>CM067174.1:8790370-8847426 GCA_034093135.1 Erigeron breviscapus | reverse complement strand
AGATGACCTATTATGAAGATTAAGATAGTAAGTTTAAATTAACTGTAAGCTTCATGAAACTTGCATAACAATCAAGAAAAGTGAGTATTTAAGCATAACATTGCCACGTACGTACTTAGTTGGTCATATACATGAGCTTATATTAAGAATTGGTGTGAGGTCAATGACCTATAGTATGACATGCAAATGTAGTCGTATCATAACATGAGCTTTAAATATCTAATAAGAAATCATTGTTATGTAGCTCTATACGTTCAAATCATGCTTCATGCAATTTGCACAAAATTGAAAACTTATTTGTTTCTACTTGTATTCATATAAATCCTCCGAAATATGACGCGATAAATTGGTTTAAAGGTGTTGAATCTAGAATCGATTGTTGTCTTATAGATGGTATGATCAAAATCATTTTCTGTAACACCCCAAGCCAAGGCTCAGAATATCACGGAAATCATATAGCGCAAGGTGGGATTAATGTAGAACATGAACTAAATGCAAATAAAGGATTCAGTGAATCCATACGATAAAAGAAACAAGTATCAAAATGTAACAGAAGCAAGTAATCGTCAAGGTTTACAACACGACATCGAAAGAGTGCTATCAATCCTAAGTACAATGCAACATAAGGCAAATGGATCCTTGATCCATATAAGTCCAGTCCGGGTTCAACAGCAAGCAACAATCAAACTCCACGCCCTGGATAACCTGGTTACCTGAAAAGTGTACTAAGCATAGTCAACACAAGGTTGGTGAGTTCGTAGTAATGGTCCACAAGGAAACCATCCACCAAATCATAACATACTAATAGAGGCGAAACATGACTTACAGTGAGCCTCTAAGTAACACAGTAACGTCCAACAACAAGATCACACAAAACGAGTAAGCGTGAAATAAGAGTGCACAAATGATGTAAATATCAACACAAACGCCAAAAGCATAAACAATCATAACGCCTATTGTAATACATATCGAATTCGTATCAACCATGCCACAAAATACACCAAACAAAGTATACTTGCGTGTGAACCGCGTATATAAACAGGTCATACTTGCGTGTGAACCGCGTGCGTGTGAACCGCGTATGAAATATATATATGCTTGCGTGTGAACCGCGTATAAATATATATATGCTTGCGTGTGAACCGCGAATAAACACCAACCACAATTCAACAATCGTCAACCATCGATAATTAACTCAAAATAAACTACACGCACATACACTTAGGAGGATTCTGCTTTCATCAAGTTCTAGATGCTTATATATAGGGTCACCCGCAGCCTTCCCACCACATCTAGAACTCTTTGAAGGCGTAACCGACTTCCATGTATGCACGTCCATCCTAAATAGTAATAATAATCACAATAATATATATATCTTGCGTGTGAACCGCGTATAAATATATATATGCTTGCGTGTGAACCGCGTATAAATATATATATGCTTGCGTGTGAACCGAGTGCGTGTGAACCGCGTACAAATATATTATGCTTGCGTGTGAACCGCGTATAAATATATATATGCTTGCGTGTGAACCGCGTATAAATATATATATGATTGCGTGTGAACCGCGTATAAATATATATATGCTTGCGTGTGAACCGCGTGCGTGTGAACCGCGTATAAATATATATAGTATGCTTGCGTGTGAACCGAGTGCGTGTGAACCGCGTACAAATATATTATGCTTGCGTGTGAACCGCGTATAAATATATATATGATTGCGTGTGAACCGCGTATAAATATATATATGCTTGCGTGTGAACCGCGTGCGTGTGAACCGCGTATAAATATATATATTATGCTTGCGTGTGAACCGCGTATAAATATATATATTATGCTTGCGTGTGAACCGCGTGCGTGTGAACCGCGTATAAATATATATAGTATGCTTGCGTGTGAACCGAGTACGTGTGAACCGCGTATAAATATATATAGTATGCTTGCGTGTGAACCGCGTACGTGTGAACCGCGTGCGTGTGAACCGCGTGCGTGTGAACAGCGTATATGAACATCCCAACACATTCCCAATATCCATCAATCACTCTAAACAACGCGTACATACACTTCGGAGGATTTTACTTTCATCGAGTTCTAGATGCTTATATATAGGGTCACCCGCAGCCTTCCCACCACATCTAGAACTCTTTGAAGGCGTAACCGACTTCCATGTATGCACGTCCATCCTAAATAGTAATAATAATCACAATAATATATATATACTTGCGTGTGAACCGCGTACAAATATATTATGCTTGCGTGTGAACCGCGTATAAATATATATATGCTTGCGTGTGAACCGCGTATAAATATATATATGATTGCGTGTGAACCGCGTATAAATATATATATGCTTGCGTGTGAACCGCGTGCGTGTGAACCGAGTGCGTGTGAACCGCGTATAAATATATATAGTATGCTTGCGTGTGAACCGCGTACGTGTGAACCGAGTGCGTGTGAACCGCGTATAAATATATATAGTATGCTTGCGTGTGAACCGAGTGCGTGTGAACCGCGTACAAATATATTATGCTTGCGTGTGAACCGCGTATAAATATATATATGCTTGCGTGTGAACCGCGTATAAATATATATATGATTGCGTGTGAACCGCGTATAAATATATATATGCTTGCGTGTGAACCGCGTGCGTGTGAACCGCGTATAAATATATATATTATGCTTGCGTGTGAACCGCGTATAATATATATATTATGCTTGCGTGTGAACCGCGTGCGTGTGAACCGCGTATAAATATATATATTATGCTTGCGTGTGAACCGCGTATAAATATATATATGCTTGCGTGTGAACCGCGTATAAATATATATATGATTGCGTGTGAACCGCGTATAAATATATATATGCTTGCGTGTGAACCGCGTGCGTGTGAACCGCGTATATAAATAGGCTATGCTTGCGTGTGAACCGCGTGCGTGTGAACCGCGTGCGTGTGAACCACGTGCGTGTGAACCGCGTGCGTGTGAAACGCGTGCGTGTGAACTGCGTGCGTGTGAACCGCGTGCGTGTGAACCGCGTGCGTGTGAACCGCGTGCGTGTGAACCGCGTGCGTGTGAACCGCGTGCGTGTGAACCGCGTGCGTGTGAACCGCGTGCGTGTGAACCGCGTGCGTGTGAACCGCGTGCGTGTGAACCGAGTGCGTGTGAACCGCGTACAAATATATTATGCTTGCGTGTGAACCGCGTATAAATATATATATGATTGCATGTGAACCGCGTATAAATATATATATGCTTGCGTGTGAACCGCGTGCGTGTGAACCGCGTGCGTGTGAACCGCTTGCATGTGAACCGCGTACAAATATATTATGCTTGCGTGTGAACCGCGTATAAATATATATATGATTGCGTGTGAACCGCGTATAAATATATATATGCTTGCGTGTGAACCGCGTATAAATATATATATGCTTGCGTGTGAACCGCGTGCGTGTGAACCGCGTGCGTGTGAACCGCGTGCGTGTGAACCGCGACTAGACATTTGCACGCGAGTAAAATCAAACAACACCAACAATCATTTACAAACACAAATAACAAGTAATCACATAAGTTTACACTTTTCAGCCCGAATCTCAAGCGAGTAGGGAACTACGGAACTCACCTTGATTTCCACGCAAAACGACAAGTTAATATCGAGTTATAAATGTCCAACGACCGCCACGAGCCCACAACCTATCAATAATATATCATGGTGTCATCAAAATGACTTACCAAAACCTTCACCTAGTCTCTAACCCAAATTTGACCCGAAATGGCTAGAAATCTTGCACTTTGAAACCCAAATTTTTGATATGTTGTTAAGATGAGGTTGATGATGAAAACCCCAAACAAAATCTTGCTTAATTCCCAATATGTGAGATAGAATCTAGAGAGAGAGAGAGGTATGTGTTTGTGTGTGATTCTTGGAGGAGAAAAGAGAGAAAGAGGAGAGAAATGAAAGGGGGGAGAAGAGATAAGGTGGGGATTGGGTCTTGGGTGGCTGGTGGGTCGTGGACTACCCACGGACCGACCCGTTTCTCTTCTCCAGCCAGATTACCATCGTTACACACTTAACACCGCTCAAAACACATTATTGACCCAAATACGACACGTTGCCATTTAATTCACGAAACGACCCAAATAGCTTCCACATTGACATTTAATCACCAAAACGACCCGAATACTTCATTAACCTATATTGTTAGTCATATTACATGTAAAGTCAACGAGTCAAATTTCGCGGATGTTACATTATCCCCCCGTCAAAAGAATTTCGTCCCGAAATTCAACGAATCACCAATCGTTAAACAAATGTGGGTACTTAGGTCTCAACTCTAGCGATCTCCACCACACATCAACCCATTTCTTGTCTTCGGCGACTCCATAATGAAGTCCATCAGAATTTGTTTTCCTTCAAATCTCTCTCTCGTCTTTCACTACACGCTTATTCGCAACTCAGAAGTCTATAAGGGTTTTGACCACGCGCGCGATGTTAGGAAGTTAAGTATATACGAGATTTAAATTATCGAGATGGGACAAGCCCGATAAGTCACCCGGAGAGGCCTCGGGGACTCAAGATTATCGGAGACGACGTTAGTTTCCAGATTCTTAAGACGGTAGCTCTAAGGACGCTTGAGTTTGACAATTTGCATGAAACCCGAGAAACCTTACTGTTAAATTTTTTTTATTTTTTTTTTTTTTTTTTTTTTTTTTTTTTTTTTTTTTTTTTTTTTTTTTTTTTTTTTTTTTTTTTTTTTTTTTTTTTTTTTTTTTTTTTTTTTTTTTTTTTTTTTTTTTTTTTTTTTTTTTTTTTTTTTTTTTTTTTTTTTTTTTTTTTTTTTTTTTTTTTTTTTTTTTTTTTTTTTTTTTTTTTTTTTTTTTTTTTTTTTTTTTTTTTTTTTTTTTTTTTTTTTTTTTTTTTTTTTTTTTTTTTTTTTTTTTTTTTTTTTTTTTTTTTTTTTTTTTTTTTTTTTTTTTTTTTTTTTTTTTTTTTTTTTTTTTTTTTTTTTTTTTTTTTTTTTTTTTTTTTTTTTTTTTTTTTTTTTTTTTTTTTTTTTTTTTTTTTTTTTTTTTTTTTTTTTTTTTTTTTTTTTTTTTTTTTTTTTTTTTTTTTTTTTTTTTTTTTTTTTTTTTTTTTTTTTTTTTTTTTTTTTTTTTTTTTTTTTTTTTTTTTTTTTTTTTTTTTTTTTTTTTTTTTTTTTTTTTTTTTTTTTTTTTTTTTTTTTTTTTTTTTTTTTTTTTTTTTTTTTTTTTTTTTTTTTTTTTTTTTTTTTTTTATTTTTTTTATTTTATTTTTTTTTTCTACATTGGTAACCCTACTACACAACTAAGAACCGTATTAACCGTTGGTATTCAAATTGCACTCACTCAATCGTCAAGAACCTTAATATCATAGAGCACAACGTACGTGAAGAGTTTGTCGTCTTCTAGGGTCAAGATGTACACACGGGGTATTTGGCCAAATTTTTTTTTTTTCTACATTGGTAACCCTACTACACAACTAGGAACCGTATTAACCGTTGGTATTCAAATTGCACTTTGAAACCCAAATTTTTGATATGTTGTTAAGATGAGGTTGATGATGAAAACCCCAAACAAAATCTTGCTTAATTCCCAATATGTGAGATAGAATCTAGAGAGAGAGAGAGGTATGTGTTTGTGTGTGATTCTTGGAGGAGAAAAGAGAGAAAGAGGAGAGAAATGAAAGGGGGGAGAAGAGATAAGGTGGGGATTGGGTCTTGGGGGGGGGGGGGGGGGGGGGGGGGGGGGGGGGGGGGGGGGGGGGGGGGGGGGGGGGGGGGGGGGGGGGGGGGGGGGGGGGGGGGGGGGGGGGGGGGGGGGGGGGGGGGGGGGGGGGGGGGGGGGGGGGGGGGGGGGGGGGGGGGGGGGGGGGGGGGGGGGGGGGGGGGGGGGGGGGGGGGGGGGGGGGGGGGGGGGGGGGGGGGGGGGGGGGGGGGGGGGGGGGGGGGGGGGGGGGGGGGGGGGGGGGGGGGGGGGGGGGGGGGGGGGGGGGGGGGGGGGGGGGGGGGGGGGGGGGGGGGGGGGGGGGGGGGGGGGGGGGGGGGGGGGGGGGGGGGGGGGGGGGGGGGGGGGGGGGGGGGGGGGGGGGGGGGGGGGGGGGGGGGGGGGGGGGGGGGGGGGGGGGGGGGGGGGGGGGGGGGGGGGGGGGGGGGGGGGGGGGGGGGGGGGGGGGGGGGGGGGGGGGGGGGGGGGGGGGGGGGGGGGGGGGGGGGGGGGGGGGGGGGGGGGGGGGGGGGGGGGGGGGGGGGGGGGGGGGGGGGGGGGGGGGGGGGGGGGGGGGGGGGGGGGGGGGGGGGGGGGGGGGGGGGGGGGGGGGGGGGGGGGGGGGGGGGGGGGGGGGGGGGGGGGGGGGGGGGGGGGGGGGGGGGGGGGGGGGGGGGGGGGGGGGGGGGGGGGGGGGGGGGGGGGGGGGGGGGGGGGGGGGGGGGGGGGGGGGGGGGGGGGGGGGGGGGGGGGGGGGGGGGGGGGGGGGGGGGGGGGGGGGGGGGGGGGGGGGGGGGGGGGGGGGGGGGGGGGGGGGGGGGGGGGGGGGGGGGGGGGGGGGGGGGGGGGGGGGGGGGGGGGGGGGGGGGGGGGGGGGGGGGGGGGGGGGGGGGGGGGGGGGGGGGGGGGGGGGGGGGGGGGGGGGGGGGGGGGGGGGGGGGGGGGGGGGGGGGGGGGGGGGGGGGGGGGGGGGGGGGGGGGGGGGGGGGGGGGGGGGGGGGGGGGGGGGGGGGGGGGGGGGGGGGGGGGGGGGGGGGGGGGGGGGGGGGGGGGGGGGGGGGGGGGGGGGGGGGGGGGGGGGGGGGGGGGGGGGGGGGGGGGGGGGGGGGGGGGGGGGGGGGGGGGGGGGGGGGGGGGGGGGGGGGGGGGGGGGGGGGGGGGGGGGGGGGGGGGGGGGGGGGGGGGGGGGGGGGGGGGGGGGGGGGGGGGGGGGGGGGGGGGGGGGGGGGGGGGGGGGGGGGGGGGGGGGGGGGGGGGGGGGGGGGGGGGGGGGGGGGGGGGGGGGGGGGGGGGGGGGGGGGGGGGGGGGGGGGGGGGGGGGGGGGGGGGGGGGGGGGGGGGGGGGGGGGGGGGGGGGGGGGGGGGGGGGGGGGGGGGGGGGGGGGGGGGGGGGGGGGGGGGGGGGGGGGGGGGGGGGGGGGGGGGGGGGGGGGGGGGGGGGGGGGGGGGGGGGGGGGGGGGGGGGGGGGGGGGGGGGGGGGGGGGGGGGGGGGGGGGGGGGGGGGGGGGGGGGGGGGGGGGGGGGGGGGGGGGGGGGGGGGGGGGGGGGGGGGGGGGGGGGGGGGGGGGGGGGGGGGGGGGGGGGGGGGGGGGGGGGGGGGGGGGGGGGGGGGGGGGGGGGGGGGGGGGGGGGGGGGGGGGGGGGGGGGGGGGGGGGGGGGGGGGGGGGGGGGGGGGGGGGGGGGGGGGGGGGGGGGGGGGGGGGGGGGGGGGGGGGGGGGGGGGGGGGGGGGGGGGGGGGGGGGGGGGGGGGGGGGGGGGGGGGGGGGGGGGGGGGGGGGGGGGGGGGGGGGGGGGGGACCTTAATATCATAGAGCACAACGTACGTGAAGAGTTTGTCGTCTTCTAGGGTCAAGATGTACACACGGGGTATTTGGCCAAATTTGGTTAATGAGTCGTTAAACACCCGAAATCTTAAACATATAGTTCGAAAACACACGAACGAGCGTAATTCAAAGGGGTAACGTTAGGGTAAACGAGGTCATAGTCTGTTTCAATATCGAATAGTGTCATAACATAACGATTGTTAAGAAGAATGTACCTTAACCAACGTTTGGATCATTTTGGCCTCCATTGCCAATTCCCGCAAAAGCTCGGTCACGAGGATGAACTTGATGGCCTTGTTGGCCACGGTTTTGATTCGGCCCGGTAATTTGGAGTTGATTCGGATGGACCGCCACTTCGACTCGTTGTCCAATCCATTGCGGACAATTATTTCGGTAGTGATCAGGGCTCCCACATTTAAAGCACGTACCCCAAGGAAAGTTGCCTTGAGGATGAACGGTTTGAAGAGGTACTATATTCAAAGGTGCCGTTTTCGGTGCTCTACAATCTCTTGCCAAATGTCCAAGTTGATTACAATTGAGGCAAGCTCCACATTGGGTGTTAATGGGATGATGCTTATTACACCTGTTACAAAAAGGATGAGGTCCCACATAAGGCCTCCTCGCCGGCTTAACTGCCGCCATCCCCCTTCCCCGGTTAACATTCGTGGGATCAAACCTTCCCATTTTCTTCATCCCACTTGATTCTCCCATTTCCTTTCTCTTGTTTGTTGAGGAGTTACTCAAAACACCGCTCCTCAATAAGTCTTCAGTCACACTACCGGCCCGGTTGACAGCATCGGCTAAAGAAGTAGGCATGTTAGAATTCACATAGGATCGGACTTGAGGATTCAAGCCCAATACAAACTTCTCGATGGCTCGAGCCTCAGAATCCACCAAGTGAGGAATGAGGGTAGACAACTCTTGAAATCGTCTAACATAACTCTTGAAATCGGCTCCTTCCATATTGAGATTAGCAAACTCAATGGTCAAGTTTTGTAGTTCATAGGGAGGACAAATCTTGAAATCGTCTAACATAACTCTTGAAATCGTCTAACATAACTCTTGAAATCGTCTAACATAACTCTTGAAATCGTCTAACATAACTCTTGAAATCGTCTAACATAACTCTTGAAATCGTCTAACATAACTCTTGAAATCGTCTAACATAACTCTTGAAATCGTCTAACATAACTCTTGAAATCGTCTAACATAACTCTTGAAATCGTCTAACATAACTCTTGAAATCGTCTAACATAACTCTTGAAATCGTCTAACATAACTCTTGAAATCGTCTAACATAACTCTTGAAATCGTCTAACATAACTCTTGAAATCGTCTAACATAACTCTTGAAATCGTCTAACATAACTCTTGAAATCGTCTAACATAACTCTTGAAATCGTCTAACATAACTCTTGAAATCGTCTAACATAACTCTTGAAATCGTCTAACATAACTCTTGAAATCGTCTAACATAACTCTTGAAATCGTCTAACATAACTCTTGAAATCGTCTAACATAACTCTTGAAATCGTCTAACATAACTCTTGAAATCGTCTAACATAACTCTTGAAATCGTCTAACATAACTCTTGAAATCGTCTAACATAACTCTTGAAATCGTCTAACATAACTCTTGAAATCGTCTAACATAACTCTTGAAATCGTCTAACATAACTCTTGAAATCGTCTAACATAACTCTTGAAATCGTCTAACATAACTCTTGAAATCGTCTAACATAACTCTTGAAATCGTCTAACATAACTCTTGAAATCGTCTAACATAACTCTTGAAATCGTCTAACATAACTCTTGAAATCGTCTAACATAACTCTTGAAATCGTCTAACATAACTCTTGAAATCGTCTAACATAACTCTTGAAATCGTCTAACATAACTCTTGAAATCGTCTAACATAACTCTTGAAATCGTCTAACATAACTCTTGAAATCGTCTAACATAACTCTTGAAATCGTCTAACATAACTCTTGAAATCGTCTAACATAACTCTTGAAATCGTCTAACATAACTCTTGAAATCGTCTAACATAACTCTTGAAATCGTCTAACATAACTCTTGAAATCGTCTAACATAACTCTTGAAATCGTCTAACATAACTCTTGAAATCGTCTAACATAACTCTTGAAATCGTCTAACATAACTCTTGAAATCGTCTAACATAACTCTTGAAATCGTCTAAATGACTTCTTTCAATCACTGCCTCGATCTCTTCAAACCACCTTATACACTCTGTGGGACCGCCTCTTCCATTAAACTCTGGCGCCCCACAGCTTTTGAAGTCTTTAAATATACACCCCTGTCGGTATTCTCCATGTTGATTATACAGGGGTATACGGTTATCAACTCTCACTGGTTCCTCTTCTTCGTTTTCTGCGTCCTGAGGTTGAGCATTTTCATTATTCACATTTTCTGGGGCTTCATTGTTTTGAGCCACATTGTTCTGCCCAAGACTTGCCGTGACTTGAGCAATAATGGTTGGCATGAGATTAGCGATCGTTTGAGCGATCACCTCAGCCATGTTTGGTTCAGGAATTTCACCACGACCCCTTCCTTGGCCTCTACCACGACCTCTACCACTGCCTCTACCACGGCCCCTACCTCTAACTCCTTGTACCTCCGGTTGAGCTTCCGGTTGAGGTTCTTCCGGTTCATCCCTGTAGTTCGTTCCGGTTCTCCTTGGTCTCACCATTTCTATAAAGCAAGTGACACGTTGACCCGAGAGTTAGTCTCAAATGCTCACATGTTAGTCACACAAATAGTCAATGCTCTCGTACCGATACCACATACTCATTTCATATCATTAAGCTAAGGCAAGAGTGTTAGAATCCTATGAGATTGTTACTTAGCATATCATTATGTCAATTTCATTACAATCGTTCATTATTAACTCAAGTAATCATGCTCAATACATCATAAAATCAAACAATTAACACCAATGGGTTAAGTATAATCTGAATTCGATATGCTCTCTAGTCATTGACCAGGTATGTATACAGGGTGTACCAACGGCTAACCCTCCACCCAATCAACTTCCATTAAGCATATCGGTTCCCTATTATACACTAAGCCAAGCAACTAACACGAATGATTCAAAGTATAATCCGAATTCGATATGCCTTCTAGTTATTGATCGGGTATGTATACAGGGTGTACCAACGGCTAACCCTCCACCCAATCAACTTCCATTAAGCATATCGGTTCCCTATTATACACTAAGCCAAGCAACTAACACGAATGATTCAAAGTATAATCCGAATTCGATATGCCTTCTAGTTATTGATCGGGTATGTATACAGGGTGTACCAACGGCTAACCCTCCACCCAATCAACTTCCATTAAGCATATCGGTTCCCTATTATACACTAAGCCAAGCAACTAACACGAATGATTCAAAGTATAATCCGAATTCGATATGCCTTCTAGTTATTGATCGGGTATGTATACAGGGTGTACCAACGGCTAACCCTCCACCCAATCAACTTCCATTAAGCATATCGGTTCCCTATTATACACTAAGCCAAGCAACTAACACGAATGATTCAAAGTATAATCCGAATTCGATATGCCTTCTAGTTATTGATCGGGTATGTATACAGGGTGTACCAACGGCTAACCCTCCACCCAATCAACTTCCATTAAGCATATCGGTTCCCTATTATACACTAAGCCAAGCAACTAACACGAATGATTCAAAGTATAATCCGAATTCGATATGCCTTCTAGTTATTGATCGGGTATGTATACAGGGTGTACCAACGGCTAACCCTCCACCCAATCAACTTCCATTAAGCATATCGGTTCCCTATTATACACTAAGCCAAGCAACTAACACGAATGATTCAAAGTATAATCCGAATTCGATATGCCTTCTAGTTATTGATCGGGTATGTATACAGGGTGTACCAACGGCTAACCCTCCACCCAATCAACTTCCATTAAGCATATCGGTTCCCTATTATACACTAAGCCAAGCAACTAACACGAATGATTCAAAGTATAATCCGAATTCGATATGCCTTCTAGTTATTGATCGGGTATGTATACAGGGTGTACCAACGGCTAACCCTCCACCCAATCAACTTCCATTAAGCATATCGGTTCCCTATTATACACTAAGCCAAGCAACTAACACGAATGATTCAAAGTATAATCCGAATTCGATATGCCTTCTAGTTATTGATCGGGTATGTATACAGGGTGTACCAACGGCTAACCCTCCACCCAATCAACTTCCATTAAGCATATCGGTTCCCTATTATACACTAAGCCAAGCAACTAACACGAATGATTCAAAGTATAATCCGAATTCGATATGCCTTCTAGTTATTGACCAGGTATGTATACAGGGTGTACCAACGGCTAACCCTCCACCCAATCAACTTCCATTAAGCATATCGGTTCCCTATTATACACTAAGCCAAGCAACTAACACGAATGATTCAAAGTATAATCCGAATTCGATATGCCTTCTAGTTATTGACCAGGTATGTATACAGGGTGTACCAACGGCTAACCCTCCACCCAATCAACTTCCATTAAGCATATCGGTTCCCTATTATACACTAAGCCAAGCAACTAACACGAATGATTCAAAGTATAATCCGAATTCGATATGCCTTCTAGTTATTGATCGGGTATGTATACAGGGTGTACCAACGGCTAACCCTCCACCAAATCATAACATACTAATAGAGGCGAAACATGACTTACAGTGAGCCTCTAAGTAACACAGTAACGTCCAACAACAAGATCACACAAAACGAGTAAGCGTGAAATAAGAGTGCACAAATGATGTAAATATCAACACAAACGCCAAAAGCATAAACAATCATAACGCCTATTGTAATACATATCGAATTCGTATCAACCATGCCACAAAATACACCAAACAAAGTATACTTGCGTGTGAACCGCGATATGCGTGTGAACCGCGTATATAAACAGGTCATACTTGCGTGTGAACCGCGTGCGAATATATATATATATTATGCTTGCGTGTGAACCGCGTATAAATATATATATGCTTGCGTGTGAACCGCGAATAAACACCAACCACAATTCAACAATCGTCAACCATCGATAATTAACTCAAAATAAACTACACGCACATACACTTAGGAGGATTCTGCTTTCATCAAGTTCTAGATGCTTATATATAGGGTCACCCGCAGCCTTCCCACCACATCTAGAACTCTTTGAAGGCGTAACCGACTTCCATGTATGCACGTCCATCCTAAATAGTAATAATAATCACAATAATATATATATCTCAATCCTTTACTAGAATCAACCATAATTACATTGCACATACATTTCATACGACTTTACTTTTAAGGAATCATAGATGCTTATATATAGGGTCACCCGCAGCCTTCCCACCACATCTATAATCCACTAAAGGTATCGTCGTCTTCCCTGTATGTACACTATCCTAATCACAATATCAAATCACTACAAGATCATATGGGGTAAAGCAACATCGCATAATAAATGAGTACGCGAATTATTAACGTCAGATCATGAGCCGTACGTATGTAAGACCATGATGTATATCAAATGCGTATCAATAACGTCATCAATGCAACAATAAAAGTATGTTTGAGTGTGCACCGCACAAGTCAAGTATAACAAAGCGTATATGAACATCCCAACACATTCCCAATATCCATCAATCACTCTAAACAACGCGTACATACACTTCGGAGGATTTTACTTTCATCGAGTTCTAGATGCTTATATATAGGGTCACCCGCAGCCTTCCCACCACATCTAGAACTCTTTGAAGGCGTAACCGACTTCCATGTATGCACGTCCATCCTAAATAGTAATAATAATCACAATCTCATACAAACCCATCAAGCATTAAAGCAAAACTATCCATCATTCATCCAATGTCACCAACTAGACATTTGCACGCGAGTAAAATCAAACAACACCAACAATCATTTACAAACACAAATAACAAGTAATCACATAAGTTTACACTTTTCAGCCCGAATCTCAAGCGAGTAGGGAACTACGGAACTCACCTTGATTTCCACGCAAAACGACAAGTTAATATCGAGTTATAAATGTCCAACGACCGCCACGAGCCCACAACCTATCAATAATATATCATGGTGTCATCAAAATCAACTCTATAACCCTATACAAGTTGGTTAAGTAAGTTTGAGTCGCGCCAAAGTCTCACAACGCTTTAATGACTCTCCCGAGCATGAACTATAACACTTTGACCCGACATTTTTAGAAATGGGAAAGGATTCAGATCAAAAGGACCTTACCATGAGAAAGTAGACTCTCTTACGATTCCAACGATAGGTCATATGACTTATTTGGACTTACGGATCAAAAGTTATTAACATTTGAAAAACGACGCGCAAACTTTCCAGCATCTAACCACTGCGCCGCAGTGAGCCTTTGCCAAGCTCACTGCGCCGCAGTGGGCTAGGCCTAAGCCACTGCGCCGCAGTACCTTAGCCACTGCGCCGCAGTGGGCTAGGCCTAAGCCACTGCGCCGCAGTGGCCCTTTTCTGGCCAGAACCACAAGCAGCACCAGCAGCAGCAACAACAACCCAAAACCCTTGAATTCGACCCAAACCAACTCAAATCGATTTGTAGGAACTTGTAACTTAGTTTGAAGCATAAATAAACACCATTAATCCTAATTAAACATAACCCAATCCACAAATCCGACCAAAACATCAAAATCACACCAAAACCTTCAAACCCTAAATGGGGGGGGGGGGGGGGGGGGGGGGGGGGGGGGGGGGGGGGGGGGGGGGGGGGGGGGGGGGGGGGGGGGGGGGGGGGGGGGGGGGGGGGGGGGGGGGGGGGGGGGGGGGGGGGGGGGGGGGGGGGGGGGGGGGGGGGGGGGGGGGGGGGGGGGGGGGGGGGGGGGGGGGGGGGGGGGGGGGGGGGGGGGGGGGGGGGGGGGGGGGGGGGGGGGGGGGGGGGGGGGGGGGGGGGGGGGGGGGGGGGGGGGGGGGGGGGGGGGGGGGGGGGGGGGGGGGGGGGGGGGGGGGGGGGGGGGGGGGGGGGGGGGGGGGGGGGGGGGGGGGGGGGGGGGGGGGGGGGGGGGGGGGGGGGGGGGGGGGGGGGGGGGGGGGGGGGGGGGGGGGGGGGGGGGGGGGGGGGGGGGGGGGGGGGGGGGGGGGGGGGGGGGGGGGGGGGGGGGGGGGGGGGGGGGGGGGGGGGGGGGGGGGGGGGGGGGGGGGGGGGGGGGGGGGGGGGGGGGGGGGGGGGGGGGGGGGGGGGGGGGGGGGGGGGGGGGGGGGGGGGGGGGGGGGGGGGGGGGGGGGGGGGGGGGGGGGGGGGGGGGGGGGGGGGGGGGGGGGGGGGGGGGGGGGGGGGGGGGGGGGGGGGGGGGGGGGGGGGGGGGGGGGGGGGGGGGGGGGGGGGGGGGGGGGGGGGGGGGGGGGGGGGGGGGGGGGGGGGGGGGGGGGGGGGGGGGGGGGGGGGGGGGGGGGGGGGGGGGGGGGGGGGGGGGGGGGGGGGGGGGGGGGGGGGGGGGGGGGGGGGGGGGGGGGGGGGGGGGGGGGGGGGGGGGGGGGGGGGGGGGGGGGGGGGGGGGGGGGGGGGGGGGGGGGGGGGGGGGGGGGGGGGGGGGGGGGGGGGGGGGGGGGGGGGGGGGGGGGGGGGGGGGGGGGGGGGGGGGGGGGGGGGGGGGGGGGGGGGGGGGGGGGGGGGGGGGGGGGGGGGGGGGGGGGGGGGGGGGGGGGGGGGGGGGGGGGGGGGGGGGGGGGGGGGGGGGGGGGGGGGGGGGGGGGGGGGGGGGGGGGGGGGGGGGGGGGGGGGGGGGGGGGGGGGGGGGGGGGGGGGGGGGGGGGGGGGGGGGGGGGGGGGGGGGGGGGGGGGGGGGGGGGGGGGGGGGGGGGGGGGGGGGGGGGGGGGGGGGGGGGGGGGGGGGGGGGGGGGGGGGGGGGGGGGGGGGGGGGGGGGGGGGGGGGGGGGGGGGGGGGGGGGGGGGGGGGGGGGGGGGGGGGGGGGGGGGGGGGGGGGGGGGGGGGGGGGGGGGGGGGGGGGGGGGGGGGGGGGGGGGGGGGGGGGGGGGGGGGGGGGGGGGGGGGGGGGGGGGGGGGGGGGGGGGGGGGGGGGGGGGGGGGGGGGGGGGGGGGGGGGGGGGGGGGGGGGGGGGGGGGGGGGGGGGGGGGGGGGGGGGGGGGGGGGGGGGGGGGGGGGGGGGGGGGGGGGGGGGGGGGGGGGGGGGGGGGGGGGGGGGGGGGGGGGGGGGGGGGGGGGGGGGGGGGGGGGGGGGGGGGGGGGGGGGGGGGGGGGGGGGGGGGGGGGGGGGGGGGGGGGGGGGGGGGGGGGGGGGGGGGGGGGGGGGGGGGGGGGGGGGGGGGGGGGGGGGGGGGGGGGGGGGGGGGGGGGGGGGGGGGGGGGGGGGGGGGGGGGGGGGGGGGGGGGGGGGGGGGGGGGGGGGGGGGGGGGGGGGGGGGGGGGGGGGGGGGGGGGGGGGGGGGGGGGGGGGGGGGGGGGGGGGGGGGGGGGGGGGGGGGGGGGGGGGGGGGGGGGGGGGGGGGGGGGGGGGGGGGGGGGGGGGGGGGGGGGGGGGGGGGGGGGGGGGGGGGGGGCTATGTGTAGCATGTGTAGGAGTATCTCCATGATTTCATCAAGGGGGAGCTTCTTAATGTCCCGGCTTTTTGATTCGACAAAGGGGGAGAAGCACATAGGTATGTATGTTGTTAACGAGATCATTATACTGCAAGATTCATACCTATCGCACATTGTTGTCATCATCAAAAAGGGGGAGATTGTTGGTGCATATTTGACATGTAATATAAATATAACATCTCTTGTTTTGATGATGATTAACAATATGTGATAATGACGCGATCGGTGCATATAATGTTCTATACATACATACGTGTGTGTTACTTTGTAATAAAACTCCTAAGATGAATCAAGTTCACCAAGAACACAAAGTAGCACTTTGTCCAGACCACGGACTCTCCCACGGATCGTCCGTGGAGAGTCCGTGCTTTATTAACCTTGTATTGAGAAGTGCCCAGACCACGGACTCTCTCACGGATCGTCCGTGGGAGCGTCCGTCAAATACTTAGTCAAAAAACTGCTTCAGACTTAAACTACACAGAGCACGGACTCTCCCACGGATCGTCCGTGGAGAGTCCGTGCTTTATTAACCTTGTATTGAGAAGTGCCCAGACCACGGACTCTCTCACGGATCGTCCGTGGGAGCGTCCGTCAAATACTTAGTCAAAAAACTGCTTCAGACTTAAACTACACAGAGCACGGACTCTCCCACGGATCGTCCGTGGGAGCGTCCGTCAAATACTTAGTCAAAAAACTGCTTCAGACTTAAACTACACAGAGCACGGACTCTCCCACGGATCGTCCGTGGGAGCGTCCGTCAAATACTTAGTCAAAAAACTGCTTCAGACTTAAACTACACAGAGCACGGACTCTCCCACGGATCGTCCGTGGGAGCGTCCGTCAAATACTTAGTCAAAAAACTGCTTCAGACTTAAACTACACAGAGCACGGACTCTCCCACGGATCGTCCGTGGGAGCGTCCGTCAAATACTTAGTCAAAAAACTGCTTCAGACTTAAACTACACAGAGCACGGACTCTCCCACGGATCGTCCGTGGGAGCGTCCGTCAAATACTTAGTCAAAAAACTGCTTCAGACTTAAACTACACAGAGCACGGACTCTCCCACGGATCGTCCGTGGAGAGTCCGTGCTTTATTAACCTTGTATTGAGAAGTGCCCAGACCACGGACTCTCTCACGGATCGTCCGTGGGAGCGTCCGTCAAATACTTAGTCAAAAAACTGCTTCAGACTTAAACTACACAGAGCACGGACTCTCCCACGGATCGTCCGTGGGAGCGTCCGTCAAATACTTAGTCAAAAAACTGCTTCAGACTTAAACTACACAGAGCACGGACTCTCCCACGGATCGTCCGTGGGAGCGTCCGTCAAATACTTAGTCAAAAAACTGCTTCAGACTTAAACTACACAGAGCACGGACTCTCCCACGGATCGTCCGTGGGAGCGTCCGTCAAATACTTAGTCAAAAAACTGCTTCAGACTTAAACTACACAGAGCACGGACTCTCCCACGGATCGTCCGTGGGAGCGTCCGTCAAATACTTAGTCAAAAAACTGCTTCAGACTTAAACTACACAGAGCACGGACTCTCCCACGGATCGTCCGTGGGAGCGTCCGTCAAATACTTAGTCAAAAAACTGCTTCAGACTTAAACTACACAGAGCACGGACTCTCCCACGGATCGTCCGTGGGAGCGTCCGTCAAATACTTAGTCAAAAAACTGCTTCAGACTTAAACTACACAGAGCACGGACTCTCCCACGGATCGTCCGTGGGAGCGTCCGTCAAATACTTAGTCAAAAAACTGCTTCAGACTTAAACTACACAGAGCACGGACTCTCCCACGGATCGTCCGTGGGAGCGTCCGTCAAATACTTAGTCAAAAAACTGCTTCAGACTTAAACTACACAGAGCACGGACTCTCCCACGGATCGTCCGTGGGAGCGTCCGTCAAATACTTAGTCAAAAAACGGCTTCAGACTTAAACTACACAGAGCACGGACTCTCCCACGGATCGTCCGTGGGAGCGTCCGTCAAATACTTAGTCAAAAAACTGCTTCAGACTTAAACTACACAGAGCACGGACTCTCCCACGGATCGTCCGTGGTGAGTCCGTGAACTACTTAGTCAAAAAACTGCTTCAGACTTAAACTTATATATATATATATATACAGAGGTTTCTGAATCATCAAGTGGGTATTATTCATATGTATTTGTTTATTAAGATGTATTGAAAATTATACCCAACCAAGTGTTAAAATACAAAGGGATATAATTATTTAAGAAAGGGTATGGGTTGGAAAGTCAGGTCAAGTTGCAGGGATGAAGAAAGATTAAAGTATTGACAAAGATGCTTTCTGCCAGACGCTCCTTCATGTGCAGTTGCAATATTATACTGTCACAGACGCTCGTACGGACGCTTGAGCGTCCGTCCGTGTCAACAGCTCTTTTTCTGCAGGTTCATTATTTAAACTGCATTCTACTACCATTTCACTCAGCTCTTGCCAACTGAAACATTCTGATAATACAAGTAATCTCTAGTATTCATATTTCAAGATATAACTTGTGAGATTATAGCAAGAGTGAAATTGTAGTGAGCTTATCATTGTATTCATATTGTTACTACAATTGTTGTAAGTTTCATACTAGTGAGTGTGAAGCTTAAAGGCAGAAATTCTAGTGGTTAGGATTTCTCTAGTGTTCTTCGTACTAGTGAGTGTGAAGCTTAAAGGCAGAAATTCTAGTGGTTAGGATTTCTCTAGTGTTCTTCGTACTAGTGAGTGTGAAGAACTTGTTAGAAGTTCTTAGTGAAGATCTTCTTGCTTGTCATTTATCTTCTAGTGGTTAGAGGTGGTGACTTCTTTATCCTCTAGTGGTTAGAGGTGGTGGTAATTCTTGTAGTGTCAAGAATTAATATATCCTAGTGGCTAGGATTTGGTGCTTGTTCTTGAAGTGTCAAGACAACTTGTGTATTCGGACTCTCTACCGGGTTTAGAGAAAGATAGTGCTACAAATTCCCGATTCGTGAATCGGGGAGTGGATTAAGGCGGATTAGTTAACATCCGACCCCAACCACTATATATCGTGGTGTTCATGTGGTGATATCTTTCTTACTCTTATTTACTTATTTACATTGCTATATTGTTGTTACATTTGCTCCATAAGCATTGTCTTGGTTGATAATCACTACAAGTGATTATACATTTGTTGTTCAAGTTAAAGGACTTTTACAAAGAACAAGTTAAAACTAAAGATTTATCAAAGTTTTTGTAAATCAAGTTAAAAATCAGGTACAACCTATTCACCCCCCTCTAGGTTGCACTTACAATAAGGTCAAACATGACTAAGTGAACCGGAGAGTTGACCAAGTCTAACTAGACCGGTCTAGGTCTAGGTTGGTCTAGGTAGACCTAGGGTGGTCTAGCTAGACCTTGGCCGAATTCTTGATTAGTATGAACAGGAGATTAAACCTTATGCTTAATGAGAATCTCTCTAGCTTTTTGTTCTCGTTTTCTCTAGTTGGGAGAGCTCGTGTCTTACTTCTAATCGTTATTATTGAAGTAATACAAGGCTCTGATTATCCCATCCATATATTGTTCATCATATATTGTTCGTGTTTATTGTATTGTTGATTGCTAGCTCTTGAGAGTTTCCGCACTCAATAGTTAGTTATCTAATCTCGTAAATCCGGTGGCTAAGGGACTTTCAAATATGCTTCAATATAAAATGATCCATGTTCTCGTTCAACAGCAAAGAAAAGATAGATTATTACGGTTCTATTATATAAAACTTCTTTTAATAATTTGAGTCCTGTACTAATATAGCTTAAGAAACAACAGAGGTAATTGCCACTTGCAAGCCGTCTTTGATAATAAAGACGCATTTTCCATTAATGTAACCATATCAAGATATGCAAATAGACTGTAGAAGAAAAAATTCGGATACATTGCAATTTGAAACTAACCATGCACAAAATTGATCCAAGTTACTTATGGGACCAATATATAATCACCGAGTTCTTCCAATGTATCATGGAGCTCAATGCCCATGGATGAATTGTCAACATAAATTAAAACAGAGTCGACGATGCTTAATGGCCTCTTTTGAGCACTTGAAACACCTAATATCTTAGGATCTGAAGATGATCCCTCATTTGTAGTAACTCTATTGTTATACATCACATAAGTTATCCAATTCTCCCACCATATGTCAAAAAGGTGAAAAAAAAATGAAGAAAAGGAGTTGGAAGAGATGGCATACCAATTCCAAAAAATAAAAAATAGACAATAAAGTGGCAATTTGCTAGTTTAAATGTTGTAAAGAAAACTAAATTTAGTGAGATAATAACATTATTTAGATAACTGCATAAAAAGTTCTTTTCTCAACAGTTTAGTCTATTAGATCAAACTTCACGTCTAAAACAAAGTCAAGTAACAAATGAGTTGGCTAAATCTTGAGATCGAGTATAACTTGGTGGACTAAAATTATCCGACCTCGGATAATATCGAAGCATTCAATATATACCTAGGTATCTTATAAACAGTAATATAGATACAGATTCTAAAATAATACGTGTTGGGAAAAACTGTTAGTATGTGATCACGTAAAATGAACGTATGTCCAGAAATGATTTAAGCCTACGGGGTCACACGTCTCGACACAAATGTAATTATAATTAATTAATATAGTTAATGTAATTTATTAATTAATTAGATCACGAAAATCTAACGGTCGTCCGTTAAACGTTAAATAGTTAACGGTACTTAACTAACGGACTTAACAAAGGAAATGTTTATGTAACCATTAGCCCTCTAAAATATTCTAGGGGGGCCGGCCATTAAGAGAGAATGGGAAAGGTTTCCATAACTCCTAAACTTGGTCACCAAGTTCAAGTAAAGGCTATATAAAGGCTTATGGAAATGGTTTTCATTAACCACAATTCTAAGGTTACAAACTATACATCTTCTTTCACGTCTCCTTTCTTTCTTCTCTTGATTTTCGGCCCCCATAACCGAAAATCACACACCCTTTGGGGTTCTTGGTGGTTTCGACCAAAGCAAGGAAAAAGGACAAGTCAATCGTTGCTCGTTCGTGATCAAGTGCTAGCACGCATACATTCGAGTGTTGTGTGTGCGATCGTAGAGGGATTTACTTCAAATCCTTTTTAAAGTTTCTTACTTTATCATCTACATTAAGAGGTATTCCTTAATCCTATTTCAAGGTTAATTATTTGATTACATGGTTTGATTTGCTTCCGTTGCGTACTCGTGAATAATGATATTTAGTTATATATTCCAACAGTGGTATCACGAGCCACCCATGTGATTTTTAATTACCTAAAATCAAAACTTGAAGGGGGGTTAAGGTTTCATATTTTTCGAATTTCTTATGTCTTTATTTTGATTATTTTATTAATTAATTGGTTAATTGTAATAAAATAACGAAATAAACAATAAAATTATTTCTTTTTGATAAAACCAAAAATTCGAAAATCTGAATAAAACTAAAATTTTGTTTTGGGAAAACCAAAATTGCAAGTTTTGATTTATTGCATGATTAATGTGTTAATTGCATGCGTTTATGGATTACCTCTATTTTAATTGTTAAAAAGAAGTAATAATCATGAGTTTTTTCATGCAATTGATTCATGATTATTACTTAGTTATAATGATAAAATTACTTGATCACTAGGTCTATTTAGGTGGATAATTAAAATAATTAATTGTTTGACAATGTGATAATTATTTGTTAATGTTGCTGCTTGACACCAGTCCACTAAAACGACCATATCTTTTAATCTGAAAGGAGTTAGAAGTCGTCCTTTGGACAGTAGATACTTGACTCATAGAGCTACAACTTTGTAGTTCTGTTTTAAGTCCAGTTCGGCCATCCTCTATGACTAAATGGGTCGTGAAGCTGCTGGATTTTTAAGATCAGCACCTTATGTGTTTATGTGATAAATTTGTTATTAAATTTTTGGCTTTTGTAATCAAGTTTACTTGATTATGTGGTCCTTTTCCTTGAGAAAGGGGGGCCAATCTTAAACCATAGTGGCCTTACCGAGGATGGATACCTAATTGTTACGTGTTTATATTTAGTAAAAGTTTAGTTTTGCCCTTTAAGAAAATTGTGTGCAAAATTGTTTTTGGAAAATTAAACTTGACTAAATTATATTGAAATAATGATTTTGTTTATAAAATTGGTGCCCTAAAATCAAAAGATACACCGGCTCACCCATTTGAACAAACTCTAAGAGAGGTATAAGTCGGAGTGCGTTAGCCTCCTAAAAGGGCAGGTTTTTAATTGCGTTCATCGCAAACCTTTGTCCTTGCGCTTCTTTGTGCGTTCAAATGGAGCTACCGAGCTCTTTTGTATTTAAAGGCAATACAAATGATTTTTATAAACATATTATGTTTAGAAGATATGCATGAATCTTCAAACATAACTTTTTGATCACACATCAAATTGATTGACCCAATAAACTTAAGTCATTTCCATCCAACTTGTAAAGGACACTTGTGGCTGTTGTTTTACTCACTGGTACACAGTGGTGAAATGGCAGTTGCATGGCAAATCCCATTCACTGGTACACAGTGGTGGACAAATTTGCGCGTTCTTGGTTGGACGACTTAAAGCGAGTTAAGCGGTGAGACCTTGACCCGTGGCAAAAGATGGGACAAAACATGACTACAAATCACTTGATGAATCAAGTGTAATTTGTAGGTCCCATTCTTACTAGGAATTGCACATGTAATGCAATTACTGCTCGTCACTTACCTTTTGAGTACAATCATTTCTAGCAGATCAACTGATGAAATGATTGTGTGTCAATTGGATCCTAGCCTTAATGAAATTAATTGTTTATTTGATAAACATTGGGTAATTAATTTCTGAAGGATTAATTATCGAAAATACCGATAATTGAACTTGAATCTGTTTTGTAAAAGGCAACAAATCCTTCACAAAACATACACCAATCGGCTTTTAGGTCGATGCTAGAAAGAGAAAACTTTCTAAAACCAATTTCAATGACTGTTTTGTCAATAGAGAATTGTTCTAAAAGTTGAAAAGAAAACATGTGTCATTGAAACTCAGATATCGCTATTCCTGATGCGAGTGCCACTGCTTTGCAGTTGGAAGCATAAAATACTCAGTACAATAGACATATTGAGGTTGCTTATTTGATGCTAGAAGCATGTCTCCCGAGCTTCAAAAAGCAATTCGGATTGCAAAATCCGTGTGATATGATCAAATAACTCAAGTCTATGTACGGAAAACAAGTTGGAGTTGAAATTACTTGAGCTAATTGACTCACTCCATAACTTGAACACGAGTATGGGAAACCGGTGAATGCTCGTGTACTCAAGATGAAGAGTTACTTTGAGCATTTTGGAAAGGTTAAACTATGTGTATCTTCTGCCGATTGTTATTTGCATAAGAGACTTTGAGAAGTTTGTGCACAATTACAATTTGCATAGCATAAGTTGGACTTCATAATCAAGTTGATTGAGTATGAGGAAAACCTTCCTAATAAATCTGAGATACCCCAAGTTCTTATGATCAAGGGGGGAATGGTTTAGAAAGCAAAACAACCGTAAAGCTAAGGGCAAGAACTTTGGTAAGAGAAAACAAAGTAATTAGTCTCAAAACCTTAAAAGACCCCTTGGAAAAAGGAGCATACGGCTAAAGACCAGTCTTGTTATCACTATGCTAAAGTGAGACACTGGAAAAGGAATTGTCCTAAGTATCTAGCTGAGTTGAACAAGAAGAAGAAGCAAGCTGGTTTAACCAGTTCTTCAAGTATCTTCTAAAATTGAATTATAAGTGTTGATGTCATTCAAATGATAATTCAATAGCAAAAGGAGTCAAGTTTAACTTGGACTCTACCTATCTTTGACATTGTTATCTTGTTTAATTTTGTCAAGAAACGCATTTAAAGTCTTCAATGTGAAGAATTCTTACAAATCAAATGATGAATCATTTGAAAAATGCGTGGTTTTGACAAGAAACGCATTAAAAGTCTTCAATGTGAAGAAATCTTACAAATCAAATGATGAATCATTTGATAAATGCGTGTCTTTTGAATTGTCGTTAGCAAGAAAAGCATTGAAAGACTTCAACGTGAAGGGATCTTACAATCAAATGATGAATCATTTGAAAAATGCATGTCTTGTGTTTTTGGCAAGATAACAAGAATACCTTTTCCGCATAAAACCGAAGAGGGCTAAGGAATTACTTGGACTAATACATTCGGATGTATGTGGCCCATTTAGACATGTGTCAAGAAAAGGAGCTAGCTACTTCATAACTTTTACGGATGATTTTAGTCGTTATGGTTATGTTTACTTGCTTAAACATAAACATGAAGTGTTTGAAACATTCAAAGAGTTTAAAAATGAAGTAGAAAATCAACTCGGCAAAACCATCAAGATTCTTCGTTCGGATCGAGGTGGTGAATACTTAAGCCAAGAGTTTAAGGATTATCTGAAAGCGTGTGGAATTGTCCAACAGCTTACTCCTCCATACACTCCTCAACATAATGGAGTGTCTGAAAGGAGAAATCGAACCTTGCTAGACATGGTGAGATCTATGATGACCCTTACGACTCTCCCATTTTCGTTTTGGGATTATGCTCTAGAGACTGTTGTACGCATTCTCAATATGGTTCCAACCAAGAAGGTTGACAAGACACCATATGAATTATGGCATGGAAATGTTCCTAATCTGTCTTACTTAAGAGTCTGGGGATGTGAGGCACTTGTGAAGCGCGATACGCCTGACAAACTTGAACCCAGAACTACTAAGTGCATCTTTGTCGGATACCCTAAGGAAACGATGGGTTACGACTTCTATGATCCTGTCAAAAACACTGTTCGCGTTGCTCGATACACTGAATTCTTTGAGAAGAAATTAGCTCAAGAGAACAGTGGGAGGGTTGTAGAACTTGATGAGACTCAAGAGGAAGATGTGTCACCTTCTGAAGCTCCTAGCAATCATCAACTTGGGGGGGAAAATGTTCAAAGTGATGAACCTCAAGTCGATGATAATGAAGCGATTCCACTGCGTAGGTCCGAAAGGACAAGACGTCCTACTGACAGATTATGTCTGGTGGTAGAAGAAAACGTTTTAGGAGATCTCGATGAGCCTCCGAATTTCAAAGCTGCATTATCAGATCCGGAATCTGACAAATGGCTTGAAGCTACGAAGGTGGAAATGAAATCCATGATAGACAATCAAGTCTGGAGCTTGGTTGATCTTCCACAAAATGCTCAAACTGTTGGGTGCAAGTGGATCTTCAAGAAGAAGACGGACATGGATGGAAATGTACACACCTATAAAGCTCGTCTCGTGGCGAAAGGTTATACTCAACGTTTCGGTGTTGACTATGATGAGACCTTTTCTCTAGTTGCAGACATTAGAGCTATTAGGATTATCTTAGCCATAGCTGCGTACTATGACTTTGAGATATGGCAAATGGATGTTAAGACTGCCTTCTTAAATGGTTACTTGAATGAAGAAGTCTATATGGATCAACCTGAAGGTTTTATTGATCAAAAACATCCCAACAAAGTATGCAAGCTTCAAAGGTCCATTTATGGACTAAAGCAAGCATCAAGAAGTTGGAACAAGCGGTTTGATGAAGAAATCAAAAAGTTTGGTTTTGTTCAAAATCCCGATGAGCCATGTGTATATCGCAAAGCTAGTGGGAGTAATGTTACTTTCCTTGTCTTATATGTTGATGACATATTGATCATAGGAAAACACATTCCAATGTTGCAAGATGTTAAATCCCTTCTTGGAAAGTGTTTTGCCATGAAAGATTTAGGAGAAGCGGCATTTATTCTTGGAATCAAGATCTACCGAGATAGATCAAAGCGGTTAATTGGACTAAGTCAAAGTGCTTATATTGATAAGGTCACTCATGCAAGGACTTAACTTATCTAGCAAGAACGGTGCTTCTACACCTAATGAGGTGGAGCAATGCGGAAAAATCCCTTATGCTTTGGCTGTAGGATCTATTATGTATGCGGTAAGATGCACTAGACCTGATATTGCGTTCGCACAAAATATAGTTAGCCACTATCAGCAAAATCCTGGATAGGATCATTGAATTGCTGTAAAGAACATTCTTAAGTACATGTGTGCTACTAAAGAATTATTCTTGGTGTGTGGAAGAAATCCTGATCCAGAATTCAAAGTGAATAGATAATGTGATGTTGGATTTCAGACTGATAAAGATGATTCAAAATATCAGTCAGAATACGTCTTCATTATTTAAATGAAGGCACGGTGGAATGCTATGAGCTAAAAGCAAACCACAGTTGCCATGTCTGCAACAGAGTCTGAGTACATTGCCGCCTCAGAAGCCGCAATGGAAGCAGTCTGGATAAGGAAGTTCATTAGCGGGCTTGACGTGATCCCCTCGAGTGACTTACCCACTGATATGTACTGTGACAACATTGGTGCATTAATCATTGCCAACGAGCCCGGAGCTCAGAAAGGTGCCAAACATTATGCTAGAAGATATCACTATGTTCGTGAGCAGATCGAACTAGGAGAGATCAATTTACTCAAAGTTCACACAGATTTTAACTTAGCTGATCCTTTCACAAAAGCTTTAGCTAGGCCCAAGCTTGAAAGGCATGCCGAGGGCATGGGACTTAAGTTAGCTAGTTATTTCATGTAAATCTGTTGTTTCGGTATTTGGATAAGGGATGTTAAACAATTTATATTTTTCATAATGAAATAAAGTACTTGATATGTTTGATTTCATTTAATATTTATTGTATCCTATATTTGCATGTTTAATCCTTGAATATTTTATTAAATATTCTAAATTGTCCATTGTCGATTAATTATATGGGAATATAATTAAACTAAGACAAATCTGAGCGATTGGTTATATTCTTTGAATATATAATGGTTGGTCCCACCAAACTCACATGGTATCCATATGATGCATATCGGACTACCCCACTAACGAATTTATCACTTTGTGGATCGGCGTCATTAAGTGAAATTCGTAAATGGTTACTTTATTGATCCTTTGACTTGAGATACAAGCAGGTCAGCATGTATGGATTGCACTTACTTGATATAATTCTAACTCTCCTGAATAAGGGAGTACATAAAGGGCTATTTTCAGAAAGTGTATTGAAGTATGATGACTGACACGTGTAGTCAATACAGGATTTGTTCCTCCAACTGATAGTTGGAGAATGATACCACTGGGCCCCTCATTGGGACTATTTAAGATGTTTACATGGCCATGTCCAAATAAATCCAGATGTGTCTCGATTATATTTGGTAATCTTAAGTAGTGATGAAATGAGAAACAGAATCGTTAAATCATGAAATGACAATGATCCATATTCATGTTTAACACGGTATCTGAACAAAGGGATAATAAATGCCTCAACCATTTAAATATACTTTAAGAAACTATACTTAAATATTTCTGGGAGCATTGGCGTGTTGCTAGACGCTAACCAATGTTATTACCTTCATTTGTTACGAGCTCAAGTGGGAGCTGTTAGTATGTGATCACGTAAAATGAACGTATGTCCAGAAATGATTTAAGTCTACGGGGTCACACGTCTCAACACAAATGTATTATAATTAATTAATATAGTTAATTTAATTTATTAATTAATTAGATCACGAAAATTTAATGGTCATCCGTTAAACGTTAAATAGTTAACGGTACTTAACTAACGGACTTAACGAAGGAAATGTTTATGTAACCATTAGCCCTCTAGAATATTCTAGGGGGGCCGGCCATTAAGAGAGAATGGGAAAGGTTTCCATAACTCCTAAACTTGGTCACCAAGTTCAAGTAAAGGCTTATGGAAATGGTTTTCATTAACCACAATTCTAAGGTTACAAACTATACATCTTCTTTCACATCTCCTTTCTTTCTTCTCTTGATTTTCGGCCCCCATAACCGAAAATCACACACCCTTTGGGGTTCTTGGTGGTTTCGACCAAAGCAAGGAAAAAGGAGAAGCCAATCGTTGCTCGTTCGTGATCAAGTGCTAGCACGCATACATTCGAGTGTTGTGTGTGCGATCGTAGAGGGATTTACTTCAAATCCTTTTTAAAGTTTCTTACTTTATCATCTACATTAAGAGGTATTCCTTAATCCTATTTCAAGGTTAATTATTTGATTACATGGTTTGATTTGCTTTCGTTGCGTACTCGTGAATAATGATATTTAGTTATATATTCCAACAAAAACGGCCTCGAAGAATCCCCAACAACACAGTCAATGAGAACAGTACAAAATATGAACACAAGAATATACGTGGAAACTCCAAAACCGGAGAAAAACCACAGGCCTCCAAAGAGAAACAGATTCCACTATATGAAAAATTGTTACAATCATATAGACTAATCTCTTAAGCCTACAGCCCACCCAATACACTTGAAATCAATAAGTCCTACACCGTAAAACAAAGACCTCGGCTTATCTTCTATACATAAGAAAGCACCCCTCTTTAGTTTCACTCAGACCCTCCCAGACTTCCTTCAGTATTATTGTGACTCACAGAACCCCATTAGCACCCGGTATTATTTATGACTTGCAACAACCCGCTACCCACACAAATAACACACACCTTGCTACATGTTTTCTCTCGGCTTTCTTTTTTTCTCTTTGGCTTCCTGCGCACATGCACATGCACATGCACACATCCACACTTTTTATCTTCTGCCCATGCAACATATATATACATAATATATATTACATATTAAACATCATATGCACGGCAATACAAAGAGAACCAAAGTGAATAAACCAAAAACAAGAACTAGAAAACAAACATGGGGCCATGTTAATTATTCTTGTTCACCCACTTTTCCTAACAAACTTTCAACAAATCCTCTCGTGAACAAATAATTAACAGCCACTGGGACTACCACCGGAACAACCACCGGCACCGGTACTGTTGTCTTGACCGACAACCATTGTCTTCACCGACAATCCATTGTCTAAACCGACAATCATAATTCTTAAAGAATTATCATACTCCACCATAAAGAGTATCACCACTCAGAATAACCGATTCCAAGCATTTCACTTCGGCCATGTCGAAAAATACCTGCTGAAAAATTTATGGTGCAACTTTCCTGTTTGGCTGTCCCTGGAAGTTCATCAGCCATCGACATCCTTACCACCACACACCTTGCATGTTATGCCAAACCAATGCCCGCATGCAATTGTGGACCAGCTAACATCCCTTTCCATGATGGTGCAGACACCATGAGGATATCACATCTGAACAGAAATCACCGTTCACCGTGAGATCACCTCTCAACATAACTCTTCATTCACCGTGAGAACCTTGTCAGCTGCCTTGTTGGAGCAATTTGTCGAACCCGCTCCCACTGGACATCTTGTCTTGACCAGCATTCCCTGCACTTCCATCATATTTTTTTCACAGTACTAGTGTTGTTTGTGACTTGCAAATCCCATTGCCCACGCAAACCAACACCCACCATACCAACCTCATTAGACTGAACTTCAAACATCGTACCCGTATCTCAAACGAAGTATTGTATACTAGAAAAATATGACACCAGCCAAAACACCAGGCTCACATATAATTCTACCGTATTCAAAACAACCATTAGAAATTCATTTCTGATGTGGAAGCTCAGACAAAGCTGCAACCACAGAGCATACAATGAATCTCTAAAACCAAGATACCTTATACGATACCGAGACCTCCACCAAAACCTATGACCAATCTTGGCTAACCATAGCTCTTGATACCACTTGTTGGGAAAAACGGCCTCGAAGAATCCCCAACAACACAGTCAATGAGAACAGTAAAAAATATGAACACAAGAATATACGTGGAAACTCCAAAACCGGAGAAAAACCACGGGCCTCCAAAGAGAAACAGATTCCACTATATGAAAAATTGTTACAATCATATTGACTAATCTCTTAAGCCTACAGCCCTACCCAATACACTTGAAATCAATAAGTCCTACACCGTAAAACAAAGACCCCGGCTTATCTTCTATACATAAGAAAGCACCCCTCTTTAGTTTCACTCAGACCCTCCCAGACTTCCTTCAGTATTATTGTGACTCACAGAACCCCATTAGCACCCGGTATTATTTATGACTTGCAACAACCCGCTGCCCACACAAATAACACACACCTTGCTACGTGTTTTCTCTCGGCTTTCTTTTTTTCTCTTTGGCTTCCTGCGCACATGCACATGCACATGCACACATCCACACTTTTTATCTTCTGCCCATGCAACATATATATACATAATATATATTACATATTAAACATCATATGCACGGCAATACAAAGAGAACCAAAGTGAATAAACCAAAAACAAGAACTAGAAAACAAACATGGGGCCATGTTAATTATTCTTGTTCACCCACTTTTCCTAACAAACTTTCAACAATACGACCTCTTGTAATCATTACTAAGTTCTGGATTCGGTCATCTTATTGTAAATTGTTAATAAGGTCAAAAAACGACGACCTGAAACTACACTTGTATATGCCATTTAAATTATTAAAGTATGTCAAAAAGAATATATAAGAAAGATGATACTTACACAAATGAACTATAAAAGCAGAAACCATAGTGACAATCAGGAGTAATAGGGGATCACACATTCACACTAACCTGCTAGTTTTGGAATCTTGATGTAGAGATCCCTTCAAGTAAACCAAAATAGAATTTCATGTAGCAAACCTAACCTGTATATACATTTGCAAATGCAGAGCAATGGAAAATATTCTGTGGATTCGTTAACGACATATGGAGGGTTTTACACACCATACCATACCAATGGAAAGTATGGCCGGTGGACAGGGTGTTCAACCTGTTCATGTGAACAGGGCCTATAGTTTACATAGGGCCTATAATTTTGTATCCAATAGTATATATGTATATTACGATTGTTTTAGAGTTTTAGGATAAAGGAAAAAAAAGGTCCCGCGTGCGTAGCCAAGATTACTTTTCGTTTTCCAAAATCAACATCATAATTGCGACTTTCAATCTCCGGTTAGCTCCCTTTTCCATTCTTTTAGTCACCTAATTAATTTTATTTTTAGTTTTATATTTTAATAGTTAATTTGTTTAATTGTTTAAAGTTTACTTCTTTAATTTTTTTTTAATAGAATTCTTAATGAGTTAGACAGTTAGTGATATACAGTAATTATGTTTCTCAAAACTGAAGTTGTTGAAGTCTTATTTACGGTCCACAATGTCACAAGAGAAACTTAACGCTTTGGCTATTGAGAATCGTTTGCTAGAGAGTGTTGATTATGAAGAGTTGATTGACCATTTTGCTTCCAAGAATGCTAGGAGAACGTCATTATTCAAATGATACATACATATAACCATTTGTTATTACGTTACTAGAAAACATTGTTTTAATTGATGTTGTACTTATGACATTTTTTTTAGTATTATTGAATTTATTTTTACATATATGCAAACCTTTGGTATATAAAAGGCCTACTTTTTATTTACTGAACAAGGCCAAAAAAATCCACGGGACGGCGCCGACTCTTGTAACATTCATGGTAATGACTGCTGCATATTTAACCCCAAAAAACAAACCCTTTGAAATTATACAAAAAAGAAACTGAAACACACAAACTAAAGGGAATAGTGACAAATTTACTATGACATACACATTAAAAACATATGCAAAAATAAATCAAACTATATATATAAATAGATACAGAATTGTGTATAAAAAACGTACCTGCAAAGTGTCATGAAAATGATATAAAGCGATCCTTGATCCATAACCATTTGAAGATTGACCTGCAATTAACGTTATTTGCTTTTTGAAAGATGGAAATACAACAAATCTTTAGAAGTTAGACTCAATAGCAAAATCACTTGCAGCCATTAAAAGAAACGAACAATGACATGTATCAACAAATGCTATTGATCAATGCAGAATGCTATTGTAACAACATGTACTTCATTTACGATTTTTATTTTCAAATATTCATATAATTTAAACCATATCTTACTCAATATTATTGCTAACCATCTATCACCCCCCTTTACTAATACTATGACTATGCAAAGTCAACTCTTTCCATATAAAAACATTTGCAAAATCTTTATCCAAGGTCATTCTATACCAACTTTCAATTCTAAATCTATTATATCCCAACTCATATGCAACTCAAAACTAATTTCCCATACCATGAAATCTACTCCGTATATTTTTAATCCACCTCTTGCTTTGTAATTCTTTCAAAATTATAACCTATCAAATATAGTTAAGCTACAAAACTTTGAGTATTGACTTATATGGCAATCATCCCATTCGTAGACCAAATATGCCATCAATTCATATTTTTAATGTACATTGTTACACAACAAATTAATTTAAAAAATATACTTAATAATAAAATAACTCCAGAAAATACCTAAACAAATATGATGAGAAAAATTATGACCAAAATGAGATTATGCAAATTAAAAAAAACCCTAATATTATTTTTTTTAATTTAAAAAAATGAAAAGCAAAATTTATTATTATTATTATTATTTTATTTTCATGAATTAATGGGGGGAAAAAAGGTAAAAGGGGTTTACAGAAGATGATCGGAGGTGAATGAATCCAAATCACACAACATCTATTTATTTAACACCAATCGAAACCAATCGGCTTCATCAATTCAAGAACAACATTGTATTCTATTAAAATAGAGAAGGAGATGGAGAAAACAAAACATAGCACTCGTATACCAGTGTCTTGGGGTTTTAATAGTCGTTAGCCAATTTCACGACGATATACATAGACTTGATGAACCCTCAAATCTGGAAAAAAGGGGGAAAAAACAGCATTAGGAACAAATAATTGATTAACAAAAAAGAAGACTCGGATTGTTAGAGGTTTTTCCAGGGAGGAGAGCAGGAGAAGATTTCCCATTTAGGCTTCCACTCCGGTGGATCTAACCCTATTTTTCATCCCCGGGCCGGAGGTCCCTTCCACTTCGGTGAAGCAGCCTCTACTTTTGAGTAGGGGGAAGGTATGTCTACATCATACCTCCCCCTTACCCCGGCTTATGCCGGGATTGGGTACCGTTGTTGTAGGAATAGGATATAGTGTGTAGTAATTAGGAATATAAGGGGTCTTATGTACACGTTTGATAGTTGAGGGACCAAAGGAAACTATGTTGTTAAGTCGGTTAGATAAATGTATTAATAGGCATTGTAATATTCAAATATGATATATGAATATTAATACACTCTTCTTCTCTATCTTCTCTGAATTCTTTCCTTCAGTGATTTTCACTCTATCAATTGGTATCAGAGCCACCGATCCTCTGGCGTGCTTTCGAATCCGACTCCGATTAGGTTTCCGATTAAGATTCCGGCGACTACTTGATTCTCTTTCTCCTTAAAATCAATAGTAATTGGAACTCTTGTTCGCCTTTTTTTCCGTGAGATTATCTCCAGTGAACTTTTATTCTCAGGTGAACTATTCGATTAATCAGAAAAAAATCGTTATTTGCAATCATCAGCAATTGTTGGCGTGGAAATTGGTGGCGATTAGGGCATCAAATAGAGATCTACATCAACAACCATAACAGATTCTGTTGCAATTAGGGCAACAAGTGTTTTAATTCTTTTCCTGAAATTAGGGCAAAAATCAACAATGGAGGAATTATTAGCATTCAACCGGAAGGTACTCTTATGATTACTGTCATACATTTCAAAGGCTATTCGATCAGGTTAGAAATTCTGAAGAAATCTCTGAATTCTACGGTATATACCTATTCATTTGTGGTTTAGAACCTGAAATTAGGGAAATATTTGTTGATTGCATCAATATAGTTGCATTAAGGTGGAAGATGTGATTTCATTAGCTTTAAAAATTGATTCTAATGGCTTGCAAGATTCGTTTTCTTCATTTGATTCTGATTCTTCTTTTTATAAAAAGGAATTGGAATTTCATTTTAGAATAAGTCTTGATGAAATAATGAAGGATAATGAGTTTTTTAAGAAGGGCAAAATTCCCGAATTGGATGATGATATTGTTCAAGAAATTAGTATAGAAGATGTGAATGTTCAAGAATTGTTTGAAGATATTAGTTCAAAGGGGTTTGTAAAGGATGTTAAAAAAAATGAGGTGGAATCTAAAAATATATATAATGTATATAAGATGTTTGATGAAATGCCTAAGCCAATTAGGGATGAAATTGAGGCTCAATTTAGTGATATTTTTTTTGTGAGAGTGTTTTAAGTGAAAGTCCTGCACTGAAAATTACAACTCATGAGGTTAAAGATGTGATTGTTGAGATGGATAATGGTAGTATTCTTGTTTTTAGGCATTTTAAGAATGAAATTGGTGATTTAAATCCAGATTTGTTAATCAAAGTTACTCATGCTTCTTTTGGTGATATTGTGTATTTTGGTGATATTGAGCATTGTGTATGGGATTTTTGGGGACAAAAATCTGTTATGGAAGGAGTATTAGGAACTAGAATGGTTATGGAAATAATGGCTATGGAAATTGAAAGTTTTGGTTGGAAACCGGGTTGGGTTTTAGTCAAGAGAACAATGGATAGAGAACGTGTTGAGATTAATGCTAAGAAAAGGGGGCTGTTATGTTTTGTATCGATGTTCGTTGGACCATTTCAATGGAAACCGGGTTGGATTAATGGGAAAATTGAAGATTAAAGTGTTATGGGTAGTACAAATGCAAAGTTCCATATGAAACTCGTGTGGAATGATTTGGTCAGTGGGCATGGTATATGGTTGGAATTTAGTAAATACCAATCTGTTGGCTTGAGAAAATTAAGGAAGAGAAAGACAAGGTTGAGGCAGCAAGGCATGAGTTGTCAACAACATAATCGTTTTTGTGCATACACGATTAGGGATTCATCAGAAGCCGTTGGAGATTGTTATTCAACTGATGAGCTTTATGGTGGTCATTATCTTGAATATAAGCTTCAAAAGAGATATAAAGGAAATTTTCCAGAAACTTGGGCGTTGTTTGAACAACTTTGCAATAGAGACACTTCAGACTTATATTTCATGAAATTTTAAGATCCGCAAGCCACCACCTCAGATCCAGGTGTGCACCTACAGATTCAAGCCGGAAAAAAACGTTGGTCGGAAAACAAAACTAGTGGCCGGAAAAAACAACCATTAGGGAAATGACACAACTCGATTAATGGATAAATAAGGGTTCAGATGAAGAAAAATCACAACCAATATGAGGCAAAATCAGAACCAAGATCAAGTGAAAATTAGAACGAAGATCAAGTAAAAATCAGAACCAAGATCAAGTAAAAATCAGAAACAAGATGAAGTTAATATCATAACCAAGATGAAGTAAAAGTCAGGACCAAGATGAAGTAAAAGTCAGAACCAAGATGAAGTAAAAGTCAGAACCAAGATGAAGTAAAAATCAGAACCAAGATGAAGTAAAAATCAGAACCAAGATGAAGTAAAAATCAGAACCAAGATGAAGTAAAAGTCAGAACCAAGATGAAGTAAAAGTCAGAACCAAGATGAAGTAAAAATCAGAACCAAGATGAAGTAAAAATCAGAACCAAGATGAAGTAAAAATCAGAACCAAGATGAAGTAAAAATCAGAACCAAGATGAAGTAAAAATCAGAACCAAGATGAAGTAAAAATCAGAACCAAGATGAAGTAAAAATCAGAACCAAGATGAAGTAAAAATCAGAACCAAGATGAAGTAAAAATCAGAACCAAGATGAAGTAAAATCAGAACCAAGATGAAGTAAAAATCAGAACCAAGATGAAGTAAAAATCAGAACCAAGATGAAGTAAAAATCAGAACCAAGATGAAGTAAAAATCAGAACCAAGATGAAGTAAAATCAGAACCAAGATTAAGGATAAATAAGGGTTCAGATGAAGAAAAATCACAACCAATATGAGGCAAAATCAGAACCAAGATCAAGTGAAAATTAGAACGAAGATCAAGTAAAAATCAGAACCAAGATCAAGTAAAAATCAGAAACAAGATGAAGTTAAATCATAACCAAGATGAAGTAAAAATCAGAACCAAGATGAAGTAAAATCAGAACCAAGATGAAGTAAAAATCAGAACCAAGATGAAGTAAAAATCAGAACCAAGATGAAGTAAAAATCAGAACCAAGATGAAGTAAAAATCAGAACCAAGATGAAGTAAAATCAGAACCAAGATGAAGTAAAAATCAGAACCAAGATGAAGTAAAATCAGAACCAAGATGAATGATAAATAAGGGTTCAGATGAAGAAAAATCACAACCAATATGAGGCAAAATCAGAACCAAGATCAAGTGAAAATTAGAACGAAGATCAAGTAAAAATCAGAACCAAGATCAAGTAAAAATCAGAAACAAGATGAAGTTAATATCATAACCAAGATGAAGTAAAAATCAGAACCAAGATGAAGTAAAATCAGAACCAAGATGAAGTAAAAATCAGAACCAAGATGAAGTAAAAATCAGAACCAAGATGAAGTAAAAATCAGAACCAAGATGAAGTAAAAATCAGAACCAAGATGAAGTAAAATCAGAACCAAGATGAAGTAAAAATCAGAACCAAGATGAAGTAAAATCAGAACCAAGATGAAGTAAAAATCAGAACCAAGATGAAGTAAAATCAGAACCAAGATGAAGTAAAAATCAGAACCAAGATGAAGTAAAATCAGAACCAAGATGAAGTAAAAATCAGAACCAAGATGAAGTAAAATCAGAACCAAGATGAAGTAAAAATCAGAACCAAGATGAAGTAAAAATCAGAACCAAGATGAAGTAAAAATCAGAACCAAGATGAAGTAAAATCAGAACCAAGATGAAGTAAAAATCAGAACCAAGATGAAGTAAAATCAGAACCAAGATGAAGTAAAAATCAGAACCAAGATGAAGTAAAATCAGAACCAAGATGAAGTAAAAATCAGAACCAAGATGAAGTAAAATCAGAACCAAGATGAAGTAAAAATCAGAACCAAGATGAAGTAAAATCAGAACCAAGATGAAGTAAAAATCAGAACCAAGATGAAGTAAAAATCAGAACCAAGATGAAGTAAAAATCAGAACCAAGATGAAGTAAAAATCAGAACCAAGATGAAGTAAAAATCAGAACCAAGATGAAGTAAAATCAGAACCAAGATGAAGTAAAAATCAGAACCAAGATGAAGTAAAAATCAGAACCAAGATGAAGTAAAAATCAGAACCAAGATGAAGTAAAAATCAGAACCAAGATGAAGTAAAAATCAGAACCAAGATGAAGTAAAAGTCAGAACCAAGATGAAGTAAAAATCAGAACCAAGATGAAGTAAAAATCAGAACCAAGATGAAGTAAAAATCAGAACCAAGATTAATGGATAAATAAGGGTTCAGATGAAGAAAAATCACAACCAATATGAGGCAAAATCAGAACCAAGATCAAGTGAAAATTAGAACGAAGATCAAGTAAAAATCAGAACCAAGATCAAGTAAAAATCAGAAACAAGATGAAGTTAATATCATAACCAAGATGAAGTAAAAATCAGAACCAAGATGAAGTAAAAATCAGAACCAAGATGAAGTAAAAATCAGAACCAAGATGAAGTAAAAATCAGAACCAAGATGAAGTAAAAATCAGAACCAAGATGAAGTAAAAATCAGAACCAAGATGAAGTAAAAATCAGAACCAAGATGAAGTAAAAATCAGAACCAAGATGAAGTAAAAATCAGAACCAAGATGAAGTAAAAATCAGAACCAAGATGAAGTAAAATCAGAACCAAGATGAAGTAAAAATCAGAACCAAGATGAAGTAAAAATCAGAACCAAGATGAAGTAAAAATCAGAACCAAGATGAAGTAAAAATCAGAACCAAGATGAAGTAAAAATCAGAACCAAGATGAAGTAAAATCAGAACCAAGATGAAGTAAAAATCAGAACCAAGATGAAGTAAAAATCAGAACCAAGATGAAGTAAAAATCAGAACCAAGATGAAGTAAAAATCAGAACCAAGATGAAGTAAAAATCAGAACCAAGATGAAGTAAAATCAGAACCAAGATGAAGTAAAAATCAGAACCAAGATGAAGTAAAAATCAGAACCAAGATGAAGTAAAAATCAGAACCAAGATGAAGTAAAAATCAGAACCAAGATGAAGTAAAAATCAGAACCAAGATGAAGTAAAATCAGAACCAAGATGAAGTAAAAATCAGAACCAAGATGAAGTAAAAATCAGAACCAAGATGAAGTAAAAATCAGAACCAAGATGAAGTAAAAATCAGAACCAAGATGAAGTAAAAATCAGAACCAAGATGAAGTAAAAATCAGAACCAAGATGAAGTAAAAATCAGAACCAAGATGAAGTAAAATCAGAACCAAGGTATGCAAGAATACTCAGCGACAACCAAAATCATAAATCAAGATGACTGCAAGAGCACAATATATGACTTTCAACCTAGCAATAAATCACAAACGCATATAGGATCATCAATCACATACTAGGCCGTCTAACTATAATCACTAGTATTTCAACACCCAACCCATTTTTTACAATCTCATAGTCAAAGGTAGTATGAAGGTTACTCGTGCTTTGTGGGGTTGTATCTCTCAAACAGGTTTGTTACTAAATTTGTTCTTTGTCTCACCTTTTTATTGGTTTATTCACTTGTGAAATATTGAGGTAATGTCTTTGTTGGATAGTTAAAATGAAACATTGGACTTCAACCAAACATTGATCATTAAGCTGATTGTACCTTTGCTTTGTTCATGACTTGTAAATTCTTTGCTTTGTGTAGGGCATGTAAATTCTTTGATATATTGAGGTAATGTCTTTGTTGGATAGTTAAAATGAAACATTGGACTTCAACCAAACATTGATCATTAAGCCGATTGTACCTTTGCTTTGTGCATGACTATATGTCTATATCGGAAATGCACCTTACATATTTCACCTCCCTTCTCTTAGACACCATAAACGACTTAAAGAGAGCATTATTGCAGGTGTTTTGTAATGACTATATCGGAAATGCACCTTACATATTTCACCTCCCTTCTCTTAGACACCATAAACGACTTAAAGAGAGCATTTTTTGTTTTTTTCATCGGATGGTTGTATGGAAAAGTTCCATGATGGGGATCCTTACTGCGAAGCTTTTTTTACATATCTTTTCTCTTATTATGTTTGTATCTTTTCTTTTAGGGTTAATTACAAAGTTAGTACCTGAACTATACCTCATTTTGCACGCTTCATACCCCGCATTTATTATTTACACTGATCATACCTAAACTATGTTGGTGAAATTTTTAAAAGTTGGAAACTTTTAAATTAAATTACACGGATGATACCTGTAGGTATGGTCCGAGTAGAGAAGTTGATAGTTTAGGTATGATCAGTGTAAATAATAAATGTGGGTATGAAACGTGCAAAATGGGGTATAGTTCAGGTACCAAAAATACATGTTATGCAGCCCAAATGTTTAATAAAATGCCTCAGAGAAACTAAATTAGTCACCTTAATTTTCCTATTCATTTTGAGTTTAATAGTATTAGTTAAATGGGTAATTTTTTTTTATTATATATTTTATATGCTAGAAACAATATTAAGACAAGGAGTATTAGATGAAGACGACATTGGAGAGGAATCACCCAAGTGAGTCCTAATCTCCACAAATTGAGTGTGTGCAGTATCGTTACTAATTTGCATCGTTATTGTTTTCCGAATGCAAGTAGTATTGTGTTATTATGCACAAACTGTGTAATAAGTATAGGTAGTATTACAGCAACTGAACCTGAAGTCTCAGCCTTGCTTAGTCATTTTCGAAACTCTTGACCAGCCTATATAAAGTTTGTAACTACTTAATGTTAATAATGCTCCATCTGTTTGCCCCTTTATAAGCTATTTAGTTTGTTCGACCAACTATTGTCTTATCTTTGTTATTACTCTTTACTTGGAGAAACCTTAAGCCTCCTTCTGAATTGCATTCTATTGTGTGCGAGAATTGTCTTTATTCACTATATAAAGAGTTATGAGCAAGAGCATTCCATATAATGGATCCAAAAGCCATCGTAGGGATGCTTATCCTCTTTTTTGGAACAGAAAGGGGTTGGATTTGTTACTCCACCGTTTTCTTGACGAAACAGAGGTATTTCATGGTTTCATTTAAAGAAATACCCAATCTGTATAGGAGACTAAGAGCCCATGACATTTTGGTTCAGTCTTCTCAACATAAATATATATTTTTGGTTTCAATCTCAGGTGTCTAAATAGATTTTTGATTTCAAAACTTTCCCCTTTATTTATAATCGCTTAAGCTTCCCCTGAAGTTCTTAACTACACAGATCATTTGACCATCTAAGATACTGTCAACAAAGTCAATTTCTGCCACGAATGAAGACAACACTAGACAATTCCAGGTCATAATCTACCACGAGCCAGCAACTGCAGTGATTGGGATTCAATGTTCTGATCTCCAATTATATAAAGGAAGGTCCGTGATATTCCATATTGAAGCTCAACGAGAAAGCAAGACTAATAGACTATGAGACACTGTAAAAAGAGTAACCGACACAAACAGGCACTCAAGTCAAGCAAATACAGCAATTCCAACAGCAACACAAACATCACCAGCTCCTAATAGACTTGACACGACAGAAAGACATACAATGACAGAGAAACGATAAGGTAAAAAAAACTGAACTCGCATTTGCTACTTTCAATTTGGTGAACTTCTTAAAGTTTAAATGCGTTTCTGTAACACATACTATAGGTAAATTATGATAGCTTTATTTTAAAAAAATTTAACGACGCCGAAGCGCGACAAATATCTTAGTTTTTTTTAATAAAATATAGTTTTTGATATCATTTTTCCAGGTCGTTGTTGATGGCGTTTGGAAATGATAAGGTCAATCGTGTAACTGTGTAAGAGATCTTGGTGTTTCAAGGCCTCTTTATGCCAAGAAAAAGATATCTGCAAACCAGGTCTAGCATTTGTTTGAAGTCTGAAGATTGGTAAAAAAACTTTGTGGTACCTGTATTTGGTTTATTCAACACTTTAGCTATTAATGTAGAAAAACTAAAATTCACATTTGATACAACGGGGGAGATGGCATATATCTTTGATTATCATTATAGATCAAGGCTGGTTTGGCTACTTTTTTCGTGCAGAACTGACACTGCCGGTGTCAAAGGTAATGTAGTTATCTGTTGGGTTTATATAGTTTTCTAAAAGAGACTAAGTCTAAGATCGCATCAGGTTATAGATTTTGGATTTCAATTAGGTTTGTAGCTACAAGTGTTCGTAAATGTATATGAAAGTCTATTTGACATCCGTGTTATATAGTCATGTGCATATTCCATGGTGAGACTACGAAGATCTGATCTGTTATGTTTGTGGAACAAGTTAAAGAGATCCCTCGAGTTTTTACTTAGGCTAATGAAGAGCTGTCTATATGCTTCTCTTCTTTTCTAATTTCTATAATTAGAAACAGAAGTTGAACAATGACAGGTCCGGAAGGTTGTATGACAAGGAATGGGAGTCAGATAGCTAGCTTTTGTACTGGTCACACTGGGCAAGTTTGGTTGCAAATAACTATTGTATGCCCGGTTTAGGGTTCTCAGTTGCCTAATTTGGTTGTTAAAATGGGTTTTGATCAGTGTGTTCACATACATGACTGGAAATGGTTGGAAACCAAATGATTTTTTTTTAAAGGGGAGATGGAACAAGTTAGGGATTTAGTTAAAGGATTGAGGATAAAGAAGCTGAGATTTCTCATTATTTAACGGTTTTAGGTGCTAATAATAATAATGATGGGAGTTATAGTCAGTTACAGAGTTTTCAGTATCCTGGTGATGATAAGATAGACGGGAGATCGTTGCTTAGGGCTAATTTGGAAATCCCTACCGATTATAAAGATAAAAGAGCTTAGCAAGGGTTTATTCTGAGATGGGGCTGGTGAAAGATAGGAGAGCGTTAAATCGTTAATGGGAGTTAATTCTGAGACGCTGTCGGTTCCAAATCAAGATATGAATAGGTTATTGTGATAACTAGGTTAATGGTGGGATGCAAACCCGATAGATGTTATTAGAGAAGCCACAAAAACAGGAGCATCACCAAATGTTTTTGATGCTTACACCATCAATGGACAACGTGGTGATCTCTGCAAATGCTCTAGCAAAGGTTTGTTTCTATATAACATATTGATTCCTTAATTTCTTCCAAACTACTACATAAATGAACACTTTAAATATTTGAACAGATAGAACATAAAGGTGGCAAAATAGACCGTCAGATAACAGTCAAAATGAGTACTATTTGCTTTGATATGGATCTGGCTAACCCTCAACACTTTTGATCCCATCTTTTTAGTTAATATTTCCTTGTCAAATGTTAAATATGGTTATAAGATAGTATATTATTTCAAAAATAATCTTATAACTTGAATAAAAACGCTATAAAAACCTTGCGCTAGAAATACACTCAAGGCAACTCTCACCCTGTTTAAACCATTTTCCTTTTTGCTAATTAGTTTAAAGCATAACCTCAATCGGTCCATTAAGAGAAAATGCCAACACTACAATGCAAGGGAGATGAAAAAATTTAGACTTCTCTTGGCATGTATAGAGTAAACTAGGGTTTTAATGAACTTTAAACACTTTGCTGACAATGCTTTGATTTTATCTTTTGAATACCCATAAAATGAGGTTCAAATGAGCTTGGGGATATATCTTGATAAAGCTCAGGCCAGCTATCTTAAGGAGATGTGCACTAAAAAGAATTAGTAGTATTTGAATAATCAGATAACGTGATGATCATGGAATTAGTAGTATTCGTATACCCCTATTCTTCAATTAGTTCAAACAGGCGACCACATGTTATATTGGCTGTAAACTGATTATATATCATTCATTCATTGTTTATAGTTGTTAAGGTTGGTTTAGATTATATATGTATCCTTTTTGTGTTTTGGCTTTTATAAATTTTTGAGTCTTGATGAGCACGAGGCAAGATACCTAATAAAAGAAGTTTTAACTGAGAGTTTGTTAATGATCCAATTGAATGATCACTGGGAGGTGATGGGTGAAGTCAGCTTCTATCGGGCAACACATTAGCACCCAAATTGGCAGTAGTCAGTTCCCATAAGAATGCTTTGATAAGGCCGGTTACTTCAGATTCACATAGTAAATGGATGTAGCAGCCTGGTTTTGAAAACATGGTGGTTGGGCAGCTACATTTACTATCGTGGACCAGTCAAAAACCCGAATTGCCCATAAACCTAATTTTGAAAGAAGTAAAAGAACCAATGTATTTGGCAATGTCTTTTTGTAGGTGTAATTACGTAGGAGTCTTCTAATTCAGGGTAATTCGTGTATGTCAATATTTCATACAGTTACTTTAGAAACAAAAAATTGTTATGATTTTTTCCGGTTTCAGTTTGGAGAATATTTTTTTTAATAATCAAAGATTTATTTTCAATGAACGAGAAGTATGCATTTTGATGTAAAGCTTATAATCCTTTTTAAGTAGTTAATAATGTTGAATTTATGTCTGATCATATGCATTACTATATCCTGGACTAATCTGACTAACTTCGATAGTGGCTGGTATGATAGAGTCTGGTATACAACGAAATAATATATATCCTTATAAATACCCACATTCATGGTCTTCAAATTTCTTTTTTGTATATTCAATAACGTTAATATGATTTGTTCAGGGGCTGCATCGATATTCTATAGAACAATGGATTAAGCTATCAAAGGTAAAACTGTCCGAATTCAACTCCTCTTTGGCTCTCACTTTCAAATCTCGAGGAAAGAACGAGTAGGCCGAGTAGGGTACAAGCGCTGCTTACAATGGCCAGAAAGAGGAATCCCCATAACCCTGAACTTTGGCCGGCTGCTGTTCGAGCTGAGTCAAGACACATGATTATAAAGGAAGTCGTATTTTAATGACGAACCGTTACAAGAATGCCCGAACAATGGTTATTTGTGGGCTGCTCTTTTGAGATGGCTCCAAGACCACAGAGGAAAACAAAGAGTGGTGATGCTTGTAGGAAGTGTGAACAAGATGCACACGTTAGCTACTATTGCCAAGTTGTTTTGGCATGACAAGAAGGTGGACAAAGCTCGGGCTTGGCTTAATTAGGCGGTTACTATTGCGTAGCACGGGCACTTAAGCCCTCGTATTCCTATAATACCTTTAAATTTTATCCACTCATTTTTTTCTCTCTCCTCAAATCTCAACCACTCATTTTTTATCTCTTCTCCATAAATCATTTAATTCTTCTAATTATTCAAAAACTTTTATCTCAAAAAACATACATCGATAAATTATAAAAATTATATGTTAAAATTTCATGCTCTTTCATTAGTCGATACACTTTCGACGAATTTTTAAATCCGAGGTCGGACTCCGTACAGCTAAGGCATTTGGCTATCACACCCTATGACCTATCACCTTCTATGACCTATCACCCCTTATGATCGATCACCCCACTATTTCACCGTCGCACGGCGCGGGCATTTGGCTAGTTGTTAAAAATTTGGTTTAGATTATGTATCCGTTTAATGTTTTGGCATTCATAAAATTTTGAGTCTTGATGAGCATGAGGCAGGAAATGCTTTTTGGCTTGAACATCTTTCTCTAACAAGTATTGTATGTTAGTCTACTGCTAATCTTGGACTAACCAGTAATGTATGTGAAATGCATTTTTGGTTCAATTTTTTTGGGCAGCAATCATTTACAAAAAGGGTAGCGATGCATGTGGTACATGTCGGTTGAAGAATTGCTCCCAGGAAGTTATCGTGATAATAAGTTTTTAGATCATCTTATTTCATTAAATGAACTAATAATAAGAAAACAATTTTTTTATTCAAGTCAATAATGTGGATCGCAACATTCTTTAATTGAAGTTAAATGACCAAATTCATGGCGCATTAGACAAAATCAAGCAGAGACAACCACCAATAAATTGATCTAATCTGTTGAAAAGGCAATTCTAAAAGGTGGTACTAATTTAAAGACAAAGTAGACTAGTTAACATACGAAAACAACAAAACGTTTAAAGTAATATGGTACTTAGAAAAAAGATCAAAAGATAATAATAATCCAAAAAGAAGTTAAAGGTCTTAACCAATCATCATAGTCATAAATTAAAGGTCTTAGTCATAAACTAGTTACATACCCGCGCGTTGCTGCGGTATCCGAGTTTTTCATGGTGTATATATTTTCCATTATTATTTAGCTGGAATATAATCTTTGTTTCTATGATACTCATCAAGTATTAAACTCCATATAACACAACGGTAATATTTGATTGCTATTGAATATGGTGGCGCAATTTTTTCGGTTGATGGCGAAAGTAGTTATAGCACAACCATACCTTAAAAGTGAAGAAAAAAGTTTTTTTAAAATATCTCCATTAACCCTTTAAATCAATTATTTTTATATTAATTATCTACATCACTCGATACCCCCTCCACCACCAACAGTCGTCTCACTACCACACCGTCGCCGTCACGACCACCACCGCATTTGCGTGGGTGTCGTGCTAATGAGGTTTAATTATTTAAAAATAGCAATTAACTTTTATAGAATATTGAAAGTAATTTTAGTTAATACTTTTGTAAATATTTAGATTGATGAGTTAAATTATTACATGTGCTTAAAAAATTACTAATTACTTAGGTGGGCCTTCCAAAAGTATTAACATTTAATGTTTGAAATAAGTAACTTGTATTGTTATGCTATGGAGTTGTACCATATATACGCATTAAGAAGTTGTACCAAAAGCTTTAAAAAGAGTAAAAAAAGAGTTGGTTTTTAGTATAGCTAAATGATGATGAGCCATATCAGTCAACCATAAACTTTGGGTTTGCGGATGGAATCCCCCGAGATGCGTTACATATGTTCACTATATTTCACGCTCTTGATCATGCCCACGGCAACAGTCCGCTGCAGGTCCCTCACAACAAACCGACCCAACTGAGGAAACTCGGAAAAAGTCTCGACCACCATCGGCTTTACTGGAACCATCTCCACCATTCCAGCATCACCATTTATCAAGAATTTGGGTAGGGGGTGAAAGGCCTCAAAAGTCGCCCGGTCGATCCTATGCAACAGTTTATTAAATCTAACAGCAACGCAAGCAGTATGGCAGCAAACTATTGGTGTGTACCCTTCTTTAATTTGACCCGGGTGATTCAGAACGATGACATGAGCTGTAAAACTATCAACACTTCGTGCAGGGGATGGGTAACTCACTGAAACGACGTCTCCACGCGCAATAGAATTAACATTATTTAGATTATCCAAAAGTAAACCAACACTGTCTCCTGGCTCTGCCCAACTGATGAAATTTCGGTGCCTCCGTATGGCTCGGACTCCACCATGGTAACCAGATGGAGCAACATAGACTGACAAAGTTGGCCAGAGGGAACCAGTTACAACACGTCCCACTGCCACGGTTCCAATCCCACCAATCTTGTAGACATCAGAAACGGGAAGGCGGAAAGGTTTGTCAACTAGTCTAATTGGCCCATTGATCTGATCAATGGCTTCAAGTAGAGTTGGGCCCGCATACCAGTCTAAATAAGATGACCTCTCAGTCATGTTCTCTCCCTTAAACCCAGAAATTGGGACAAACTGGACTTTCTTAGGGTTGAATCCGACTGTCTTTAAGAAGGAAGACAATTCTTTGACAATTTTGTTAAACCTAGTTTCACAGTATTCAGGAGTAGTAGCATCCATCTGCAACAAAAAAAAAAAAAAACAACTAATTACGAAGGTAGCTACAACTATCTTCTTCAATTGCATACATAAGGAAGGGAAAAAAAGCAAGTACCTTGTTACAGCAGCAAATCAATTGCTTGACACCAAGTATGAATGCAATCAAAGCGTGTTCACGAGTCTGTCCATCGGAAATTCCATATTCAAAAGCAGGATATGTCGAGTCAATGATGAGAAGGGCACAGTCAGCCTGGGAGGTTCCATTAATCATGTTCTTGACATAGTCCCGGTGCCCAGGAGCATCAATTACAGTGCAGTTGTAGCGAGGGGACTCAAACCTTGACCGAGAAATATCGATAGTTTTCCCACGTTCACGCTCTGTCCTGAGCTTGTCAACCACCCAAGCATATTTGAAGGAGCGTTTGTCCATCTCAGCGGCCTCTCTCTCATACCCTTCAATCACCTCCTCTTTTACTTCACCTAGCTTGTATAGCATATGACCTATGGTGGTTGACTTCCCCGAATTATAATGTCCGATCACCACAATGTTTATACGAGCCTTCTGATTGTCCATGTTAAATACGCAAGCTGGTAGATCGGCTGACTTGCTAATGTTATGACGAAAATTCAATGTCAGATAAACAAAGTATAATACGAATAAAAACGAAGACTACAACGAAAATACACTCGAGATAACCCTGTGCTCCAGAGTATGTCAGATCTATCCCAATTTATCACCTACTACGACCAATCGGAAGCAAATAATAATAATTTTAAGACCTAATTTTCGATTTAAACAGAAATACAAAGCACCAAATAATTTAACCCAGCTAACTAATTATTTACTGGAGATATAAACACCAATAAAACTAATTTAATCAAAACTCTAATGTCATGTATATACGTACAACTATCATATGTGGGGCTGAAGTTGTATTAGGATTTAAGGTAAAGCCCACTCTGTGTTAAAACCGACGATAGTCGGTGTTCATAAAAAAGGATAAGTTCAATTAGACAAAAACAATAACAGCAGTATGTTAGATCCATCCCACTTTATCACGTACTTACAGGAAACAATCAATCGAAAGCAAATAATATAAAATTAATAATTTCGATTAAACCACGTACCTATTGATGAACAAATATACAATCACCAGAAGGAGAAATAATCAGCAATAAAATTAACTTGATCAATAATGATAATGTTTTGTGAAAAAGATAGGAATTTATGTAAATCGGATATTCCTATGGTTGTCAATATAAGGAGGTTATGATGGGCTGTAGTTGTATTAGGATTTATAATAAGCCCATTAGAACTGGGCTTTCGATTTTGTTTTTATATACCAAATGTATTTCGAACCGGACATTATGAACAACAGCAACAGCAAAAACAAAAAAAAATAAAATGAATAAACAATTTATTTTTTTTAAGTTAACAAGCTATATATATACAGTATTTATTTATTTATTTATCATTTAAACCTTGACGAAATGTTTAGCAACTACGTTAGTCTCGTGCGTTGCACGTTTATATCTTATTTCTTATTGATTTCTCATAATCTAAATATAGTAAAAACAACCATAGGAGTTATGGTAAATGATTATACATCATAATATATAGATTTAAATTAAAATGTCAACAAAAGCGAAAGATCTTATTGCAAATAAAAAGCTATAAAGATCAAAAGAATTAAACATTAAACATTGAGTATATGGAAACATAAACGTCATTTTAAATTGGTTACAACCTTTATAAAGATAACATTTTTGTACCGACTCGTTATGCAACAAAGATGGCTAAAAATCATAAATGGTTACCAATTTAATGCAACATCTCTCAATAACTATAAACCAACATCCTAAATTCTTTTTCAAAAAAATCATAACCTTTTGATGGAAAACATTATTGAATTCCAACCTTTAGATTGTTTTCTTGACTTTCCTATTTAAATTTTTGCAACATTAAATGACATGTGTTATGGTTAAAAAAATAAGCAGAGCCGCCTAACAATATAGTTAGGCTAGGCATGGGCCTAAGGCCCCCAGACACTAAGAGCAATTGTAATGGTTCACACCACCACACCAGGTGGTGTGACACATCAGCACCACATCATCACCACACAATATCACCCAGCAACCACACCACATCCGTAACAATAACCATATACCACACCATATTTTTATATTAAAATATAACAAGAAAAACAAAAACAATTGTAAAAAGAAAAAGAAAAAGTGAAGGACACGAGAATTTGCCAAGGTTGAATCTTCCACTTTGAGCATTCCAGACCAAAAGGACACCAATGTTGTTATGGTTACCACATGGTGTGGTCAAAGTCCTTCATCCACGCCGTTAACATCACATACCACTGCAATTGCTCTAAGGCCCCAATTATTGATACTAAAGTGTTGTCAAAAATATTTTATTGGGCATTTTTATTTTTACATGTTTAGTTTTGAGGTTAAAAGCAATAATACTCCTCCGCTAGTCTGACTCCACTTTCTTAGAATATCCACAGACTCAAAGGTTATACAGTATTTATTTATTGAAACACAAAAATTTTATGTCTTATACTTAGAAAACTACCGCCATTTTTCGCGAAAAATCAAAATGTTCCAATTCAAGAAAAGACACTTGGAATGTTCTTAAAATGATGTTAATAGACTACTATGCGAGTTTCAGGACCCGAAAAGATCAAACGAAGCCTCGGCAAAAACTTAGTAAAAATTATAGAAGAGCACGGACTCTTGTTTCTGCAAAAGCCGTCCTCAAAGACCGTCCCTGGAAACAAAGGCCGTCCTCCTGCAGCTTCGTACTTTGACACTTTAATCAACTTTCGACCCTTTTTCTCAATACCGAGTTTCGTACAACTGATAAACAACTTCATTTTGACATAAAAGACATAACACAACATTTCCAAAAGTCTTTATACCATCCGTTGCTACAAACCAAGTTTACAAGACTAAACGGGTCATTTACCCAAGTTGTCAAACCTCCAAAATCACCACATTCATTTAGTTACAAAGACTATGACACCAACTGAAAATTTGCAGAAATATATGTAACAAATCTTTACCAAAAACACTTCAAATGTACCAAGAGCCATTAGTCCAAAAGGGCTACTACGGGTTCTAGCTTCAAACCATTTTACTGCATAAGTCACATTACACAATTCAATTCATCAATAATCTTCAAAGCACTAAATCTTGTTTCTGCTTCCGGGACAACCTATTAAAAGGGTAAACAGCTAAAAAGTAAGCAAAGCTTAGTGAATACCATTGCATACGCTTATACACACGAAGGAGGGCAAAAACACACAAACACAAAGGACTATCACATGTAGTCAATGGTATCGTCATACCATCACTTGCATACTCACCTTTGCGCTAACAACACATACATGGATCCATATACGCTAAACAATAATCTCAAGAGGTTCTTAGGCCTCAAAGGTTCTTAGGCCTTATCTTAATACAACAAGAGGTTCTTAGGCCTCATCTCAATTCAACTATGGGGTTCTTAGGCCCCGACCTCAAATTAGGCCCTAACGCCAAATCGATTACCACACACGGAATCCACCATCATATGGTAATCGACCCAACGTACATATAATCGTATGCAAAAGTACTCACCTCCTTCGCGACAACCAAATCCATGATGACCATCTAACAATCATATTGCTTTCCACCTAGCAATAATTCACAATTTACACATATAAGGTTATCAAGCTCAATTACCTCATACACAAGGCTAACAAGCCATACATTACAATCTTTTCTAGCATTTCAATGCCCAACCCTATTTTTACATAATTCACATCCTCATCATTCTCTAAAGTTGGCTTCTTTCAAAATCTCATTTTACTTCACAACATCATGGCCATAACTCATTTTAATACAAAAATCACCATTTCATTATCTCATCAATATGACCAAACACATTTTACTCAAAAATCATTATTTCCATCTTCTCATAATCACATCTATATAGTCATACTACATTATTCCTCAAAATCATCATTTTCTTGCTTTGGCCATAAAAATCACTTAAACACTTTCATTAAAATATTCATGAATTCACATATCAACATGCTCCATTACAAGTAAGGAATTAGAAAAGCATTACAACATAACCAACTCATTTCAAAATCCCCAATTTGTCAATTTTCATGAACTCTAGCTTGATTTTAAGTAAATAACCCATTTTAAGAAAAACCCCCAATTCTTATCAATTCAAGAACCCTAAATTGAAATTAATCTAAATGACCCATTTCATCAAAACCCCAAATTAATTACTTGCATGAACCCTAATTTAATTAATAATGAAGTGAAAATTATACCCTAGAAGAATAATCACAACAAGATGGAAAAATGGAAATATCACTTGCTTTCTTTTCTTCATTTTGTATGCATCAACACACACTCTAAAATCTCCATTTGAAATTACTAGAATACTTGAAGTTATTATTATCAATTTAAGGATTTTCTAGAGTAAATTTGAAGTAGAACACACACATGAAATGAAGAATTGCATGGGAGAATTAGGTGGGAGTGGGATGACTCAAGGAAAAAGAAAATGGCTGGCATCTCTTAGTGATGCCACGCCTCTTTTAGTTTTTGATGGATAAAATATCCGTTATCCACTAAAGTTCCAACTAAATTAATCCCGTAACCAAAAATAAAAAGCTAGGAAATTATTTTAATGTTAAAACTATAATATAAAATTAATTTATTTTACCTTTTAAAATCTTGGGGTGTTACATGTTCATCGGCTAAGCCAAGCCGAGCCGTCACTGTGCAAGCCGAGCCATGAAAACGGATTACTGTAGCTAAGCCGCGGCTTGGCTACAGTAACTATACTCACAGCCGCCAACATGATCTTTGTTATATATATTAATGTATTTCGAACAGGACATTATGAACAACAGCAACAGCAAAAACAAAAAAAAATGAATAAACAATTTTTTTTAAGTTAACAAGCTATATATATACAGTATTTATTTATTTATTTATCATTTAAACCTTGACGAAATGTTTAGCAACTACGTTAGTCTCGTGCGTTGCACGTTTATATCTTATTTCTTATTGATTTCTCATAATCTAAATATAGTAAAAACAACCATAGGAGTTATGGTAAATGATTATACATCATAAGAAAAACATTCATATAGATTTAAATTAAAATGTCAACAAAAGCGAAAGATCTTATTGGAGTTATTGCAAACAAAAAGCTATAAAGATCAAAAGAATTAAACATTAAACATTGAGTATATGGAAACATAAACGTCATTTTAAATTGGTTACAACCTTTATAAAGATAACATTTTTGTACCGACTCGTTATGCAACAAAGATGGCTAAAAATCATAAATGGTTACCAATTTAATGCAACATCTCTCAATAACTATAAACCAACATCCTAAATTCTTTTTCAAAAAAATCAGGAAAACATTATTGAATTCCAACCTTTAGATTGTTTTCTTGACTTTCTTATTTAGATTTGTTGCAACATTAAATGACATGTGTTATGGTTAATAAAATAACTTAATAAGCCACTGTAAATAGGAAAATAAAAACATTTTAGTTATTATGTATTTATGTTTCAAAATTTTCATGATTAGAAAAAAGGGTATAAAGTGATGAGAAAATTATGTGGATGGTCATATTTTATAGTGTATATCATAATTTATACACCTATAAATTTTTTTTACCAATTTAGTCAACTAATTTTTACCACTTAACATTTTGGTAAGAAACAAAATAGACACCTATAAATTTTTTTACTAATTTAGTCAACTAATCTTTACCACTTAACATTTTGGTAAGAAACAAAATCAAATTAAATTATGTCAAGTGTATCATGACTTTTCCTCTTCCCCAACCAATCTCTTGTTTTTCTTTCCGATGACGAAATGATGATCTTAAACTTATACTTTATTACCATTTTCATTTTTAATAATACAAAGATACAATCTAACAAATTATAGTACTCCTAATTTATTAGAAAATGTGGTGATACTTGATAATGACCTTGAAAGTCTACTTGTATATCACATACACTGATGCACACTTTGAAATACAAATTATTCTCTGTTTTTTAGTTACCAAATTCTAGTATCCATTTACGATTTCGATAGTGATCTTATACTTTTAGAGTCATGAAATCTTTTCCTTTGCTTCATCTTAGCATAAAACTCAGATAAGAATTATAATTTGGGAACATTGTGTATTTGGCGTACTGCCTTCCAAAGAAAAAAATGGTTTCATTGTCCAAAATTTTTTTTTTTGAACGACAAAAAATTATATATATTAATAATTAACAAGGAACACTAGCAAGCTACTAGTATTCAAGCATACACGATCTAGAAATACAACAAAATATACAGACTAGATCCAACTCAGAACTTTAACTGCTAAGGCTGCAAAAGGGTTGAAAAAACTTATGCCAATTACAAAAGAGACATAAGAAAAAACCCCAACAACGAAGGCCGAGCCACCGGTTTTCACTTCGTGAAGTTTTTGATGCAGCCTCAAACAAGTTCTAAGGAAAAAGCTAATAAACAGAAATCTATGTTACCCGGATAATGGACTCTCAATCCAAGCTTCCCACGTCAAACAGTTTTTATTATCCCGATTATTGATCCAAAGAAAAGAAGTTGACACAATCGAGTTGAAAGTAACCTCGCAACTTTCATTCAGTCCATTATGAAGCTTGTCGTTTCTCACTTTCCATATTTGCCACCACCATATAAACATGATCGCTTCCAATCTATGACGAATTTTTCTAGGCTGTTCCAAATTTTCACACCAATCCAAGATGTCATTAGGAGTATTGTCAGGAACATTTTGTTTCAACCAAATGCTAATTCTTGACCTCAAATCATTAGTGAACTTGCACTTTTGAAAAATGTGGTCTGTGAATTCTACACCACGTGAACAATTGACACAAGTGAACGTCGAGATATCAACACCTTTAGCAAAAAGATTAATATAGGTGGGGAGACAATCCCTTCTAAGTCTCCATACAAATAAGTTGATCTTCTTAGGCACTAGATTATTCCATTTTGTCATCAGATTAGAATTAATGGGTAACCTGTGATGATCGATGCATTTACGAAGCAAAGAAACAGAAAATTCGTTTTTACCTTTAAACTTCCATGCCCATCTATCATCTTTGTCGTTCTCAAGAGTTGTAGGCAGTTTAGAAGACAACTCGCCAAGCAATTGTAGATCACGAGCAGAAACAAGCTGACGACGCCAGTTCCAACTCCACCTCGAACTACTCCAACAGTCCCTAATGGAGCAATCTTTATTCACCTCGATGGCAAACAATCTAGGAAAACTTTGAGCTAGAGTCGATTCCCCACACCAAACATCTTTCCAGAATCTAGTTTTAGCTCCATCTCCTACCTTACACATGATACTGTTATTCAACTCTTGAGAAGTGTTGTGCATGGACTTAGCGGTGTCAACAATAGTGTGCCATAATCCACGATTTTTGGCAGACAAATTAACAAAACAATCGTTTCCATGTATGGCACTGATAATGCGCACCCAAAGGTTGAGAGGGTTTGAAAGCGCCCTCCATCTCCATTTGTATAACAATGCATGATTCATTGCCTCAAGGCTACCGAACCCCACACCCCCGTCTTCCTTAGCAGCCATGATAGCACCCCATTTCACCCAAGCAATTTTTCTAGTATCACGAGAACCACCCCAAAAGAATCTAGCTCTAAGAGACTCTAACATGTTATTAACCTTCTTAGGCATCCGAAACAAAGATAAGAAATAAATACCAAGCGATCCAAGGACCGAAGAGATGAGGGTAGCTCTTCCTCCTATAGATAAAAGGTTAGCTTTCCAATTGGAAAGTCGCTTAGGGAACTTAGAAATAATCGGTTCCCAAGTTTTTATTCTAGCCGGACTCCCACCAATAGGAACTCCAAGATACTTAAAGGCAAGGATTCAGCTCTACATCCTGTGATTCTAGCCATACGTGCCACCTCTGTCTCATCAACCCCAATACCAATTATCGAATATTTTTCCAAGTTGATCTTCAATCCGGAAATACAATAAAAGAATCTGAAAGCTTCAATGATGTGCCTCAAATTCTGATCATTCCATTCACCTACCACCATAACGTCGTCTGCATAAAAAAGATGAGACACAAAAACATTGTTAACATTAGCACCATGAAATATACCACCCTTTACCAATTTCTCCATAGCGACGTGAAGACCCTCCATTGCAATGATAAATAAAAATGGAGCCATTGGATCTCCTTGACGAAGTCCACGTTGAATCAAGAATTCTTCAGTAGGACTTCCATTGACAAGCACAGAGGTTCTAATGGAGTGTAAACAGGCTCTGATCCAAGCAATCCATTTTAACCCAAACCCCATCGCCTTAAGAATAACAAAAATATAATCCCATGACAGCGAATCATAGGCTTTGGTAAAATCGATCTTGAACAGCAACAAGTTTCTCTTTTTTCGTTTATACCAATCTATGACTTCATTCAAAAGTAAGGGCCCATCTATATTGTCTATCTTTTACATAAGCCGTTTGCACCGGGCTCACAATATGGTTAATCACTTTAGCAAGTCGATTTGCCAGAAGTTTAGCAATGATCTTATACTGTATTCCAATCAAACTGATAGGGCGAAAATCAACCACCGTTGTAGGATTGCTTACCTTGGGGATCAAAGTAATAAACCAAGAATTGCATCCAATCGGGATGCGAGCCCTATGATAAAATTCATTAACCGAACTGAAGATATCATTTTTCATAACTTCCCATTTCCTTTTAACAAGAGCAAAAGAGAATCCATCGGGTCCCGGGGCCTTATCCCCCGCATGACCAGACCGCATCTTTTATTTCATCAAGCGAAAATTCAGCTTCAAGAGAGGTCACTTGAGCATTGGAAAGTTTCCTGAGTTGTGAATCGTCAACCGAAAATTTAATGCCATCAAAACTCTTGAATTTATTCTGGAAGTAATCTTGAAAGCGAGCTTTGATCTCAGTCGGTTCCGTTAACCAGACCCCGTTGTGTTTTACGCCTTGGAGCGAGTTTACCCGACGTCTTTTATTAATCATAGCATGAAAAAATTTTAAATTTTCATCGCCCTCAATGCCCCACTTTACTTTGGCCTTCTGTTTCAAATCACAATTGTTTCTATGATCCAAGAGCTGAAGATCAATAATGAGCTTTCGCCTTTTGTTACATAAACTCATATTATCAGAAATATGACTAATTTGATTATCAATCAAGGCTATCTCTGCCGTAATCTTTTCTTTACTATTAGCCAACTTCTCTTGAGAGCGCCACTGTTTGATGTCATTCTTAAGACTTTTTAAAATATCTTTGAATCTCACCATAGCATTACTGTACTGGACTTTCTTAGATTTCTCCCAACATTTATCAACGATATCATCGAATCCTTGCAGCTGCATCCAAGAATTATAAGATTTGAACGGGACCGGTCCAAAGTCGATGTTTCGTTGTGTGATCAACAATGGACGGTGATCGGACAAAATATCATCTAAAGCTTCCAGTTTGATATGTGGCACCAGATTCAAAAAGGATTGATTAACAAGAACTCGATCGATACGGCTCGCTTTTGACCCATCGACAGAAACTCTAGTATACTTATGCCTCCCCAAAGGAATATCTACCAAATGTCCATTGTCGATGAACAAATTAAAATTAGTAGCATTCATTGTAGAAAACCCAGTCCCCATACGATCTTCAATTTTTCTAACTGAGTTATAGTCCCCACATAAAAGATAATGTCCTTTGTAAGATTCCATAAAATTAAGGATATTATCCCATAACCGAACCTTGTCATTTTCGAGTTGAGGCGCGTAAACATTACCATGAAAGATACTTCTGGGAGTGTTCAGTTTCTAGGGGATAGATTGGTCAGTTGGTCTTCAAAGAAACAGAATTGTGTATCCACACTACTGCAGAAGCTGAATACGTTGCTGCAGCAAGCTGTTGTTCACAAGTTCTTTGGATGAAGACACAGTTGACTGATTATGGATTTTAGTTCAACAGGATTCCCATCTACTGTGACTCTAAGAGTGCTATTGCTATTTCTTGCAATCTTGTACAACATACAAAGACCAAGCACATAGATGTTTGGTACCATTTTCTTAAAGATCATGTCGAGAAAGGTAACATCGAACTCTATTTTGTCCCAACAGACTACCAACTTGCAGA
>CM067174.1:8693179-8789370 GCA_034093135.1 Erigeron breviscapus | reverse complement strand
CCTCACCAGATGTCAAACCGGCACCTGGTGCTCCTAGTAGTGCATCGGTCATCAAACTAAATCCCAATAATCCGATGGCCAGCCTACGAGGATCTCAAGGGTCCGATACCCTTATTGGTAGAATTCAAAAGTTTTTGAAGAATTCTCCAATAGGACCTTCATTCTCTCTAAACCACGCAAGTTGTTTCACAACTACTTGTGTGAGTTTTGGTACACTGCCAGTCTTTCTTCTGATTGTTCCTTCATCAGTTTCACATTAAAGGATGGAACAATCCAGTGTACCTTGTCAGCTGATATATTGAGGATGCCTTACGCCTCAATTACTGGAGAGAGGGTGAATCTCCAGTCGTCTTGCCCCCAAATATAAACTTTCGCCAAGTACTTCTTGAAATGGGACACAGGGAGTGTTTGGAGAATGGGGTGTTGAAGACAAAAGGTGCGATGACCATGAAGGGCCTTACACCTTCATGGATGTATTTTTTCATCCACCTGGTGGAGAGCATGGGTGGGAGTTCTGGTGGACTTGACCAGATTAACTCCTCGCAAGCAGAGATGGCTTACTGCTTGTGGAACGGATTGAGAGTGGACTTTGCAGATATTCTGTATAGAAGCCTGGTACAAAAGCTGAAGGGCACAAGGGGTGTTTGTATTCCCTTTTCAAGGTTCCTCTCTCTTTGTTTTAAGCAAATTCTGGGCAGAGAAGCATATAATAGTACAGATTCACCGTACACTGCTCCAGATATGCTAAGGAATCTAGACTCACTGGTATCTGAAGCTGGTGAGGTTGAAATTCCTGAACGAATGCAACTGGCATTCGCTTCAACTGATGCACCTCTTGAAGGTGAGTCAGAAAGGCAACTGGGCGGGCCTCAAAATAATGAGGGACCCTCCAGTTCGTCTAATGTTATGGTTGAGGATAGAGCAACCATAACTGAAGCAACCCCAATTACATCTATCCCTGGTGAAAATACTTCGGTATCTGATCCACCAACAGATGCACCCATCCAGGAAACTGGGGAAGGTCATCTGGAGACTGACCAGGAAACTGGTCAGCCCTCAGTTACATTCATGGATCTGGACATGAGTGTTAATGATGAGGAAATCCTTATAGAATCTTCGGATTCTGAAGGTACTGAAACAGACCTGGAGATTCTTGATGCTTCTGTACAAGCTCAAGACCCTTCATCTCCAGTCTCACTTCCAGACGCATCAATTTCACTTTCACCACCACAAGAAAATGTGCCTACAAATATATCTTTACCAACATATTCCGCTCCTTTACCAACTGGGCAATTCTCACTTGCTCGAGAAATGCCACCCCCACCGTCGCCGTTGTTCACACCTGAGCATTCTCAGCATGAACAACAATTTGATTTTCCAGTCCTTTCTTCAACCACCACTCCAATTATATCTTCAACTGCTGGTTTGACAACTGGGAGACTTCCTTAAGTTTGCCTCCTCCAGTTGCTCCAGTAGTAACTGCTGCTGGTCCAGTGACACCTTCTCCTTTGTCACTAGACAGTCAAGTTGTCTCACTTCAAGCCGATCTCCAAAACCTTCTAACCAGGGTGGAGGAGATTCAGAAGACACTTGACAAAAACACCAAGTCATTCTCCAGATACCACAAGGATCATCTGACAAATATTAAGGTGGTTGATCTGGGGATAAACAAGTTTTCATCTAATGAAGACTTGGTGTTTAGAAAGCTTAATGAGTTGGTCACTGGCTGCAACAATCTGGCTGGTACTCTAAAGGAAGCCTTTGACCTAACTCACTCCAAGGTCACCAGTTCAATCTCCAACTTGCTGGGAAAATACTGTCAGAACTTCAGAAGTTGACTTGAAAGAGATTGAAAGGCAGGTTAAGGAATTGATTGATAGACCTGGCCTAGATGTAACTGGTCTTGGAGAGCAGTTGATGACTTCGGTTGGTCAAAAAATAGAGGATACGCTGGGTGCTAGAGAAGAGCATTTGATTGAAAGGGTGATGTCTGAGATCACCAAGCTGGCCACTCCTCAGGTTGATCTGGCCCCACTTACCAGTGAGATCAACCAGTTGAGAGGCAGCATAGAGAGTTTGAACACCCAGGTATCTCTACATGCTCAATCTATAGAGAAACTGACAACTGAAGTGGAAAATCTGAAGAAGAAGGATGATGAAGTTAAGGATAAGGTTGTCTCCGGTTTGGATGAGGACTCCAAAATCTTGAATGAATTGAAAACTGGTCAAGAACAAGTATGCAAATGTCTTGACCCAGTCAAAGGAGACGAACCATTTATGGAGGTCCTTCAGGATGATGTGTGGCATCTTTAAAGAGTGTAAGGACATGCAGTCATGGCAGCCTCTTGACCGGTTGCCATCTCACCCCTCTGAATGGGAAGCAATTCGGGCAGGTCTAGATGCTGCCAAGGGGGAAAGAAGTTCAGTCCTTACACCAGTTGCACCTGGAAGGACTCCATCTGGAAGAGAATTGGTTGTGGCTACCAGTACTGAAGCTGGTGAGCAAAGAGTGGGTGGATCTGGTGATGTGGGTGTTAGGGGGAATGTGATGGACAAAGGCAAAGGTTTAGCTGGTGATGCATCTGCCCAGCCGGCCACTGATGTAATGTTGGAAACTGGCAATGCTGATATACTCCCTCCAGTTTCAGATAGTGATAGCAGAAGACTGGCCAGACTTGGTGATGATATCAAAGAAAGAAAGAAAATGAAACAAAGAAACCAAGTTGAAGCCAGGGCACATCTTGAACAGATCAAGTTGCTTGATATGAGTGATGCCAATCTATTGGGTATCACTAAGGAGGAGTATGTTAGGATTAAAAATGATCCCAGGATAGTTGACCAGTTAAATGAAATGCTTGATGTAGAACTGGACAGATACTATGCTGAGGATGAAGCTGAATTCGATGCCAGGAGCTTAAACATTTCAGTGGAGAAGGCCAAGGAGATTAGGGCCAGTGGTATTCTAAAGAGAATTGCAAATGTTAAAAAGGTTGTGAAGAGTGTATTGAATCCACCAAGAAGAAGGATTCCACAACCAAGAAGACCACTGACAAGAGATGCAGAGATGCTGACCTTAGCACATTCGTTGAATCAACTGGCGAGGTATCCAATGAAGACATTAAGTCCGCTGTACTGGCTGCTGGTGCTGGGAGTATAAAAATAACAAATGAATCTGAAGCTAGAAGCTACTACTCCCAGATCATGTCAACCAGAAGACATAGTGGTACTATCAATAGTGTCAATGTTACAATCAAGCCAGGCACCAAAGTTTTTCAAATCGAAGTTAAGTATACTGGTGGGCCACTGGTTAGAACTGACGATCCTGGTGCTATGCAATATGGGTTCAGCGAATGGGTTGAGATGGTGAATGTGCTAGATGCGAAGGCACAAAAGAATAGGTTTGAGAAAGCATGGGTAAACTTTCTAAGGGGGAAATTCAACATAAAGAAAATCTTGAGCAAAAGTTGAATATTGATCCTGAAGATACTCAGCCTATCTCTTCAGTTGCCAAGAGAAGAAGAACTGGCGAAGGGCCATCTCATTAAGTTCTTTCTTCAGTTATCTACTTGTAATTTGTATTTACATTCTGTAACTTGTGTAAATTCCATTTCCTTGTATAAATGAAGTTACCAGTTTGTAACCACAAGGTAGATAATAGATTAAAATCTAACAAACCTAAAAAAAAAAAAACCTAAGGCATTTATTGATCTATAAAAATGCCTTAAAAAACTTAGATAGATTTAAATCGAACAAGTCTCTATAGTTCACACTTGTATAGATACAAGAACTAGAAAAAGACTTAGACTATATTTCTAGACAAATAGGGGGAATTTGTTAGGACCAGTTCACCTGGAACTGGTCAGTCACCAGTTCACACTTGCCAGTCACCAGTTGCATCTGGAGACTAGTGAAACTGGTGACCAAGATGATTTGTCGAGAAATATATTGAAGTCCAGTTGCACCGTACAGTTAACGCAACTGAAGACTTCCTCCAGTTGAGAACTGACCAAGTTGAAGAAGCATTCCAGTTGAAGTCGAAGACAACAAATGGAAGATAGAGAATGGCAATGGCAGCGAAGCCCAGTTGACATTCTAGTCAGTTACAAACTGGAGACCATCAGTGGAAAGCCCTTACAAAGCTTTATACTGATTACGAGGAATTGACTTGTATACTTTATGTACCTTTACCCGGATAATAAGCCTTATCTTATTATTTAAGTATTAAAAGGTACATAAAGGTGGTTATGTAAAGTCACTTTAACATACGACTTTACACTGCCTTTTAAGGAATTAAATGTTATTCCTTAAATGCTCCCAACCACATTTGTACGGCTAAAGTTAACATCCCAATGTTAACTTTGCCTATAAATACAAGTCATTGCACAACCAAGAATTTAAGTGTTCAACTCACAAAGTGAAAAACATACAAACACTTCACACTTTGCAAACCTGCAATATTCTTGGTGAACTTGTGAAATCTTCTCTCAATCGCTAAAAGGAACATTTCACAACTTTAAGTGTTTCGATTGTCTTGAGAAATTCCGAGTGTAGATCAATTGTATTTCATAGGATGTTAGGATATTTACATTCGTGTATTATCTTGGTTCCGCATCAACCTTGTAATTTGTTTAACTTCAATAAATAAATTACACATTGAAAATTACATATTGTCCCATCAAGTTATCTTACAAGTTATTTGTATTATTGCATTGTTCTTTACTTATTGTCATTTATATAAGTAATCTATCTAGAACTTGGTATATACACACTGCAACTGGTCGTCTCCAGTTCAGTGCATATATTGCAAAGTAACTCCACCATCGACATAGAGGTGTCTTCAGTAGTACCATCTAACGAGTTGGGACTTAACAAACTGCAGAATAAAAGAATAGTTTTAGCTCCACTAGACTTCATTTCCCCAAAACTTTCTCTGCACTTTTCTCTTTGACCCATACCCTCTCAAGAACCCTAAAAGCAACTTGTAAGTTCTTTAATCTTCCTAATCTTTTCTTTATCTTTGATTAATCCTTTTTATATACCTATATCTACTTCATGGATTCAAAGATAATCAAGTTGGTAATTGTTTAATTGCTTGAATTCAAATTAAATACCTAGCCAAGCAATAAACAAACAAATGGGTTTGAAGTAAAAAGGATAAATCTTTTTATATATATATATATACATACCAAGTTACAGAGATTTATCAAGTGGGTATGTACATTAGTTTATTGAATTGATTTTGAAATTATATTCAATCAAATGAAAGAGTCAAAATGGGTATAATTATTAAAGAGAAAGCATGGGCTAGGAAGTCAGGTCAAGGTGTAAACAAGAATGAGGTTTCCAAGAGAAAGATGCTTTGCCAGACGCTCCTCACACCCAGCTGCAATATTTTATTGCCACGGACGCTCGTACGGACGATGAGCGTCCGTCCGTGCCAACGGATCCTTTTTGCAGGTTCATTATTTAAACTGCATTCTACTACCATTTCACTCAGCTCTTGCCAACTGAAACATTCTGATAATACAAGTAATCTCTAGTATTCATATTTCAATATATAACTTGTGAGATTATAGCAAGAGTGAAATTGTAGTGAGCTTATCATTGTACTCATATTGTTACTACAATTGTTGTAAGTTTCATACTAGTGAGTGTGAAGCTTAAAGGCAGAAATTCTAGTGGTTAGGATTTCTCTAGTGTTCTTCATACTAGTGAGTGTGAAGAATTTGTTAGAAGTTCTTAGTGAAGATCTTCTTACTTGTCATTTATCTTCTAGTGGTTAGAGGTGGTGACTTCTTTATCCTCTAGTGGTTAGAGGTGGTGGTAATTCTTGAAGTGTCAAGAATTGATATATCCTAGTGGCTAGGACTTGGTGCTTGTTCTTGAAGTGTCAAGACAACTTATGTATTCGGACTCTCTACCGGGTTTAGAGAAAAGATAGTGCTACAAGTTCCCGATTCGTGAATCGGGGAGTGGATTAAGGCGGATTAGTTAACATCCGACCCCAACCACTATATATCGTGGTGTTCATGTGGTGATATCTTTCTTACTCTTATTTACTTATTTACATTGCTATATTGTTGTTACATTTGCTCCATAAGCATTGTCTTGGTTGATAATCATTACAAGTGATTATACATTTGTTGTTCAAGTTAAAGGACTTTTACAAAGAACAAGTTAAAACTAAAGATTTATCAAAGTTTTTGTAAACCAAGTTAAAAATCGGGTACAACCTATTCACCCCCCCCTCTAGGTTGCACTTACAATTGGTATCAGAGCGGGGCTTTAAATCGATCTTTAAACTCAATAGATGTTTTGTTAAAAATCGTTTTAAAGTAAAATGGAATATTTCAAACTTGGTTCCTCTTTGAAATATCCTCCCATGTACTTAGATTATAATTTTTCACATTGGAAAAATTATATGAGTACCTACTTGAAATCAATAGACTATGACATGGGATGTATTATTGAGGAAAATGATTTTGATAAACATAATGTCGAAATAAAGTCATTGAACAACAAAGTATTAAAAATCATCCAAGAATCCTTGGTTGGGAGCAAATATGAAAATTTGATGTTTTATGAATGTGCTAAGACATTATGGGATGAGTTGGAGAAGCTTGAAGAAACTCTAAATGGTGAAAGCTCAACTCCAAATGAGAAGGAAGCTACTTGTCTTGTAGCTTTGGATTATCCGTACAATGATGACGACAATGAGGTACATACCGAAACTACTTACTTTTCTGAAAATTTGGAAGATGAGTATGAAAAACTTATTGTTTTAAGTGTCAAAATTAGTGATAAAAATGGATTGTTAAAATCGGAAAACTTGTCACTCAAACAAAGACTTGAGAAACAAAAATGCATGATTGAAATGTTAATAAAAGAAAATGATAATCTCAAAAATGAAGAAGTAGAATCATGTTTGTTTTGTGAAAATCTAATCAAGGAAAATACTATTGAAATGTTAAAATGCTTAGTGAATAAACTTGCATACAAATATATATATACGAAGGAGGGCAAAAACACAAAAGACTATCGCATGTAGCCAATGGTACCGTCATACCATCACTTGCATACTCACTTTTACGCTAACAAACACATACATGGATCCATATACGCTAAACAATAATCAAAGAGGTTCTTAGGCCTCATCTCAATACAACCATGGGATTCTTAGGCCCCGTCTCAATACAACTATGGGGTTCTTAGGCCCCGGCCTCAAAATTAGGCCCTAACGCCAAATCGATTACCATACACGGAATCCACCATCATATGGTAATCGACCCAACGCACATGTTATAACACTATTTTAACTACTGAATTCAATTCATCAATGGCGGATTTGGTGAGTGTGTGTTCTTGGTGTTTGTGTGTGTTTTGAGAGAGAATCGTATGAAAGTGTGTAGATCTGGTATTAAGATTCTAAAGTATGTGTAAATTATGAAAGGTTATGTCAAGGTTATGATCTCTAAGGTGTGAGAGGGCTATTTATAGTCTAATTACACAATTATGCTAATTGTCACAATTAGCCCCTCAACCTTAGTGATCATTTATCTATGACTTAACAACAAGAAATTCTTCTATTCTAGATTACAATTTATCACTATTTTTGGATTTCTAACATTCTCCCCCTTAGTGATACATTGTAATGAATGAAGTACGTGTTATAATGTCTTGTAGGAATGAATTTGATGAGCCCGGTGGTGAAGACAATTGGTGTGTTGAAACAAGTCTTCAAAGCTTTCTCTTTTGTCTTTGGAGAACTTGATTCAGTCTTGATCTTGGTCTTGAACTTCTTGAAGTTAAATCATGTGAGGATTCTCAATGTTCCTTTTTGAACAGAGAATAATGAATGCATGTGAGTCTTGAAGAAAGAAGATAATGAAGTCGAACAGATATGTGTGACTTGAATCTTCGAAAATTGTTGAATCATGAATCAGAGTTGTCTTTTGAAATGCGGAAGGTATGAATCTTGGTTTCGAATGTATCAATCTTCGATTCTTGAGTGAAATTCAACTTTTTGATTCTTCGGTTTTAATTCTTGAATGAATCTCATCTTCTTGAAATGAAGTTTCATGAATATGAACTCTCCCCCTTGATGTATGCATTGGAGTTTCTTGACAAAATGTTGTTGTATGACTTGAAGATCTTGAATGAAGAATGTTTGATGAAGACTCTTTTGAAGCTTCACTTCTTTGACTTGAATCTTCTAACAAATCTTTCAACCTTTTTGAAGCTTTGATCTTTGTCACATCAACTCCTACACTTTGGAGAGTAAGTATTTGAATGAAGTTTGGATGAAATTCTTATGAAGTAATCATGCTCCCCCTTAATCCATGAGTATACACATTTTGGAGCATTTTTGAACTTTTGAAGCATCTTGAGTGAAAATCTTTTCATCTTTGGTTTCATTCTTATCTATGTCATCAATTCAGATTCCCCCTTTTAAAATCAAAATCTCAATCAACTAAAATCTAGTGAAAATCTGAAACTATTGACACATCATGAAGAATTTTCTCCATCTATACACAAACTTTGATAATCCTAGAACTTTGATAAGCCTAACACTTAGTGAAACAACCAAACCAAACACGAACTTTTCTCCTTGTTTCCTTATCAATCAGTAAATCAATCATAAAATTTTCTCCCCCTCATAATGACAAGATTTGGGAACCAATCTCATTATGGACATATTGATTGATTCATTGTCAACAAGAATAACATGATCAAATGTACACATGGAGAACTATCAACCATCAAAACATCAACCCGAACCATTAGCCCTAACCCAAGAAATCCTAGGGGTGACTAAAATGGAAGATTGAAGTTGTTGGGACAAACGTTATAGCATGGTGTTGGTGTTTTCTGTGTTTGTGTGATGAGAAATGAAACCAGATAAGAATGATCCGTTAGCATGTTCAAAAATCAAAAGGATTAATGAAATGACCGATTAAAATGTATAACATTTTTCGGATTTCCTATGTATCATTGAGATATGCACAAAACAAGTCTCTAACATAGTTCGGTCTGCGGCTTTTCAACCACTAGATTGCTTCAAAGAATATAAATCATGGTTAACACTACCGAAGCATTTGATAACCACAATTTTATCCTTAAAGACTTTTTGGGAAATAACATCCGAGGTCACATAGACTTCTTGTTAACTCAACAAATTCATAAATGAAAATGTGAGACCTACGTTCAATGTTGGAAAGGATGTTAGCATTGGTAGGATTTCCATTCGATCATCGTGGAATATCAATTAAGATATCACTACAAATGTTCCGGCTATATCACAAAGATAAGCAATTATATCACAAAGATATGACTCGAATGTGTCCTAAAGTGAAGAATAATCAAATTAATGATCAATTAATATAGCTCTAGACACAATGTGATCAAATGAAGTCGGGGACTGGAGCAGAATGTCACCCTTTTTCAATATCAACATCTTCCGAAAGAAGAGTCAATAGAAATGTGAAAATCTCCGTGAGAAATGAAACAAGTATTTGTTAAGAAACACTTGAGTGGTTAGGTAAAGATGTGCATCGCTTCACTGGGTCCATGAAGACTTCTTCAATATCAAGAAATCAACAAATGAAATCTGATAGGAGCGTGTTTTACCCGGCTTTTTGAGAATTTGGGGAAGGGTATCATTTCTTTTAACCCTTTTCGCACAACATATCACCTTAACCTCTCACTTTTCGACTTTACTCCCTCCATCCTATTTGCACGAAAACAACAGCACTCAAAATACCCTCACTATCTAATGAAAGAAGTGAATACTCCGGGGTTAGAACTCATCGGCGATGATGAAATTCATGGAGTATAATTTGAGAAATACTTATCACTCATGTGCAAACTAATCACCGAACTCCATTTGATTGAAAATCATTGGAAAAACATCAAATGTGTGCATGAAAAAAAATTTGAAACACATTTGAAGGTTTGAAGGTTGTTGAAATCACAAACTCCTCCTTAATCTATGCAAGAATAGATCAAAAATTTCCATAGAAAGGTGGAGCAAAAATTGGTTTTGTGAGATCAAACATGAGTAAAATCTTTGTTGTGATATTTCGGAAAAGTTTTGCTTCAACAACAATGTTGAATGTAAGACAGCTAGGGAGTACACAAAGGCGTTCAATCCGTCGCAACTTACAACAACACATTGGAGGCAATTAAAACATTTAAGCAATTTGAAAATCCAATCAATTGTATAGAATGAGACAACAAGGGAGTACACAAAGGCGTTCGATCCTTTGCGTCGCATATCAACAATTGAGAGTTTTGAAAATGTTATTTGAACAACTTTGATTGCTATCACACATACATTCATATAAGAACACTTGGAAGTACACAAAGGCGTTCGATTCCTTGTTATCTTATATCAATTTATATGTATAATAACAAAAGTTTAGAATGTAAAAACACTCTACAAATAAATATATCATTTAAGAACGGGTTGCATACATAGTATATACAAGCCACTGAAATAAATATCTTTTTGTGTATTTTTTTTTGAAAAAAAATTTTATATTTTGTTTTTGATTTTCTCTTTTCAAATTTTGTATTTTGGTTTTCTGGAATGTATCAAGAATTCCTTCAAATGTAAAAAGAATTAAGGTTTAAGATTTAACATACCAAGCTTGGAGATAAGAAAGTTAAACCTCTTTTCATCCAATGGTTTTGTGAACAAATCTGCAAGTTGAAAGTCAGTCATGTCATTTATGTATTTACCTTGTGATATAAAAATACCAGTTGGTAATTGTTTGATTTGAAGACCCAAAAAGTAATTCATTTCCCCAATCATGCTCATTTCAAAATGATTGACCATAAGAGATGAAAAGTTTCTGCAAAATGTTTGACTGGTCGACCCAAATATAATGTCATCAACATATATTTGAACAAGTAGAACATGCTTACCTTGTTTGCGAATGAACAAGGTAGGGTCAATTGTGCCTTTGGTAAAGCCACCTCTTAGTAAGAAAGTAGTTAAAGAATCATACCATGCTCGGGGTGCTTGCTTAAGACCGTAGAGAGCCTTGTCCAATCTGTAGACATGGTTTGGTCTTTGAGGATCAACAAAACCTTCTGGTTGATCAACGTAAACTTCTTCTTTGAGATCACCATTCAGGAAAGCAGTCTTCACATCCATTTGAAACACAGTAAAGTTTCTGAATGCAGCATAAGCTAAGAATATCCGAATGGCCTCCATTCTTGCAACTGGAGCAAAAGTTTCGTCGAAGTCAACACCAGGTTGTTGGCAATAACCCTTTGCAACAAGTCGAGCTTTATTTCTTACTACTACTCCATTCTCATCCTTTTTGTTTTTGAATATCCACTTCGTTCCGATTGGATCATCTTTTCTAGGATTTGGAACTAATCTCCATACTTTCAGTCTTTCAAATTGTGCGAGTTCCTCTTGCATTGCCTTAACCCACTCTGGATCTCGAAGAGCTTCAGATACTGTTTTGGGTTCGATATTGCTAAGAGAAAGTGCAACGAGACACTCATTCACTGAAGTACGAGTAGTTACTCCTGCTTGTGGATCTCCAATAATTTGTTCAGTAGGATGGTATTTCTGCATACGTGTCCACTTGTGATCATGAGGAAGGAGATCTTGTTGTTGAAGATCAACATCATCATCATTAAAGCTTGAGTTATGTTGAGAGATGTTATCATAACTTGGTGTAATTCTTTCCTCATAAGCTGGATGATCAAAGTCAAGTGGTACATACACACTTGGAGTGTTCAATGGATTTGTTGTCTGAGTTAATCGAGAAGGTTGTTCTTGAACATTCACTTGAGAAGAATTATCCTGAGAGAATGGTGGAGAAGTATCAGAAAACGAGGATTCTTGCTCTGAAGAATTTGAAGAAGATTCATGAATATTGTCAGGAACTGGATCGTTGTTATGAAGAGGTTCATTGGGTTTAATTGGTTCAACGATGACTTGAGGTTCTTGATCATGAATCGGTTTTGAATTGTAGAATTCTTCAAAAAGAATATCTAATTCATCACTTGTAGGAGTTGGAAACTTCTTGAATTTAGAAGCTAAGGTAGTATTCCTTGTAGAAGGACTTGAAGCACTTGGATCATTACTTGTTGGTAGCAAACTTTCTTGCTCAAAAATCATGCCTGACATCTCATCAAACCAAACATTCATTGTTTCTTGAATTGTGTTGGTTCGACGATTATAGATTCGATAGGCAATTGATGTTTTGGAATAACCAACAAAATATCCTTCATCACCTTTCTTCTCGAACTTTCCAAGATTCTCCCGATCATTCAACGTGTAACAAACACACCCAAATATGTGAAAGTAGTTGATGTTGGGTTTGCGTTTGTTAACAACCTCATAAGGAGTCTTTTCGAAACGCTGATTGATAATGGACCGATTCTGAGTGTGACAGGCAGTGTCAACAGCTTCAGCCCACATATTGGATGGTAATTTGGAATAAGCAAGCATTGTCCTTGCTGCTTCTACCAGCGATCGATTTCTCCTTTCAACAACACCGTTTTGTTGTGGGGTGCGAACTGCTGAAAATTGATGAGTGATTCCTTTGGAGTTGCAGAATTCATCAAAAACAGCATTCTTGAACTCAGTTCCATTATCCGAACGGATGTAACGAACTGGAAGTTGAAGATTTACTTGAGTATTAGTGATGAAATCTATCAACATCTGAGTTGTTTCATCTTTGGATGCAAGGAACTTGACCCAAGTATATCTTGAATAATCATCAACAATAACCAAGATGTATTTCTTCCCATTTCGGCTTTGTACTTTCATCGGCCCACAAAGATCCATGTGAAGCAAATGAAGAGGTGCTAAAGAATTTGGAGATTTCTTCGGTTTATGAGAAGTTCTTTTGATCTTCCCAACAGCACAAGAAGGACAAACATGCTCACTTTCATACTTATAGTCAGGTAAGCCTTCAACAAGATGCTTATTGACCAAAGTATTGATAGTTTGGAAATTCAGATGAGAGAGCCTTCTATGCCATAACCAAGAATTCTTTGAAGTAGCCTTTGAAATGAGACAAATATTATCAGTTGGTTGGTTATCATCAAGATTGACGGTAAACAGGTTATCATCACGATCACCACAAAGAACCATGTAGCAAATGAAGAGGTGCTAAAGAATTTGGAGATTTCTTCGGTTTATGAGAAGTTCTTTTGATCTTCCCAACAGCACAAGAAGGACAAACATGCTCACTTTCATACTTATAGTCAGGTAAGCCTTCAACAAGATGCTTATTGACCAAAGTATTGATAGTTTGGAAATTCAGATGAGAGAGCCTTCTATGCCATAACCAAGAATTCTTTGAAGTAGCCTTTGAAATGAGACAAATATTATCAGTTGGTTGGTTATCATCAAGATTGACGGTAAACAGGTTATCATCACGATCACCACAAAGAATATCAACTCCATCTAGAGTTTGGACTTTGCAAAGAGATTTTCGAAACAGAACTTGAAGATTGTTATCACAGAATTGTCCAACACTGAACAAGTTGTGACTTAATCCTTCAACATAGTGAACTTTCTTGATGATAATTCCATTTCGTTCAATGTCTCCATAACCTAAGATAGGAGCGAAATTGTTGTTTCCAAAGCGAACTGTTCCCATGAATCTTTCAACGAAATTCTTGAGCAAAGATTTATTTCCAGTCATGTGTTTCGAACACCCGGAATCGAGTATCCAAACACAGATGGTTATTTCCTGCAATCAATGAAATTTAACCGTTTTTAGGTACCCACTTGAGGACGGGTCCTTTATGGTTAGTTAAAACAGGCAGGAGATATAACTTAGGATTCGCATTCAAACATGTTGTTGAATCAACATAAGCATTGACAAGCACATTATCAACAAACACATTTGAATAAAAGGTACGAACATTCACATTAGAGTTAAAAGTAACATGTCTACAAGCATTCACATCAACCACACGAGAATTAAAATTGTTTACAAGCTCACAAGGCCTTGCCTTGGCACATTCAACATTATTATACACAGATGAATTGTTTTGATTTACAGTAACACCTTTCCTCCCATTGACAGATTTTCTCCTCCTTCTTTTCATCTTTTTCTCAACATTCTTTAGATTACTAGTGATCTTAGGTACTAAAGTATTAGCAACCCATCTAGCACCACTAGTTAAACTCTTTCCACCTGTTGAATTGAAATTAAGAAGATTAGAACTAGGAGTTTTAAACACTCTTATCTTTTTGGAATCTTTTGGAGGTGAGGAAACTTCTTGCTTCTTTGGTTTATCATGACAAAATTGTCCAACACTGAACAAGTTGTGACTTAATCCTTCAACATAGTGAACTTTCTTGATGATAATTCCATTTCGTTCAATGTCTCCATAACCTAAGATAGGAGCGAAATTGTTGTTTCCAAAGCGAACTGTTCCCATGAATCTTTCAACGAAATTCTTGAGCAAAGATTTATTTCCAGTCATGTGTTTCGAACACCCGGAATCGAGTATCCAAACACAGATGGTTATTTCCTGCAATCAATGAAATTTAACCGTTTTTAGGTACCCACTTGAGGACGGGTCCTTTATGGTTAGTTAAAACAGGCAGGAGATATAACTTAGGATTCGCATTCAAACATGTTGTTGAATCAACATAAGCATTGACAAGCACATTATCAACAAACACATTTGAATAAAAGGTACGAACATTCACATTAGAATTAAAAGTAACATGTCTACAAGCATTCACATCAACCACACGAGAATTAAAATTGTTTACAAGCTCACAAGGCCTTGCCTTGGCACATTCAACATTATTATACACAGATGAATTGTTTTGATTTACAGTAACACCTTTCCTCCCATTGACAGATTTTCTCCTCCTTCTTTTCATCTTTTTCTCAACATTCTTTAGATTACTAGTGATCTTAGGTACTAAAGTATTAGCAACCCATCTAGCACCACTAGTTAAACTCTTTCCACCTGTTGAATTGAAATTAAGAAGATTAGAACTAGGAGTTTTAAACACTCTTATCTTTTTGGAATCTTTTGGAGGTGAGGAAACTTCTTGCTTCTTTGGTTTATCATGAGAAAACCACCCATATCTATCTCTATATCTAGTTGAACCATTTGATGTATCTTTAGTTAGCGAAACTGAGCTAGACTTAGACACCTTAGGTAAAAAGCTAGATTGAGAAGCATTAGGATAGTCTTTCGGAAGTTTCACTTTGGTGTACTTTGTCGTGTGTGGGGTTTCAGCTTGTTCCTTTTTGACATGTTTCACTGGGGTAGCAACAAAGGTTTCTAACTTAATGGTCTTTGGTTCAGTCTTGACGAGTTTGGTCTTAACTCGTTTCTTTGAGTAATATGAAGTTGGAGCTTTGGACAATGGTTTTTGAGATTCCACCTTTTGTTGTAAACCCTCTATTTGTTTTTCCAAAAATGTGGTTGGAAAGTACATTTTAGTTGGTTTGGGTGGATTACCGACAGATTCTTGGTTTTGAAAATTTGATTCAATTTCTTCCAATTTGAAAATTGAAGATTCTTTTGTTTTGTATGAATCATTTATTGCATCATAATTAACCAAAAATTCCTGTTTTGGTGTTCTCTCAACGTCATCAGTCTCAAATTCATCATTCAATGGACGAATAAATTGTTGTATCATACCAAGTCGTAGAAATTTTTCATCATACAAGGGTTCAATTTCCTCTTTGGCTTTTTGCAATGGTGTGATATTCTCAAATCCCAACCCGAGAAGAAGTTCTGTTTTGTCAATTTTTGACTTGTTGAAATAGGCAGTGAAATTCAAGAAAGGATTTTGTTCAACTTTATATAGCTTTTCTTGATAGAAAAGTATATTCTTTTTAAATTCCTCAACTTGTTTTTCAAGATTCTCTATCTCAATGTCTTTTAAAAAACAATTATGATTTAAATCAGAAATCTTCCTTTCGAATTCAACGTTGTTTGGTTTAGCTTCTTGAAGCTTTTTATTAAGAATATCAACATCCATTTGTCTTGCATTTGCCCGAAGCCATTCATTGGTCTTTTGAATTTCAAGATCTTGATTGGTCTTTTCAAGATCTTGAATGGTTTTTTCTAGATTTTGACATTTTTGTAATAACTTAAAATCAGGAGAGACATTCAACTTCACATCATGGGTATTCTCAGAAATTAGGTCAACTTGAACTGACACATCTTTGGTCTCACAAGAAAATTGAGTAGACGTATCAACACCTATACTAGCACTAGGCTTAGGGTGAACAACTAACTCATCAACAGTGTTGCATGTGAAAAACCTATAGAAGTACCATATCAAAACTAAACTATGTGCAAGTTCTTCATCAGAAAAATCAGATTGCACACAATCATCAGCTATAAAAGTAGCAGTATTTTGACAAGTACATTCAAGAGAATCAGTCAAGGTCTGGGTAGAGGTATTGGTGGATGAATCACAAGTAGTTTGGGTAGAATTTTCTACTGAGGCTTTTTGGTCAGTTTGAGTAGAAACATTCTCACAAACTTTCTTAGTATCAACAGCAATACATTTATCCTCTGAGTTCGGACTTTGAGACTTGAGGTGATTAATAACTTTTTGTTGAGATTCCACCTTTTGTTGTAAACCCTCTATTTGTTTTTCCAAAAATGTGGTTGGAAAGTACATTTTAGTTGGTTTGGGTGGATTACCGACAGATTCTTGGTTTTGAAAATTTGATTCAATTTCTTCCAATTTGAAAATTGAAGATTCTTTTGTTTTGTATGAATCATTTATTGCATCATAATTAACCAAAAATTCCTGTTTTGGTGTTCTCTCAACGTCATCAGTCTCAAATTCATCATTCAATGGACGAATAAATTGTTGTATCATACCAAGTCGTAGAAATTTTTCATCATACAAGGGTTCAATTTCCTCTTTGAACGATCTTGAGTTAACCAGGAAATGAAACGATCTTGAGTTAACCAGGAAATGAAACGATCTTGAGTTAACCAGGAAATGAAACGATCTTGAGTTAACCAGGAAATGAAACGATCTTGAGTTAACCAGGAAATGAAACGATCTTGAGTTAACCAGGAAATGAAACGATCTTGAGTTAACCAGGAAATGAAACGATCTTGAGTTAACCAGGAAATGAAACGATCTTGAGTTAACCAGGAAATGAAACGATCTTGAGTTAACCAGGAAATGAAACGATCTTGAGTTAACCAGGAAATGAAACGATCTTGAGTTAACCAGGAAATGAAACGATCTTGAGTTAACCAGGAAATGAAACGATCTTGAGTTAACCAGGAAATGAAACGATCTTGAGTTAACCAGGAAATGAAACGATCTTGAGTTAACCAGGAAATGAAACGATCTTGAGTTAACCAGGAAATGAAACGATCTTGAGTTAACCAGGAAATGAAACGATCTTGAGTTAACCAGGAAATGAAACGATCTTGAGTTAACCAGGAAATGAAACGATCTTGAGTTAACCAGGAAATGAAACGATCTTGAGTTAACCAGGAAATGAAACGATCTTGAGTTAACCAGGAAATGAAACGATCTTGAGTTAACCAGGAAATGAAACGATCTTGAGTTAACCAGGAAATGAAACGATCTTGAGTTAACCAGGAAATGAAACGATCTTGAGTTAACCAGGAAATGAAACGATCTTGAGTTAACCAGGAAATGAAACGATCTTGAGTTAACCAGGAAATGAAACGATCTTGAGTTAACCAGGAAATGAAACGATCTTGAGTTAACCAGGAAATGAAACGATCTTGAGTTAACCAGGAAATGAAACGATCTTGAGTTAACCAGGAAATGAAACGATCTTGAGTTAACCAGGAAATGAAACGATCTTGAGTTAACCAGGAAATGAAACGATCTTGAGTTAACCAGGAAATGAAACGATCTTGAGTTAACCAGGAAATGAAACGATCTTGAGTTAACCAGGAAATGAAACGATCTTGAGTTAACCAGGAAATGAAACGATCTTGAGTTAACCAGGAAATGAAACGATCTTGAGTTAACCAGGAAATGAAACGATCTTGAGTTAACCAGGAAATGAAACGATCTTGAGTTAACCAGGAAATGAAACGATCTTGAGTTAACCAGGAAATGAAACGATCTTGAGTTAACCAGGAAATGAAACGATCTTGAGTTAACCAGGAAATGAAACGATCTTGAGTTAACCAGGAAATGAAACGATCTTGAGTTAACCAGGAAATGAAACGATCTTGAGTTAACCAGGAAATGAAACGATCTTGAGTTAACCAGGAAATGAAACGATCTTGAGTTAACCAGGAAATGAAACGATCTTGAGTTAACCAGGAAATGAAACGATCTTGAGTTAACCAGGAAATGAAACGATCTTGAGTTAACCAGGAAATGAAACGATCTTGAGTTAACCAGGAAATGAAACGATCTTGAGTTAACCAGGAAATGAAACGATCTTGAGTTAACCAGGAAATGAAACGATCTTGAGTTAACCAGGAAATGAAACGATCTTGAGTTAACCAGGAAATGAAACGATCTTGAGTTAACCAGGAAATGAAACGATCTTGAGTTAACCAGGAAATGAAACGATCTTGAGTTAACCAGGAAATGAAACGATCTTGAGTTAACCAGGAAATGAAACGATCTTGAGTTAACCAGGAAATGAAACGATCTTGAGTTAACCAGGAAATGAAACGATCTTGAGTTAACCAGGAAATGAAACGATCTTGAGTTAACCAGGAAATGAAACGATCTTGAGTTAACCAGGAAATGAAACGATCTTGAGTTAACCAGGAAATGAAACGATCTTGAGTTAACCAGGAAATGAAACGATCTTGAGTTAACCAGGAAATGAAACGATCTTGAGTTAACCAGGAAATGAAACGATCTTGAGTTAACCAGGAAATGAAACGATCTTGAGTTAACCAGGAAATGAAACGATCTTGAGTTAACCAGGAAATGAAACGATCTTGAGTTAACCAGGAAATGAAACGATCTTGAGTTAACCAGGAAATGAAACGATCTTGAGTTAACCAGGAAATGAAACGATCTTGAGTTAACCAGGAAATGAAACGATCTTGAGTTAACCAGGAAATGAAACGATCTTGAGTTAACCAGGAAATGAAACGATCTTGAGTTAACCAGGAAATGAAACGATCTTGAGTTAACCAGGAAATGAAACGATCTTGAGTTAACCAGGAAATGAAACGATCTTGAGTTAACCAGGAAATGAAACGATCTTGAGTTAACCAGGAAATGAAACGATCTTGAGTTAACCAGGAAATGAAACGATCTTGAGTTAACCAGGAAATGAAACGATCTTGAGTTAACCAGGAAATGAAACGATCTTGAGTTAACCAGGAAATGAAACGATCTTGAGTTAACCAGGAAATGAAACGATCTTGAGTTAACCAGGAAATGAAACGATCTTGAGTTAACCAGGAAATGAAACGATCTTGAGTTAACCAGGAAATGAAACGATCTTGAGTTAACCAGGAAATGAAACGATCTTGAGTTAACCAGGAAATGAAACGATCTTGAGTTAACCAGGAAATGAAACGATCTTGAGTTAACCAGGAAATGCACTTGTAGAAGAGGTGCGGAGATTGTTGTTTGTTGGCCTCGCTTTGTAAAATTTCCTCTTGAAATGCTTTGTTACCGCGGCAAGAGCTTGATATAGTTCATCTGAAACACCATCTCTTGTAGCCATCAGATCATCTCCCTCCTCATCAGACGAAGAAACAACCACCATTTGCTTCTTAAGAGCTTCAGAAATCTTCTTCTCAACTATCAATGCCAAAGGATCAGAAGATACAACTTCTGGCATTTTGTTTGATGAAGCTTTGCTTAGTACTTGGTTTTCATTGAGTTTGAAGGATTCATAAAGAGTATGAATGGTGAACTTGGTCAGATTTTGATGTTGCTTGATCTGTGTTCCAAAATCTTCCCATTCTGGACCAAGAGCTTTGATGAATTTGATGTTCAGCTCAATCTCAGTTTTCTTGACATTGTTCTTCCTTAGCTCATTTATGACATTGCAGAATCTGTAGTAGACAGCTTCAAGAGATTCATTAGGCAATTTGGAGAAGTTGTCAAACTCAGTCAGAATATTTGTCAATCTTATGGTCGAAGTCACGTCAGCTCCCTCCATCTGTCTAGCCACCTCATCCCATATCTCCTTGGCTGTATCATAAGAATCAACAGAGCCATAGATTTCATCCGGTAGGGCTTTGTATAGGCATGACCTAGCTCTGTTATCTGCAGCTGTTCGATCCTTTTGTTCAGCATTCAACAGATCAGGAGTCAGAATAATTGCATCAGTAGTGGGATGGCGATGAACGGCAAGTCCATTAAGAATGGAATCTTTCATCATGTGACCATTTGTCTGACTTTCCACATAGTCCATAAATCATTTCTTCCATAGTCCGTAAGAACCACGGTAGAGAACTGGAGGTCTTGTATCTGAACCCAATGCCAATGCTTCACGAGAAGCCATTAGAGATTGATTTGATTTGAAAAATTGTATTGAATTAAAAGTGGAAAATGAAACGATCTTGATAAGATCAGGAAATGAAACGATCTTGAGTTAACCAGGAAATGAAACGATCTTGAGTTAACCAGGAAATGAAACGATCTTGATACAAACAGAAATTGAAACGATCTTGAGTTAACAGAAAGTGAAACGATCTTGACCAATTAGCTCTAGGTAAGATCGTCTTGAGCTAGATCGTTTTGAACAAAATCGTCCTAGGTGAAATCGTCCTAGGTGAGATCGTTTTGGAATCTTGATGAAATTTGGTTAAGTATTGAAAATGAAACGATCTTGAAAAATGAAACGGTCTTGAATTAACCAGGAAATGAAACGATCTTGAGTTAACCAGGAAATGAAACGATCTTGACCATTTGCTTCACCTTGCTCATTGCTCCTTGGATGATAGTGTTCCTTCTTGGGAAATGCACTTGTAGAAGAGGTGCGGAGATTGTTGTTTGTTGGCCTCGCTTTGTAAAATTTCCTCTTGAAATGCTTTGTTACCGCGGCAAGAGCTTGATATAGTTCATCTGAAACACCATCTCTTGTAGCCATCAGATCATCTCCCTCCTCATCAGACGAAGAAACAACCACCATTTGCTTCTTAAGAGCTTCAGAAATCTTCTTCTCAACTATCAATGCCAAAGGATCAGAAGATACAACTTCTGGCATTTTGTTTGATGAAGCTTTGCTTAGTACTTGGTTTTCATTGAGTTTGAAGGATTCATAAAGAGTATGAATGGTGAACTTGGTCAGATTTTGATGTTGCTTGATCTGTGTTCCAAAATCTTCCCATTCTGGACCAAGAGCTTGATATAGTTCATCTGAAACACCATCTCTTGTAGCCATCAGATCATCTCCCTCCTCATCAGACGAAGAAACAACCACCATTTGCTTCTTAAGAGCTTCAGAAATCTTCTTCTCAACTATCAATGCCAAAGGATCAGAAGATACAACTTCTGGCATTTTGTTTGATGAAGCTTTGCTTAGTACTTGGTTTTCATTGAGTTTGAAGGATTCATAAAGAGTATGAATGGTGAACTTGGTCAGATTTTGATGTTGCTTGATCTGTGTTCCAAAATCTTCCCATTCTGGACCAAGAGCTTTGATGAATTTGTGATTGAATTCAGGTATGGATCGTCATCAGATTGATGTTTCTCTCTGATACCACTTGTTATAACACTATTTTAACTACTGAATTCAATTCATCAATGGCGGATTTGGTGAGTGTGTGTTCTTGGTGTTTGTGTGTGTTTTGAGAGAGAATCGTATGAAAGTGTGTAGATCTGGTATTAAGATTCTAAAGTATGTGTAAATTATGAAAGGTTATGTCAAGGTTATGATCTCTAAGGTGTGAGAGGGCTATTTATAGTCTAATTACACAATTATGCTAATTGTCACAATTAGCCCCTCAACCTTAGTGATCATTTATCTATGACTTAACAACATGAAACGATCTTGAGTTAACCAGGAAATGAAACGATCTTGAGTTAACCAGGAAATGAAACGATCTTGAGTTAACCAGGAAATGAAACGATCTTGAGTTAACCAGGAAATGAAACGATCTTGAGTTAACCAGGAAATGAAACGATCTTGAGTTAACCAGGAAATGAAACGATCTTGAGTTAACCAGGAAATGAAACGATCTTGAGTTAACCAGGAAATGAAACGATCTTGAGTTAACCAGGAAATGAAACGATCTTGAGTTAACCAGGAAATGAAACGATCTTGAGTTAACCAGGAAATGAAACGATCTTGAGTTAACCAGGAAATGAAACGATCTTGAGTTAACCAGGAAATGAAACGATCTTGAGTTAACCAGGAAATGAAACGATCTTGAGTTAACCAGGAAATGAAACGATCTTGAGTTAACCAGGAAATGAAACGATCTTGATAAGATCGTCCTAGTGAAGATCGTTCTGGTCGTCTTCTTCAATTCAACAGTTTTCCAGAAAAACTCCATTAACAACTTTTAAAACTTCAATATCTTTTGAATTACTGGGAGTTAGATCATGAAATCACTGGCAAACTGTTTGAATTCATGTCCGAAACACGTTTATGAACAAAATTCAACACAAAACACAACAGAATCAAATCCCAAAAATTCGCGCCAAAACTCAAAAATTCAATCTCGAGATTTAGATTGAATTGAAACTTGAAACTTGACAGGATTCTGTTTTCAACTACCACAAATCTATTGATGAACCAATAATTGTGATTTTATGTGATTTGATGTATGAATTTTGAAGAACCAGTAGGTGAAAAATTACGAACAGAATTTGAAATTAAATTTGATTTTGATGAATTTGTGATTGAATTCAGGTATGGATCGTCATCAGATTGATGTTTCTCTCTGATACCACTTGTTATAACACTATTTTAACTACTGAATTCAATTCATCAATGGCGGATTTGGTGAGTGTGTGTTCTTGGTGTTTGTGTGTGTTTTGAGAGAGAATCGTATGAAAGTGTGTAGATCTGGTATTAAGATTCTAAAGTATGTGTAAATTATGAAAGGTTATGTCAAGGTTATGATCTCTAAGGTGTGAGAGGGCTATTTATAGTCTAATTACACAATTATGCTAATTGTCACAATTAGCCCCTCAACCTTAGTGATCATTTATCTATGACTTAACAACAAGAAATTCTTCTATTCTAGATTACAATTTATCACTATTTTTGGATTTCTAACATATAAGAGTATGCAAATTTACTCACCTCCTCCGCGACTAACAACAATCAAGATTGCCACAACAAGTGCAAAGCTTTCAACCTAACAAATCAACACAATATGCATATAAGACTTTATTCACAAACTTGACTAACTCACTTAGCCATACTATCAATTCACTAGCATTCCTATTCACTCAAACTCATTCTCTTTGAGTTGGCTCAATTCCAAGTCTCATTTAACAAAATTCAATCTTTCAAAATCATCAATCTCAACTATCTATCATTTTGCTAAAATCTCTTTTGTCATCACCATATGGCCATTTCATATCATAGTTACCAAATTCTCATTTTGGCCATAATGGTCACTAACAAACTCAAATCAACATATTCATGCAACACTATGTTCATATATTAAGATGTATTTAGAATTTGGGGAAATAATAACAAAATTATCTTCCAACCCAAAAATCCCCAAATTGGATTTCCCATGAACCCTAATTCTTAATAAAAATCAAAACTAGGTTAGGAAACCTTTACCTTAAGGAAATGGAAGAATAAAATTAAGGATTCAAGTCACAATTTCTTCCCCTTCTTCTTCCTAATTTTCAGCCACCACCACTACAATCAAACCCTCACTTTTCAATTTTTTAGATGATCAAGATGTTAATGTTATTATTAATCTTTGAAGAATTTCTTGAATTGTTTGAGGAAATTGGAATTTGGTTGGGATTAGAGTGAAAGAAGCTTCAAGAAAAGATATTAGGTGGGAATGGAATTGTGACTCACAACCAAGAGGATGGCTGGCACTCTAGTGAGTTGCCACGCCCCTAACCAAAATTGGTGGGTATTTTATCCGCTATCCGCTAAAGTTCCAACTAAATTAACCCCATATCCAAAAATAAAATACTAGGAAATTATTTTAATGTCAAAACTACAAAAAGGGGTTAATTTATTTATTACAAATCTTGGGGTGTTACATCGTCAACTTGGTCAAGACTCGGCTGTATCGGTCAAGAATCGGTTGTATCGGTCAAGACTCGGCTGTATCGGATCGGGTCAACCAAAGTCAAACTTTTTTTTCTTTTTTTTAAAGCTTTTATTAATTATGTTATTATTTCTAGACAATTATGTTTAAGTTGAAAAAATCATGTTATGTTTAAGTTTGAAGTTTTATATATATTTTTAATTTTTTCTTACATATAATTTCAAAAACTATTATTTTATACATAAAAAACCCACTATTCACCGATCCGATTCCAATCCGATTTTTAAAAATCCTGTCTCCCCCCCTCGCTGATCCGACCCCGATTCCTGAGTTTCGCAACCTTGCTCACAAGTAACTAATTTGATGGCATTAACTACAAGTTAAAATAGAAAATTTGCTTAAATGTTGATTATTATATATATAAAAAAATTTTAGTATGTAGTGTCGTTAGGAAGTTGTACATGTAAACTTTATTAGTGGGATCGAAGTTGTGAAAAAGAAGTGGTAATTATAATAGGTAATTCGTAATTTGTTGAATCATTTCTGACCAAGCTTTGCTTGAAAGCATTAAATGCAACAAAAGCATAAAAAGCAACAATATATAACATTTTTTCTCAATACTTCAATAAACTATAAACTTATAAAAAGAATTGAATTTAAGACTTTAAACATTTTTTACAATACCCTAAATTACCCCTAACCCTAAAATAAGTAACACATTCACTTTACACCACTTTTTTGTCTCCCTTTCTTTCATACTTTTCCCACCACTTATTTGTCTCCCTTTCTTTCATTCTCTTCACACCACTTCTTTGTCTCCATTTCTTTCATACTCTTCCTACCACTTCTTTGTCTCCCTTTCTTTCATACTATCACTCTCCAATGTGACAGTGTCCATCATCACCGACACCCCGACCATCGCCTTCCATATCCATCACCGCGACACTTAACCATCGCATTTTAAATGGTACCGCTGCAACGCGCGGGCACCCATCTAGTCATTCATATTCATTATTCAGCATTTCATGATAACAAGGAAACAACAAATGAAACAGGCATTGGGCATGGATTGATTTCAAAGAAAATTCTCCGATTGATGATAGTGTTTGTGCCTTTTTTTGTTTCTCTAGTCACAAACAACAATTAAAATAAGGGGACGTGTAGGCCGACCACCCCACATGTAATCCCACCACCCCTTTTGGAGCGACAGTCGCTCCTAAAGGGGTAGTAGGATACGACAACGGGCGACAGCATACGACAAATCAACAGTACGATTCGAACCTACCACCCCTTTAGGAGCGACTGTCGCTCCTAAAGGGGTGGTAGGTTCAAATCGTAGTCTTTAAAAGAGCGAGTTTCAAACGATTAGTTTCATTCAAACGATTCATGTTTATTATCTATCTCTGTGTTCATACATATGATATATTGTAGATACTATACATATATATTATACTACGTAGGAACTTACAGGAATTGGTAGGATTCAAGTTAAGATCCAAAGAAGTATCAACCAAGCTTGTGTACTCCAACTTTAGTTCTACACTTCATTTGCTGCAGAAAGTGTGTTTTGGATATAAAGGGTTAAAAGAGGTAAATCAAGTTTTCATTTATTCAAACTCATTCGGTCGTTTTTGGATATAAAGTATAGTAAGTATAGATATTACTGATAAGTGTTTTTATTAAGTATAGATATTACTGATAAGTGTTTTTATTATTTTAGATGGATTGTTTGGAGGACATTTTCTTAAATCCAAATGCGCCGGAAGGTGTAAATGACGAGTTTGTGTACGAAGAGCCCGATGACGAATTTGAATCCCCAGATGTCTGTGCTGAATTTGATTACGATCACGGTGTTTTTTATACCAAGGAGGTATGTATATAATCCAACCTTTTCATTTTTTGTGTTGTTATTTTGTGAGTAATTGTATTTTGTTATTATTCATTAGATTTGTTGCTATAAAAGTATGTAAGAAAAATAATTATTAAAACTACGGATAAAAAATTGTATATAAAAACATATTAAAAAATGTACGTAAAAATGTAGATTAAGAAAAGCTATTGAAAAATTGTTAAAAAAAAAAGTGTATAAAAAAGTGTATTATAAAAAAGTGTATAAAAAGTGTATTATAAAAAAGTGTATAAGAAAGTGGATTATAAAAAAGTGCATATAAAATCTAATTATAAAAAAGTATATAAAAAAAGTAAAATAAAAGTGTATAAAAAGTGTATTAAAAAAAAGTGTATAAAATATTGACCCGTTGCTATAAAAGTATGTAAGAAAAATAATTATTAAAACTACGGATAAAAAATTGTATATAAAAACATATTAAAAAATGTACGTAAAAATGTAGATTAACAAAAGCTATTAAAAAGTGCATATAATTATAAAAAAATGTATTATAAAAAAATGTATTATAAAAAAGTGCATATAATTATAAAAAAGTGTATTTAAAAAAATAATTATAAGAAAAATAATTATAAAAATAATTATAAAAAGTGTATTTAAAAAAATGTATTATAAAAAAGTGCATATAAAATCTAATTATAAAAAAGTATATAAAAAAAGTAAAATAAAAGTGTATAAAAAGTGTATTAAAAAAAAGTGTATAAAAAAATGTATTATAAAAATCTAATAATTATAAAATGTATTATAAAAAAAAGTGCATATAAAATGTATTATAATAATTATAAAATCTAATTATAAAAAAATGTATTATAAAAAAATGTATTATAAAAAAGTGCATATAATTATAAAAAAGTGTATTTAAAAAAAAGTGTATAAAATATTGACCCGTTGCTATAAAAGTATGTAAGAAAAATAATTATTAAAACTACGGATAAAAAATTGTATATAAAAACATATTAAAAAATGTACGTAAAAATGTAGATTAAGAAAAGCTATTGAAAAATTGTTAAAAAAAAAAGTGTATAAAAAAGTGTATTATAAAAAAGTGTATAAAAAGTGTATTATAAAAAAGTGTATAAGAAAGTGGATTATAAAAAAGTAAGTGTATAAGAAAAGTATTATAAAAAAGTGCATATAAAATCTAATTATAAAAAAGTATATAAAAAAAGTAAAATAAAAAATGTATTATAAAAAAGTGCATATAAAATCTAATTATAAAAAAGTATATAAAAAAGTAAAATAAAAAGTGTATAAAAAGTGTATTAAAAAAAAGTGTATAAAAATATTTAAAAAAGTGTATAAAAAAGTGTATTATAAAAAAGTGTATAAAAAGTGTATTATAAAAAAGTGTATAAGAAAGTGGATTATAAAAAAGTATATTTAGTGTATTATAAAAAAGTGCATATAAAAAAATGTATAAAAAAGTGTATTTAAAAAAGGTGGTCCTTATTTGCAACCGTGGGGGAAAAAGAGATAAGCGGTTAACCGGGGCACCCAAAGGGACTACCAAAATTGACTGTCCATTCAAATTGGTAGGCCGTCTGACAAAGGACCATAGTTGGTGGGTTGAAGTTATAGATCCCCGACATAACCATCCATCAGCTCGTAATTTGGAAGGTATTGCGTACGCAAGACGACTAACCGATGTTCAAAAAGAATTTGTGGACGAAAAGGCGTTGCTAGGTTTTGGGCCAAATAGCATAAGGGACCAATTGAAGGATGCATTTCCCGGCATCTTGACCCGTTCACAAGACATTTCTAACTACTTGCGGCAACACCGGCTAAAGCACGCCCACCAACGAGGGGAAACTCGAATGCAGGTGAAATAAGAAACATACCTGCATGTGGATCGTATAACTATCTGTTTATTTTTTAAAAAAATACGACTTCCTTATACTTTGGTTGTTTACCCGTTGCAGATCGTGCTCCAATTACTATCTGACCATCAGTACACGTATCAGTACACGACGGATAGCAAAACCGGATGTTTGACCAATCTCTTTTTCGTACATCCTACATCACTTGACATATGGCGTGCATTTCCTTGGATCATTGAAATAGACGCCACGTATAAAACCAACGTTTACAACATGCCGCTTGTTGAGATTGTGGGTGTCACTCCAACTGGCAAGACATTCAGCATTGCGCACGCACTAATTGAAAATGAGCAACATGCGGCATACACATGGGTGTTACAGTGCTTGAGGTCGACGCTCGAAGAAGGGTTCGTCGTGCGGGTGGCACTCACTGATCGGGATCTGGCCCTCATGAAAGCGGTTAAGGATGTGATGCCGGAAACGAAGCTGATACTGTGTAGAATACACATTTGGAGGAATATTGATTTACATGCCAACCCATCGTTTAGGACCAAAAAAGATTATGGTTCGTTTAAACATCGGTGGGATAAACTCGTAAAGTCAATCACGGTTAAAGAATACGCAGAGAATGAGCAGCGGCTAAAAGTATTCTTGGCAGATAAACCAAGTATATACATCCCGTCCCCATACTGTTTTTATGATAAAGCTTACGATGTAACCATGTAGCTAAATCACTTTTTATTTTCCTGCAGATCTTTATAAGTATCTACAAATACAGTGGCTTGCCTCGTACAAGGAGTTATTTGTGTCATGTTGGGTCGACCAACACCGCAACTATCGTAACTACACTACCAACAGGGTTGAGAGCGAGCATTCTTTGCTGAAGTCAGTTATGCATCAAAAGCGGCTTACGTTCCACAGGATCGTTGAATGTGTTAACTCTGTTGTCAGCGGGCAATACACCGAAATAAAGGGGTCACTGGAACATTGCAGGCAGTACAATCAAAATAAACACAACTATCCCTGTTTAAAGGATTTGCTCGGTAAAGCCTCCCATGTAGCCTTGCAAATTATGGTTGACGAAATTGATCGGTTGAAAAATACCCTAAAAGGGGACGTGTCAAAATGCGGGTGTACAGTATGGGCTAGTTGTGGCTTGCCATGTAGTTGTCGACTTCTAACATACATGCAGGAACGTAAGTACTGTTCATTCAAATACAAATGGTCCATTTTACTTAAAAATACTTAATGTAATACTTTTATTCCTGCAGGAAGGCGTGTTCAAGAATATGAGATAGATGCATTTTGGTGCAGGCTCGATATAAACCCGTCCACCTGCCTGCCTGGAAATGTGAAGAAAGACTCGGATGATGACGAGCCTGTTGAGGACTTTTGTGGTGAGGTTACTACTGCCTTGGAACGAAAACCCATAAAAGAAAGGAAAAGCTTGATGTCAAAAATAAAGGACATCCTCTATCCGGGTCGGTCCAAAATCAAGGATCCGGAGGTCCAAAAGAAAACACGGGGTAGACCTGTTGGGTCAAAGAAAAAGGTATATTATTATAGTCTAGCAAATTAGTAATTGTTAAATACTATACGGGTATACATCTAACTTAATTATTCATTCATTCATTGCAGATGCCAGACTTGAACGTATCACCTCCGATGCCACCACCAAAGATGAAAAAGTCGAGGTCCGTGCACGTGACAACACCTAAGTATCCGGATACCGCACCAGACTCGGGCTCATGCTACAGAGACTTTCAGTCGGCGAGATACAGTGAGCATGTGCCCACGGGGTCACGTTTCGCGGAGCCTGACACCGATTTACGGGAGGACACCCGTGGATATATTGATGAGTTGCTCCGATCGTCACAATTTTCAGCGGCAGGGCCGAGTAATGAGCCTACAACCGAACCCTCATTCATAGATCAGTTGTTTGGCGCAGCCGAACCCGGGTACTATCCTGTGCCACCAACAGCACCAACAGGCGTAGTGGATCAGTTCTTTAGTGCCGATACTTATTTTCCTGCAGGTCCTAGCACTCCGATGCCAGCAGCACCAGCACCGTACTTTGATTTTTTCAGTACGCCCACACAACCTTCGATGGCACCAGCACCATCACCTCCGATGCCACCAGCACCAGCACCATCACCAATATCTCCCATATCAGCTGAGCAGCAATTGGCTGCTCTACCAGTACCACCACCTAACACTCGCCCACTGCAGACGACGGGTATACAGGGTTACCTAGATGACATACCGAAGGTATTTAGACCGTACGTCAAGGGGATTATTAATGTCAGGGGTGATGGCAACTGTGGATTCCGGGCACTTGCTGTTGCATTGGGGTACGATGAAAACGAAGGTTACGAGTGGATCCGACTACATATGTTGGCCGAGTATGAAAACAACAAACAATTCTACGATGACCTAACAAGAGGGGAACAGGCTGAAGCGAGCTTTTTTTGAGGGGTTATCAAGGTCTTATGTAGGGGTGTTTAGACCAACCGCGTACTGGATGCACATGACTATGGGGGCCATGTTGTTGTCCAACAGGATGGGTATAGTAATTAACTGTTTATCTACTGCCGCAAGTTGGACATCGTTCCATTTACCTATGGTCCTGATGAGGTGCCTAGGACAGAGCCCATATCAATAGCATTAGTACATGGTCACGGTCACTATATCATGGTGCAGTTGGAAGGTGACTACCCGATGGCCCCGGAGATCGCATATTGGGTACAGGATCGTGTAAGGACTCCCGTGAGCAAATGGAAAGATTTGTACCGACACCGCCAGTTAGCCTACAGTAGATATATAGATGCAACAAGACCTCCTCCCACCTATATGGGAACAGTGGACTCATCTGATTAGGATTGTAATATTGGTACATACACATACACATTAATTGGTTTTTTTGTAATATTGTTCATTAATTCATATTTTTGTAAAACACAACTGGTGTTATGTAGTTTTTAATAGATACATACACATTTTTTCTTTACATGCAAAATGAATACAGTACAAAGAAAGTAAAAAGGAGTCAAAATTCAACAACTGGTGTTATGTAATTTTTCTTTACATTTCCCATCATGTCAATTAATCTTTGATCTTGTTGTTGATGATGATATTCAAAAGGTTGAGAGAGTATTGTGTTGTTTGTTTTTTGGTGGTTAAATTGTGATGGGAGGGAAAAAGTCTAAGGGGAGAAAAAGAGAAGTCACGCAGATTTTGTGACAGTGGACTCATCTGATTAGGATTGTAATGTTGGTACATACACATGTTCATTAATTGGTATTTTTGTAATATTGTTCATTAATTCATATTTTTGTAAAACACAACTGATGTTATGTAATTTTTGTAATATTGTTCATTAATTATACTATTGATTCTTATTTACGAGTATTGTTTTTCTTTTAATAACGCTGTAATTAATCTATTTATTTTTAATGATTAAATAATATTAGACCATGGTTACAAATTAAACTTTTGACTTCTTTTTAAAAGATATAAGCTCTATTAAATACGCTAATAATAAATTTACTACTCTTTAATGTATTTACAACTCTTTAATGTAATTATAAAGTGTTCACTAAGAAAAGAAAAGAAAAAAAAAACATACACACACAACTCTTTAATGTAATTACAACTCTTTAATGTATTTACAACTCTCTAATCACCGGAATCGTCGTCGTCCTCACCGGCATTATCATCACCCACACCTGGTCCGGATACAGAGCCTGTTCCACTAAAAAATCCACTCATATCCGACAAGCTACCAAATTCCCCTGATGGAGGTCCATAATGCGACGATGGCCCACTCCATAACTGGCGGGGGTCGAAATACTCATCACCAGACTGGTGCAAGTCAACATAGGAGCCGGAAGGTTGGGATCCAGACGGGCCAGATGGGCCTTCCGGAGGTCCATAATGTGGCTGCGGCAACTCAACAGGGAAATCATGGGATCCGAAACCCCTGAGAATCCTCCCTAGTCCGCGCTGATGTCCCGATCGCGATCCAAACGCTTCCGGGAACAACTGGGTTGGAGGTGTCGGTGCAGGATCCTGTGAATGTCTCACCTGCGCAGCTTCCAGACGGGACTGCATATAAATAGTAAGGTAAGTTTAATAAATGGAGCAGTATTTAAAAGTAATTTAACTTAAAGTTATGTATATACCGCAACTTCCGGAGGTTGTAGTCTGTGGGTTGCCGCCCAAGTCGACTCCCACGTGGGCGGTGGCCCCTCCTTCTTTTCGTTATGGTGCTTGGCCTGCAAACAAGTCAAATAATTAGCATAAAAAAAACACAAGAATTGTATACTTTTGTTAAAACCAAACGTACCAACGCCCGATCGTGGGCAAGAGAAATAGATCGCCGACCCTGAGTCCCCACCGCCTGTTTGGACCGGTTTGTCTTGTTTGTCGCGGCCCGCTTGACCCGGTCATCCCTCGTATAGAAACGCAGTAGTTTTCCCCACTCTTCCGGGTCCATACCAGCTGGCGGTGCTGTCTGCAGGGTATCTGCTTCGTCTACACCCCCCCGTGCTGTAAAATGCTGAGATTTGAATTTTGACTTTCTCTGCCTATATATGCTAGCTGCATCAGCATGGAAAGCCTGTTTTGCTGCCTTCCGGGTGGGGGCGTCCTCATCCTGCTCTAAGTACTGGTCCATCGCAAACCAGCGCTACATTGTTTACAAATACAAGTTAGCAGTTTCGGGTTATCATTATAAAACATATTAAGTAAAAAAATATAAAAAGAAACATATTCTAACCTGTATTTCCTCCAAGATATTGTCCCTCAGAGACTCGGGCACATCGTACCATGACTCGTAGTACTGGGGGACATCTCCGATCAATGAGCCTAACAAAGATTTGTACATAGCCCCGTAGTCCCCGATCGACTGAAAGGTCTTCGATTTGTAATCGAAGTACATGGGTAACGGGCCTCCATTTTTCTTGAAGGCAGCCTCAAGCTTTAGATGTTTGGCTGCCCCTCTAGGTGGTGGTGGTGTTTTCTTCGACCCTACAAAACCAATAAGTAACAATAACATAAATAAGTTACTTTAAACGATAAGAATACAATTATTTCAATGCATAACTAAATTTAATGTAAAGTCAATTTTCTTACCGCTGTTTTTGCAGCCTGCTATTCTCTTCCACCACGATCGGTGCGGATCGTTTCCATCGCCGTCGCCGCCGTGAGCTCCTAGCATTTTTCTTAAATCTACAAAAATAATACACGTATTATAATACTTTTTATATCAACTTTTTGAACTACTTTTTTTTTAACTTAATTTTTTATATGACTTTTGTACTACTACTTTTTCAATATATGTTTTAATATCACTTTTTAACTACTTTTTTTTTAACTTAATTTTTTATAAACTTTTTAACTACTTTTTTTTTAACTTAATTTTTTATAAACTTTTTAACTACTTTTTTTTTAACTTAATTTTTTATAAACTTTTTAACTACTTTTTTTTTAACTTAATTTTTTATAAACTTTTTAACTACTTTTTTTTTAACTTAATTTTTTATAACTTTTTGACTACTTTTTTTAATTATTTTTTATAAACATTTTTTAAATTTCGTATGAACTTAAATTTTTTATATATAATTTATTTGAACTTAAATTTCTATTTAAACATTTTTAAGTACTTTTTTTGAACGTAAAATTTCGCATGAACTTTTTTTTATATAATTTTTTACATTTTCTTCATTTTTTTTGACATTTTATTTTACATTTTGTTATAGAGATTTTTTTTAAAATATATTTTTTATATACTATGTATACACTTTTCTACATTTTTTATAAACTTTTCTAATACAAATATTTTTTATAAACTATTCTAATACAAACATTTTTATATGACTTTTGTACTACTACTTTTTTTAAACTTAATTTTTTATATGACTTTTGTACTACTACTTTTTCAACTTATTTTTTTGAACTTTTTTTTATATAATTTTTTACATTTTCTTCATTTTTTTTGACATTTTATTTTACATTTTGTTATAGAGATTTTTTTTAAAATATATTTTTTATATACTATGTATACACTTTTCTACATTTTTTATAAACTTTTCTAATACAAATATTTTTATTAAACTATTCTAATACAAACATTTCTAATACAAAACAGGGGGAGGAGGAAGCGGGGGACGAGGACGGGGGCAGCGACGGGGGGGGAAACTGAAGGGGGGGACGACGGGGGAGGTAAACGGGGGGGGAGAGAAACGGGGTGGAGAAAAAGGGGGAGTAGACTAGGGAGACACGGGGGGCAGGGGGATAAAGGGGCGTAAGATCAAACAGGGGGAGAGGGCTAATACAAACATTTTCTAGTACAAACTTTTATAAACTTTTTTTTAAATATATTTTTTATATACTATGTAATACACTTTTTTTACATTTTATATTTTTTTACACTTTTTTACAATCATTTTTACATAACAAAAACAAGAACAACAACAAGAACACAAGAACAACAATACATTAAATCTATGGGCGCATACAATACGTTAAATCTATGGGCATATAAGATCAATCCTAATACATCTATGCATAACAAGAATAACATCAAACTAATACATATACTATATAGCAAATTAATAGATACGAAATAAAAAAAAATAAAAACTTACTTCAACGTTGGGTTTACGAAAGGGGTAACGACGGGTCGCTCCTAAAGCCTCGCTGAAAAACTGGGTCGCTCCTAAAGCCTCACCGGAATATCTTGGCCGGAAAATATGGGGGAGAGGGGGGTTGGATCGGTTGGAGAAGAGAAAATAATTGGAGAAGAGAAAGGGAGAAGAAGTATACGAATGAAGATGGATCCAGAGAAAGAAGATATTAATCTTTTCGAGGCACCCTTTAGGAGCGACAGTCGCTCCTAAAGGGGTGGTTGACGGTCAACGGTTTCGAGGCACCCTTTAGGAGCGACAGTCGCTCCTAAAGGGGTGTTTGACGGGTCAAAGGTTCTAACGGGTATAAGCATGGGGATCCGCGTGCAATAAATGGGTCACCCCTTTAGGAGCGACAGTCGCTCCTAAAGGGGGGTGGTCGGGTTACCCAACATTCCATGGTCGGGGTATCTGGCCCGTTGTAAAATTAAAATAATACCTACAAATGAAAGTGATTTTTTTTATTAAAAAAAAATAAAAAATAACAATAACAATAACAATAACAATAATAATAAATGTCGTTTATAAATAACCAAGTCATGCATCACATGAGTTGTAACCTAACCTAGTGATTTTATATAAGAGTATAATCGTTATAAATGATTGCATACACTTTATAAATTAGACACCCGGTCACATTTCTTCTCTTAGCATTATAAAACTAAATTACACCATCTTCGACCATCATTACAAAACCTTCACGTTGGGAAGTCATTAAAATCGTCAATTAAGTAATAAATATTTTTTAAAAATGTTGCAATCTGTAATCATTCTCCGTGAGTAGAATGTCAGAATAAATTAAATAGTACGGGATAGGATTCCATTCCACATGCCTTTTAGGTTGTTTTGGCAATATCTGTTTTCTGAGTAATGGTGTTAAGACTAAAGTGATCCATGCCATCATTCTTATTACTACCTGGGCATTATGAGTTGCAGAAAACAAAGTGGTCTTTGAAAGGAAAACTATCAGGAGTAACCAAGTAACAAAGGAGATTCAAGTGTTAGCCTTTACATGGATTAACTCTTGAGCTAAGCTTTCGGCTCTAGACTGGGCAACTTGGAGTAGCTTTAAAATTTCCTCATTTTGTCTTTAAACTTTTATGGTGGTGTCTATTGTATTTTGGGGTTTGTATATTTGGATTGATTCAGTATATTGCTAGTCCTTTTAATATAATTGATTTTAGAGAAAATTTCATTACATACCCCTAGGGTATGTCATATTATTAAGTTTCGCCTCTCTCGTTTTTCGTATCATTACATATCCTTATAGTGATTTTTCGTATCATTACATACCCCTTACCCTAACGGACGTTTATGACTTTCTGTTAACCCCCTCACGTGCATACCACGTGAGGGTATTTTTGTCCATTCCCATCTAACCTGTCCTTGTAACATTTTTTTTACCCACCCACTTGACACAAATAGATCAAAAACCCATCCCCTCAAAAATCCTTTTTATTCCTAAAACCCATCGGATGTGACACCTGCTACACTAAAAAACCACTCTAAAACATCAAAATCTACAAAACAATTCTTTCTAAAAAGTTTCTCAAATCCACAAAACCACAACAAAATAGAAGAAAGTTTATGGTGGATTTAAAACACAAACACATCAACACCTTTGAAGAACTCCGGCCGGCCACCACCTCTGCCGCCGGAGCACCGTCCAATACTGCCACCACCAGAGACCAGGCCACCTCCACCCAGTGGCGGACCTAGAAATTTGCTAGAGGGCGTACATTATTTCATTAGTTTGATTTTCGGTGGAACGTTACATATTTCATTGTCATTTTTTTGAGGGTGGGTGGGGTTTCAGTTTTTTATCAATTATATCGTAAGTTAAGTTGTACTAATGTATTTTTTTTTTTTGAAATCCTTGTTTCTAAATAAAAGAAGAAACATATATAAAAAGGAAATATTCTAGAAGATTTTTTATTCATTATGGGCTGATTTGTTTGTTTTATTATAGGATTGATTATTCTTTGTATTGAAGTCTTTAAAATTAGAGTGGATATTATAAGTTTGTTTAAAGCGTTCGGCTAAGACTTTTGTTGTTTGGATATGCATCAATTCCCACAAGGTTATGCACCCTTCATAAACACTGCTATTGATATTACTGAATTTATTAAATTAACACTACCGATTTATCTTTTTGGTATGCAAATGCACACCCTTGTTTACATGTGTGTCCGCCACTGCCTCCACCGCTGCTACATGACCACCGAACCCACCTTAGATCTTCCTTCTATAACCCTCATTCCAAACTCTATATAATATAAATCTATTACTTCAATCCAAACTCACCTTAGATCTCATCAACAAAAAATACATATAATAATAATAATAATACTAATAATAATTATAATAATAAGAAGAAGAAGCCATATAACCCAGACGATTCGTTGTCTTTGTCTTCTTTTATTTCGTTTTTGCTTTCCGGTGTAATGGTCAATGGAGGTACTCTCTTGGGATATAGATCTTAGATCTATTAAATAATATAGATCATGTGGTAGTACAGTGGGTTTCTTTGATGGGGACCAAGTCAAATAGTTTTGAGGTGATGATGGTCACGTTGTGAACAAATGGGGAAGGGCAGTGGACCACGGCTATCTCTTTAAAAAGGTATATAGATTTAGTAAAAAGATTTAGTAATAGCTATGAAACTTCGAGGCTGCGAAAACTTAAATTGGTTTTTGGGTGAAAGTAATTGCTTGTAATAATGGATGTGTTGTTTTTGGATTTAATTTGTAAAAGTACTTGGTTGTAATCATCGATGTATTGTGTTTGGCTATAGATACATGCATAATGTATGTATGTATATGTATATATAGATACAAAATAAGATCATGATTTTTGATTTTATTTGTATTGTTATTTGGTATTGTATGTAAATGATATTTAGAATGATTTGTTGTTGATTTGTTGTTAGATCTGGAAAACAAGATGCAAAAGAAGAAAGGAGTGTTTTGGATGTAAAAAGACTAAAATACCCTCACATGGTATGCACATGAGGGGGTTAACAGAGAGTCATAAACTTCCGTTAGGGTGAGGGGTATGCAATGATACGAAAAATCATCATAAGGGCATGTAATGATACAAAAAAACGAGAAAAGCGAAACATAATAATATGACATACCCCAGGGGTATGTAATGAAATTTTCTCTTGATTTTAATTTGTTGGCTGTTCAAAGAAAAAAAATTAACATATTAGTCCCTTTGCTACACAAAATTTTATTGATATGAATATGTTTATCACATTTGAGTATAACCTAATTATGTAGAAAGTTGCTTCATGATAGCATATCAAAAGTACCAATGATCCAAATATCATTATCCACAGGAAGTAAGCTTTGTTGTATGCCTATTAAATGGTCCATTTTCCAACTGAACTCAATATCTTAATCTGAAAAGAGTTCCAAATAAGAGGAAGTCCATTTGAAAGTCGTATGCTAATTTATAGGTGAATACTACTTTTAAGACTCGCAAACCATAAAGATATGACCGATGCAATTAGTGTATTCAACTAATTACTCTAGTAGCTACTGCAATAATAGTATTCATCTCAGGCCATTGCCCCCATGATGATGTACCCGAGGAAGTCAACATGCACTATTTTCCAGCATCATGAGTTTGTTCTCAGAATTTTTATCAAATTCATCACATGATGGTTGTAACAGGCAAAATTGATAATATGTACCTTGCCAAGTTCAGATCCACCCCACTGAAGACAGAAAAGGGTCCCCGCTTTCATTGTCCACAATAGTTGCAATAGACAATAATAATGTTTCGAAAAGGGAGTTGATATTCGTACCACAACAATCAATAAGTCTACCACAACTGTTTGTACAGCACGCTGTGAAGGTTGTACATTGTGGTACATCCATCAATTCATGTGGTACGTTTATCATTTCCCTTTCGAAAACCATGACTGGGGAGTCAATATCCATATAGTCCAGATACGTTAAAACATGTTAAAATTGTATGTCTAATATAAACTTTAGGGTTATATTTGAATATTCTTCTAACTTCAGGGTTGAGTATTGTACAGAAATGTTATTGCTGATTCTGGAAGGACTAAATGTGCACAAAGGGAAAAGAGGAGGGAGGAGTAGTGCAAGCTTCTTGGAGTATAAATACGTCTTTATAACCCGATTAGGGTTTGGGTTGATTCATTATCACTTTTATATATTTTTTGTTTATATTTTTCTCTCAAACATATTTGAGAGATTCTCTTTGTATTCTGATTGATTTATCTTGATCAATCATTTGTTTGATCGTCTTGATCATATTTCTTTGTAATAATCGAACTCTATAAGTCGGATTATACAGCCGACTGATTAATTACTTAATAATAATAAAACGATCAATAATAATAATTGTTGTTTTGGTTGATCTTTGAGTTCGTTCATGGTATCAGAGCCAGGTTACTCTGATTGGTGATTTTTTGATTAAGGTTTTCTGGATTTAGGGCGTATTTCGGTTTCGAAACCCTAGATCTAAGAAACCCTAATTTTTAGGGTTTTCTGGTTTACGATCTTGTTGATTCCGCTGCTTATTGTTTCAGATCTGGCTTCTTCTTGACTAAGTGAATCAAGAAAGAAGTTAGGGTTTCTTCATATTCAGATCCTGATTGTTCTTCTTGACTAAGTGAATCAAGAAGAAAATTAGGGTTCCTTATTTTTCCAGCCGAAAGCACTGTATTGTTGATCTTCTTCTTCTAAATCTCTTTAAATATTTTCTTTTAAAATTTTTTATTCTATTCTCACAAAATCAATTGTGTTAATACTTGACCGGTCTCCTTTGAGAGGCTTGGAATCCTGTCACTGACACTTTTGAGGGATTAGAATTATTTTTCTCAAAATTATATATATATTTTTTTTATATATGTTGTTCTTACTTGATTTTTGATTGCTTGTTAAGTGTTTGGTGATCTACTTGATTATCTGGTTTGTGAGTATATTTGGTGTTAGTTGTTTACTTGTTATCTGGTTATTAATGGCTCCTGATGCTGGTAGTGGTTCTAAACCTACTACTGTTAGTAATTTAGATTTTGGTGATCCTTTATATTTGCATCCAACTGATACTAGTGGTGCTCCTATTCTATCTTTCAAATTAACTGGAACTGAAAATTATAATGTGTGGTCATGTGCTATGTTGCTTGCTTTGGAAACTAAAAATAAAGTAGGTTTTATAGATGGTACATGTGAAAAAAATGAAGATGATTCTGTTCTTGCTAAACAATGGGATAGGTGCAACTCTGTGGTTCTTTCTTGGATTTTAGGATCTGTTAGTCAAGAATTGTATATGTGACAGATATTTTCTAAAGTTGCAATGTATCTGCTGATTTGTGGCATTCAAGATTAGGTCATCCATCTTATGATGTTCTGCATGTGTTAAAATCTAAACTTAAACTTGGTATGATTGATGATTCTCTGCCATGTGATACTTGTCATAAAGCTAAGCAAACTAGACAACCTTTTCCTCTAAGTGATCACAAGTCACTAAGTGTAGGTGATTTAATACATCTTGATGTGTGGGGTCCTTATAGGAAACCTAGTAAAGAAGGATACAAGTATTTTTTAACTGTTGTTGATGATTTTTCAAGAGCAGTTTGGGTTTACATGTTGAAAAATAAAACTGAAGTTTTTGAAAACATAAATTCTTTTATAAGAATGATTAACACTCAATTTGGAAAGAATGTTAAAATAATTAGGTCAGACAATGGGACTGAGTTTGTTAACTGGAATATGGATAAAATGTTTAAACAATTTGGTATTATACATCAATCTACTTGTGCTTATACACCCCAACAAAATGGGGTGGCTGAAAGAAAGCATAGGCATTTGTTAAATGTGGCTAGGGCTCTTCTCTTTCAGGGAGGGATTCCTTTATACATGTGGCCTGAGTGTGTTTACACTGCTGTTTATTTAATTAATAGGACTCCTTCTTCTGTGTTAAAAGGAAAATCTCCTTATGAACTTGTGTTTGGTTTTGAACCTGTCTTGTCTCATCTTAGAAATTTTGGTTGTCTTTGTTATGCAACTGTGTTGAATAATGATAATAAGTTTTCTAAGAGAGCTGAAAAATGTGTTTTACTTGGTTACTCAAATTCAAAGAAGGGATATAAACTGTACAGTTTAGATGATAAAACTATTTTGTTTGCAGAGATGTGAAGTTTTATGAACAAATATTTCCTTTTAAAATGAGTACAAGTGGTTGTTCTAATGATGAGTTATGCAATTTTTTTGACAGGATTGAGGTGATTGTTGAGTCCAATGGACCCAATGATGACAACTTAAACAAAACTGATTGTGATGGCAGAGCCACCATTGACATTGGTAGTACACTTGAATCTGCCAATGACAATGGAGGCACAGCAACACATGATGACAACACCTATGAGGTGTTGCAAGGTGGGAATAATGATAATGCTGAGGGTGTTCATATAGTTGATCATGGGATCACTAATGATACTATTCCAGTGGATGATCTCAATCTTAGGAGGTCAAATAGAACTACTAATGTTCCTAGAAATTTAAATGATTATGTGCTTGATGGTAAAGTTAAGTATGGTATTGACAGAGTTGTGAATTATTCTAACCTGAGTTCAAATGTGTTTAATTTCTTGTCTAGCATTAATAAAAATGTTGAACCATCCACTTATAATCAAGCTGCTAAAGATCCTAAATGGATTGAAGCAATGAATCTTGAAATGGAGGCTTTGTATAGGAACAATACTTGGGTTTTGACTGATCTTCCTTTAGGGAGAGAACCCATAGGATGTAAATGGGTTTATAAAATTAAATATAAATCTTCTGGTGAAATTGAGAGATATAAGCTAGGTTAGTGGCTAAAGGTTATAATCAAAAGGAAGGTATAGATTATGAGGAGACTTTCTCTCCTGTTGTGAAAATGGTCACTGTTAGGTGTCTTATTAATGTGGCAGTTCAATATGGTTGGACTTTATATCAACTTGATATAAACAATTCTTTTTTATATGGTGACTTATATGAAGAAGTTTATATGGAATTACCTCCAGGATATTTTTCTAAAGATGATAAAAGAGTTTGTAAACTTGTTAAGTCTTTATATGGACTTAAACAAGCTCCAAGGCAATGGAATCATAAACTAACCAATGCTTTAAGTGAATATGGTTTCATCCAAAGTAAAAGTGATTATTCTCTTTTTACTAAGACTGATACAAATTTGTTTGTTGCTCTTCTTGTTTATGTTGATGACATTGTCATCACTGGTAATGACAAGTCTGAGGTTGAAAAGGTTAAAGGTTTTTTAAAAACCAAGTTTCTTATAAAGGATTTAGGAAAATTGAAGTATTTTTTAGGCATTGATGTGACCAATTTATACTCATCGCCCACATCGTTATTGGCCTTTTTATTATATGTTTTTAGTCAATTTTGCTGGCATTTGGCGCGTTTATGGGTTTTGTTAGTGGTTTCAGGTTCTAAACAGGAGACGTTTCCGTTTGGTGCAATTTCGAGTAATTTTGAGGCCATGAAGTTGATTGGAGAGTTCGAGAGTTATTAAGGTGAAAAGAGATAGAAAATATGCAAGTCTTCATAAGTTGATGTGTGGCCTTCGGTTCAGTATATTTATACTGCGACGCAGTGGTGGTGAACAAGTCCACTGCGCCGCAGTGGCATCACCACTGCGCCGCAGTAGGGGCAACTCGCCCACTGCGCCGCAGTGGGGTGACCAAGGCCACTGCGCCGCAGTAGGGGCATCACTCGCCCACTGCGCCGCAGTAGGGGCATCACTCGCCACTGCGCCGCAGTGGGATGTGTGTGTGCCCACTGCGCCGCAGTCAGCCTTGACCAACGAGCACCAAAGGCAGTGTATAAGCACTGCGCCGCAGTAGGGGCATCACTCGCCCACTGCGCCGCAGTGAAAGTGCGGGGCTGCAAGGCTTTGACCGATCAATTGCATCAGAATGAAGGGGGTATAAATAGTTTACAAAACCTAATTCCCAAATAATCAAGTTTTCTTTCTAGGAGCTGCACTACAAGGAATACCTTCAAGATCAAATCAAGATTTCATCATCTTCCGATTCATTGAAGATTCACGTGCACCCACTTAGATCGTATCTATTTTATTGTCTTGCAATTTCTATTTCTCAAACGATTGGTACATCATGTTCTTCCTTTATTTTGATTGTTATTTCAATTTAATCATGAGTGGCTAATCTTTTAATCACCCACCTTGATGAAACTAGACGAATGACGTGATTGCTATATGTTTTAATTCCAAGAGTTGATTTCATTTATCGTTGTGTCGAGATCTTGATGATTTAATTCCTTTATATTTATTATTATGATATTGGTGGCATGTGTGTCCTTCGTTAGTGGTACTAGTTGGATACAGATGTGATTTTCAAACGGTTGCTTGTCTATGAGCAATTATCACTAGTTCATGGTATGATAGTGAATGTCATTTTAATAAAAGGAATCATTTTGTCAACGTGTTTTGTAACGGTTGGTGGTACCACGTTATTTTCACATAGGCACAATTGGTAATTCGGTGATCAAGCAAACTAATTGTTGGTAAGGTTGTCTAGGCATTGGTGGTACCGGCTTGGGTAATTAAACTAGCAATTTAGGTGTTTGGGTGATTTGTGAGCGGTTGGTGGTACCACGCGAGCATTTTATCCTTTCACGATTATCTTGTCAACTCTTAATGAATTTGGTCTTAATTGAATGCAATCATGTTTGAAGTCTAGCGAAGTCAAGGTGGATGATCTTTACTATTATTGTTTGAAGCTTTTCTTTACTTTCGAGTGTTTTGTGTTTTAAATTTACTTTAATTTAAATTGTCAAAGTGTGATTCAAAGCGTTCCACCCTATTTTCCAAACTACTTTATTAGACAATTGATTCAGACCAATCCCCGTGAACGAACCTGGACTTACTTTTTAACTATATTGCATACGATCGGGTCCACTGCCCGATAGTGTGTAGTAGTGAGTTTCGAGGTATTTCTAGTTTTAATTTTTAAACTCGATTTAGCACATCAAGTTTTTGGCGCCGCTGCCGAGGATTGTGTGCCGTTTTGGTTGTTAATTTAGTGGTTTGATCCTTCCTCACGCGTGAGGAAGTTATTTGCTTTAATAGTTTAGTTTTTCTTTGCTTATCTTATCACAGGTGCAGTTGACGTGTTTGGTTAGTTGTGTTTTGCAGGTCTACTTCTCAGTTGATGAACTTGCGGTCTTCGGGTTTACCTCTAAATAGTCCTTTGAGAACACCAACAAGACGTAGGTTTAACTTCACAACACCTACACCATTCTCACCTATTGCTAGACTCACTCCTGATTCGGACGAGGAAGGGTTCTATTTAGACGAGTTTTTCAATCTAGAAGTTAAGTTAGAAGAGGAAATGGGAGACGAAGAAAGGGATCCGAATGATATACGTTATGGTGAGAGGGTCCGTACTATTCCTGCCAACCGTGGTAGTCCTATAAGACCTCCAGCCATTGCTCATGATTTCAATCTGAAGGGTAATCATCTTAAAAGCATTGAGGAGCAACAGTTTGATGGTAAAAGGAAATGGGATCCATACCAACACTTAGAGAGGTTTGAGAAGTTGGCACGGTTATACCAATATGGGAACAACCAAATGAATGCCGTTAAACTTGAGACATTTCCCATGTCCATTACCGGTGATGCTTTAGATTGGTTTAATGATCTTCCGGAAAATTCCATAACAACTTGGGACCAACTCAAGCAAGCTTTCATTGGTGAGTTTTATTCACTTAGAACTCAAAGGAAGTTGGAGAATTTGATTAGGTCCTTTGACCAAGATGAAGATGAAGATGTGGTGGATGCATGGATTCGGTTTAAGGAGATGTTGAGGAATTGTCCGGGCCATAACATGACTAAGGAACAATATGTTGAGCTTTTCTTTGATGGCCTAGATAAGAAGTCCAAGCGTGAGTTAGGATATGCTTTTGGGGGTGGTTTCAACAAGATTACACCCAATGAAGGTTTTGATATTTTGGAGTCCATGGCAAAGGACAATGCAAATATGGATGATGATAGATTTTTGAAGAATGAGAGAAGATTAAAGAAAGGTACTAGCCAAGGTAGGGTTGCAAAGGTTGAAGCTAGTCATGATTCTGGGATGATTGGAGAGATTAGAGCGCTATCTGAGCGCATGGAAAAGGGATTTGCTATGCAAGAGAATCGGTTTGGAGCGATTGAACGGGATGTAAAGGTAGTAGCCGATGGATGTGATCATTGTGGTGATATGCATTATTCAGATGAGTGCCCCAATCGGGCACCCGAAGATGTGAGTTACATCCAGAATCAACAACAAGGGAGCTACCCACGCAATACCGGTTTCCAAAACCGTTCTTCAGGTACTCCTTCTTATAACTCTTCTTTTCCTACTAATAATTCTCATTTTTCAGGAAATAGGTGGCAAAGGGATAACTTTCAGAGTCAGCCACAACATCAAACTCAACAAGGACAAGGATCAGGTTCTTCTTCCTCTAATACCGATCCAAATGCCGAGTTGAGGGAGATGATGAAACAGTTGGTTAGTAATCAGGCTGAAACTAACACTAGCATTCAGATGATTCGGGATGATACTAAGGCGTTGAATGAGAGGTTGGATAGGATAGATGGCAAGGTTGAGATAAATATGAAGAATCAATGTGTTAACTTTAAGGATCTTGAGAGTAGGATGGCTGCACTTTCTAGGCCTCCAGGTACTTTACCTAGCAATACTCAACAGAATCCTAGGCCTCAGTTTAGCATGGGGCCGAATCAGGGACAAAATGCGGGGCAGAAGTACACTCCACCTCAAGCCCGTAATGAGGAAGCCAAGGCCATTACCACTCGTACAGGTAGATCTTATGACCCTCCTACTATGCCTAATGTTGTTGTTTCAGATGTACAGGATTCAGGTAATGATGATGAGGTTGATGAGGAGATTGAGATGGAAGAGAATCCGACCGAGAAGACTCCGGTCACTCCACCAAAACCGGTTGTGGAACCCGAGATTAAAGCTTATAAACCAAAAGTTCCATTTCCACAACGGTTCAGGAAGGCAAAGCTAAAGGAACAATATAACAAGTTTGTTCAAATGATTTCAAATGTTCATATTAATGTGCCTTTAGTTGATTTGATACAGGGGATGCCTCATTATGCCAAGTTCATTAAGGAACTTGTGACGGACAAAGGAAAGATGGAGGAGGCCAAAGCTACTTTTCTCAATGCCGAGTGTTCTGCTATCTTGCAGAACCGCATTCCACCTAAGCTTGAAGACCCAGGGAGTTTTCTTATTACTTGCTCTATTAGAACCATTATTTGTAAGGCTTTAGCTGATTTAGGTGCTAGCATTAATTTGATGCCTTATTCGGTTTGGAGTAAGTTGGCTTTAGGAATCCTTCGCCCGACTCGCATGAGTATAAGATTAGCTGACCATTCATTTCAGTATCCCATGGGGATTGCTGAAAACATTAGAGTCAAAGTAGGCCACATTGTTTTCCTAGTTGACTTTGTTATCCTCGAGATGGAGGAGGATGCACAGGTACCCATAATACTCGGTAGACCATTCCTTAATACCGCGGATGCTATCATCCGTGTGAAAGATAAGGAAATTTCTTTGGGTGTGGGTACGGATAGGATTGTTTTTAATGTTGAGAGGTCTATTAAGCATTCGTATTCTAATGATGAGTCATGTTTCAGGATTGATGTGATTGATGAGGCTTTGGACCGAGAGTTTCAGGAGTTGATGGAGACCGATATGGGAGATGAGGAGATTGCTAATCTAGGATCGGGGGAAATTTCTGATGATGATTTGTTTGCAGAGGTTATGGCACTTAGCTTGGATGAGACACCTCCAGTGGATGAGAGCTTTGAGAGAGTTGTTGCTGATGGAAGCTCAAGGGTACCTAATTCAGTTGATGTACCACCTACAGATTTGGAGCTTAAGCCATTGCCTGCCCATTTGGAGTATGCTTACTTGGCAGGTAAATCCTCTTTACCCGTGGTTATCTCGTCCTCACTCTCGAGTGACGAAAAAGGACTTCTTCTGGCTGTGCTCCGAGCCCATAAGCGGGCTTTTGCTTGGAAGACCACCGACATTCCAGGTATTAGTCCTAACTTTTGTCAGCACAAGATTGATTTTGTTGATGATGTTAAGCCCGTTGTCCAGAGACAAAGGAGGCTAAATCCTAACATGAAAGAGGTTGTTAAGAAAGAAGTGATTAAGTTGTTAGATGCAGGGATCATTTTCCCTATTGCAGATAGTTCTTGGGTAAGTCCTGTCCACTGTGTGCCCAAAAAGGGGGGCATGACAGTGATTGAAAATGAAAATAAGGAACTCTTGGCCACTAGAACTGTAACGGGATGGCGGGTTTGTATTGATTACCGTAAGCTTAATGATGCCACCCGAAAGGATCACTTTCCATTGCCTTTTATTGATCAGATGTTAGAGAGACTTGCAGGTAATGAGTACTTTTGTTTCTTAGATGGGTTTTCCGGGTACTTTCAAATACCCATTGATCCAAAGGATCAAGAAAAGACCACTTTCACGTGCCCCTTTGGCACTTTTGCTTACCGGCGAATGCCGTTTGGTTTGTGTAACGCCCCGGGCACCTTCCAAAGGTGCATGATAGCTATATTCCAGGACATGCTTGAAACCTCCATGGAGGTTTTCATGGATGATTTCTCGGTTTTTGGGGACTCATTTCGTACTTGCTTGCATAACTTGGATAAGATGTTGGAACGGTGTGAGAGGGCACACCTTGTTTTGAATTGGGAAAAGTGTCACTTCATGGTGACCGAGGGTATTGTGCTAGGTCACAAGGTGTCTAAGGCCGGGATAGAGGTTGATAGGGCTAAGATTGATGTTATAGCCAAACTACCCCCGCCTTCCAATGTGAAAGGGGTAAGGAGTTTTCTTGGACATGCCGGTTTTTACCGCCGTTTCATTAAAGATTTTTCTAAGATTACTCGTCCTATGACCCACTTGTTGGAGAAGGACGTCCCTTTTATGTTTAATGATGCTTGTTTAAGTGCTTTTCAGGTTCTTAAGGAGAAGTTGACTAATTCTCCTATCATGGTCGGGCCGGATTGGGAATTGCCCTTTGAATTGATGTGTGATGCAAGTGATTTTGCTGTGGGAGCCGTGCTTGGGCAAAGGGTTGATAAGCATTTCAAGCCCATTTATTTTGCTAGTAAGACTTTGAACCCCACCCAGCAAAATTACACCACAACAGAGAAGGAGTTGCTTGCCGTGGTTTTTGCTTTTGATAAGTTTAGATCTTATTTGGTGTTAAGTAAGACCATAGTTTTTACTGACCATTCAGCCCTTAAGTACTTGTTCTCGAAACAAGATGCTAAACCTAGGCTTATCCGTTGGATCTTGTTGTTACAAGAGTTTGATATTGAGATCAAGGATAAGAAAGGGGCTGAAAATTTGGCTGCCGACCATTTGAGTCGCTTGGAAGATCCTCACCGGGAGGAACTTCGTGATGGGGAGATCAATGATCACTTCCCTGATGAGTGTTTAATGTTTATTTCTACTTCTGATGATGCACCTTGGTTTGCAGATATTGCTAATTATTTGGTTGCAGGTGAGATACCAACTGACTTCACGCACCAACAGAAGAAGAAGCTCATATCGGATGCCAAGTACTATTTTTGGGATAGCCCATACTTGTTTCGTGCTTGTGCAGATGGTATGGTGAGGAGATGTGTAGCTGGAGCTGAGACTAGGGAGATTCTGGATGCTTGTCACTATGGTCCAACTGGAGGTCATTACGGTCCTTCAGTCACCGGTAAGAAAGTGTTTGATGCAGGTTTTTATTGGCCTACAATTTCAAGGAGGCTCAAACCTTGGTGGAGACTTGTGACATTTGTCAAAGACAAGGAAATATCACTAAGCGGGATGAGATGCCTCAACAGAGCATTCAGGTATGTGAGGTTTTTGATATTTGGGGTATAGACTTCATGGGACCATTCCCACCGTCTAATAAGTTCCTATATATTCTCGTCGCCGTTGACTACGTGTCTAAATGGGCCGAAGCCAAGGCTTTGCCCACGAATGATGCTAGGGTAGTAATTGATTTCCTTAAACAATTGTTTTGCCGATTTGGTTGCCCTAGAGCCTTAATTAGTGATCGAGGAACCCACTTTGCAAATCATCAATTAGCTAAGGTCATGAAAAGATATGGTGTTGTGCATTACTTTTCTACTTCCTATCATCCACAAACTAGTGGACAAGTAGAAAACACCAATAGGGCTTTGAAGAGAATTCTGGAGAAAACTGTGGGAGATAACCCTAAGGTTTGGTCAAAGAAGTTGGATGACGCCTTGTGGGCGTTTAGGACGGCTTATAAGACGCCGATTGGCACCACGCCGTACCGGTTGCTCTATGGTAAGACTTGTCATTTACCTATTGAGATAGAGCATAAGGCGTATTGGGCTTTGAGAAATTTTTTTTTTTTTTTTTTTTTTTTTTTTTTTTTTTTTTTTTTTTTTTTTTTTTTTTTTTTTTTTTTTTTTTTTTTTTTTTTTTTTTTTTTTTTTTTTTTTTTTTTTTTTTTTTTTTTTTTTTTTTTTTTTTTTTTTTTTTTTTTTTTTTTTTTTTTTTTTTTTTTTTTTTTTTTTTTTTTTTTTTTTTTTTTTTTTTTTTTTTTTTTTTTTTTTTTTTTTTTTTTTTTTTTTTTTTTTTTTTTTTTTTTTTTTTTTTTTTTTTTTTTTTTTTTTTTTTTTTTTTTTTTTTTTTTTTTTTTTTTTTTTTTTTTTTTTTTTTTTTTTTTTTTTTTTTTTTTTTTTTTTTTTTTTTTTTTTTTTTTTTTTTTTTTTTTTTTTTTTTTTTTTTTTTTTTTTTTTTTTTTTTTTTTTTTTTTTTTTTTTTTTTTTTTTTTTTTTTTTTTTTTTTTTTTTTTTTTTTTTTTTTTTTTTTTTTTTTTTTTTTTTTTTTTTTTTTTTTTTTTTTTTTTTTTTTTTTTTTTTTTTTTTTTTTTTTTTTTTTTTTTTTTTTTTTTTTTTTTTTTTTTTTTTTTTTTTTTTTTTTTTTTTTTTTTTTTTTTTTTTTTTTTTTTTTTTTTTTTTTTTTTTTTTTTTTTTTTTTTTTTTTTTTTTTTTTTTTTTTTTTTTTTTTTTTTTTTTTTTTTTTTTTTTTTTTTTTTTTTTTTTTTTTTTTTTTTTTTTTTTTTTTTTTTTTTTTTTTTTTTTTTTTTTTTTTTTTTTTTTTTTTTTTTTTTTTTTTTTTTTTTTTTTTTTTTTTTTTTTTTTTTTTTTTTTTTTTTTTTTTTTTTTTTTTTTTTTTTTTTTTTTTTTTTTTTTTTTTTTTTTTTTTTTTTTTTTTTTTTTTTTTTTTTTTTTTTTTTTTTTTTTTTTTTTTTTTTTTTTTTTTTTTTTTTTTTTTTTTTTTTTTTTTTTTTTTTTTTTTTTTTTTTTTTTTTTTTTTTTTTTTTTTTTTTTTTTTTTTTTTTTTTTTTTTTTTTTTTTTTTTTTTTTTTTTTTTTTTTTTTTTTTTTTTTTTTTTTTTTTTTTTTTTTTTTTTTTTTTTTTTTTTTTTTTTTTTTTTTTTTTTTTTTTTTTTTTTTTTTTTTTTTTTTTTTTTTTTTTTTTTTTTTTTTTTTTTTTTTTTTTTTTTTTTTTTTTTTTTTTTTTTTTTTTTTTTTTTTTTTTTTTTTTTTTTTTTTTTTTTTTTTTTTTTTTTTTTTTTTTTTTTTTTTTTTTTTTTTTTTTTTTTTTTTTTTTTTTTTTTTTTTTTTTTTTTTTTTTTTTTTTTTTTTTTTTTTTTTTTTTTTTTTTTTTTTTTTTTTTTTTTTTTTTTTTTTTTTTTTTTTTTTTTTTTTTTTTTTTTTTTTTTTTTTTTTTTTTTTTTTTTTTTTTTTTTTTTTTTTTTTTTTTTTTTTTTTTTTTTTTTTTTTTTTTTTTTTTTTTTTTTTTTTTTTTTTTTTTTTTTTTTTTTTTTTTTTTTTTTTTTTTTTTTTTTTTTTTTTTTTTTTTTTTTTTTTTTTTTTTTTTTTTTTTTTTTTTTTTTTTTTTTTTTTTTTTTTTTTTTTTTTTTTTTTTTTTTTTTTTTTTTTTTTTTTTTTTTTTTTTTTTTTTTTTTTTTTTTTTTTTTTTTTTTTTTTTTTTTTTTTTTTTTTTTTTTTTTTTTTTTTTTTTTTTTTTTTTTTTTTTTTTTTTTTTTTTTTTTTTTTTTTTTTTTTTTTTTTTTTTTTTTTTTTTTTTTTTTTTTTTTTTTTTTTTTTTTTTTTTTTTTTTTTTTTTTTTTTTTTTTTTTTTTTTTTTTTTTTTTTTTTTTTTTTTTTTTTTTTTTTTTTTTTTTTTTTTTTTTTTTTTTTTTTTTTTTTTTTTTTTTTTTTTTTTTTTTTTTTTTTTTTTTTTTTTTTTTTTTTTTTTTTTTTTTTTTTTTTTTTTTTTTTTTTTTTTTTTTTTTTTTTTTTTTTTTTTTTTTTTTTTTTTTTTTTTTTTTTTTTTTTTTTTTTTTTTTTTTTTTTTTTTTTTTTTTTTTTTTTTTTTTTTTTTTTTTTTTTTTTTTTTTTTTTTTTTTTTTTTTTTTTTTTTTTTTTTTTTTTTTTTTTTTTTTTTTTTTTTTTTTTTTTTTTTTTTTTTTTTTTTTTTTTTTTTTTTTTTTTTTTTTTTTTTTTTTTTTAATCTGTATTTTTTATTTTTTTTTTTGTTTTTTTTTTTTTTTTTTTTTTGTTTTTGTTAGTTAGATTTGATGTTGTTTTGTCAAGAAAAATGCAGGTACAATTTGATGTGAAGCGGATTGAGGTAAGTGTTCAAAATTTTCATTGTCAAATGGGGGGTCGTGACCAGAAGATCTGTACTACGATGCAGTGGAGGTGTTACAAGCTCACTGCGCCGCAGTGGGATGCCCCACTGCGCCGCAGTGAGGGATACCATGTCCCACTGCGCCGCAGTGGGAAGTTTCTGTCCAAAAATTGTGTTGGTGATTATTGAGGTTTTAGCTTTGCATTCCTTATGTCTCAAGTTTGTTTGTTTTAATGGATGTGTTTGCAGACCGCAGATCAGAGAAGACAGATGGAAGTTGGTCAAGGAAGCGGGACTGGTGCCAAGAGGGCTAGGCAAGAGCCAGAAGTGCCTGATCTAAGGTTTGGAGAGCACGATATGGACGAGTCTCACGCATGGTTAGAGTTCAATGGGGCTAGGCAACCCCATAAGAACAACTTCTTGAATAATCTCTTTGCTCTTCATCGCCAGGTAGTTTGCCCTCCCAAATATCTTGATCCGATTTTTGCTAGAAATTATGGGATACAGGAGGATATCCGTCGGTGGTTTCGTATTGAGGTTCAAATCGGTAACCAGGTGGTTAGTAGTGATATGTGGCACAACATTTTCAATAATCGGGAACCAGTTTTTCGTGAACTTTGTCTTGAGTTTTATTCTACTTTGAAGTTGACCAAGGAGCTTAATAAAGTCAAGGATATTTTTGAAGAGCGGGTAGTAACTTTTTTCTGCGGGGGACAACCTAGGAAGTTATCTATTCCTGAATTTGGTTTTTATTGTGGTATGTATACGAGGGAGCAGTTAGATAGTCAGGAATTTAGGGCTTTGTTGAGGAAGGGTTTGTATGTGAAACAGGATTTGGGAGATGGAGAGTCGATATCTCAGTATTGGACTCGTATTTCGGGGGGACACGCTTGGCCTTCTTGTGGCTATGTTAGTGTGTCTAAGATTAGCAGTGTGAAGCTGAGGATGTTGCATAGGATGCTTGTCACGTTTCTGGTACAAAGGTCCACCCATTGGGACAAGGCGTACCAGCTAGATTTATGGCTGATTAAGTTGTTTTCTGAGGGGGCACCGAGGAGGTTTGCTTTGGCCCCGATGGTTGTTCTGGATAGGATGGTGAATCACTCGGATTCAAAGTTGGTGCTTGGGCAGTTTATCACCCGTCTTTACAAGAGGATGGGAGTTTTTGATTCTGATATATGTCATGAGGGATTGTCTTTGCAGGTTAGACAGGAGCATTTAACTGAGAAGGAGTTGATAATAGCCAAGATAGTGAAGAAGCCAAAGAAGAATGAGCAAGCGAGGTTGTTGGATGATACAGGTGTTATCGCTGCACCGCCTCCAGAGGTGGAGGATTCTGATGATGATGAGATGGAGGACGCCCCTCAGGAGCCTCAGAGGAGGCGGGGCCGTCCAAGTATTGATTTGACTGATATAGGGTCCCAGCTGCAACAGATTTTGGATGGGCAGCAGGCTAGTGATAGGGCATTTGATGATTATCAAAGGAGGATGGATCAGGATATGACTTGGATGGGATCGCAGCAGGCCCGCACCAACTATACCCTAGATTATTATCAGCCTATGTGGGATGCGCAGTACCATGGGCAGCCGTTCGTTCCAGATACTCCTATTCCTGATTTTTCACCACCCCCTATTCATGTTCCGACATATCGTCAGGGAGGCGGTTCTTTCTTCCCACATGATCTAGGAGGATCTCCTCGTGGTCCTGTGCAGTTTGGTTCTTTTGGCGGGAGATCTTCTTTTGATGCAGGTACTAGTGCAGATTGGAGACCATGGACAGGTGCCGCTAGTCAAGCAGGTGGAGATGCTGGTGGTTCTGGGGGATTTGTTGGTGGTTCGTCTTCATTTGTTCCTGGTTTTGTTGTAGGTTCTGGCTCCGGATCTGGTTCGGGTCAAGAAGGAGACCGCAATTGGATCACCGATCTTTTTGATACATCTGGTCTTCCCTATGGCTATCATGGACAGTCGCAGTGATGATGGTTATGGTTCCCATCCGGTTCCGTGGGATGGAATCATTTTACGATTTATGATGATTGGTATTCAGGATGACTGTACTTTATACACTGTGTCTTATTCTCTTTTCTTTATTTTCTGGTATCCACCCTACGGGGTGATGAGACATTGTACTTTCGTTTGTTTTCTTTCTTTTAGGTTTTGATTTTTCTGCATAAAACAGTAGTTATTTTGATATGTTTGGTTATGTGGTTTGTTTGTGGTGCAAGTGCAACAGGACTATTCAATTTGATGGCTATTGTGCAACACTAGTGTGGGGGGGGGGTGGCAAATAGGTTTTAGCTACCGGGTTTATCTCTTTTGTTGTTTTGCCATTGAGATTTTAACCGTTCTTGTGAATGTGTCCCTCTCGTAGGCTTTTGGGTTTTATCCAAGAGTAAGGGTTCTATTTCGAACTCTGCACTAAGATGTGCGAATTTGAGGTTAATTTATTCCATTTCCGGGTTCTTTTCTTTGATTTGAGTGTGCCGGTGATGTGTTGAGCTAGAACTTGGCCTTGTGATCGTGACGAGACCGCAGTGAGATCACTTTTGTGATAAAAGTACATCGGATGACGAATTGGCATATAGGTTTGACCCATACTTTTCTTTCTTTATTTTCTGGTATCCACCCTACGGGGTGATGAGACATTGTACTTTCGTTTGTTTTCTTTCTTTATTTTCTGGTATCCACCCTACGGGGTGATGAGACATTGTACTTTCGTTTGTTTTCTTTCTTTATTTTCTGGTATCCACCCTACGGGGTGATGAGACATTGTACTTTCGTTTGTTTTCTTTCTTTATTTTCTGGTATCCACCCTACGGGGTGATGAGACATTGTACTTTCGTTTGTTTTCTTTCTTTATTTTCTGGTATCCACCCTACGGGGTGATGAGACATTGTACTTTCGTTTGTTTTCTTTCTTTATTTTCTGGTATCCACCCTACGGGGTGATGAGACATTGTACTTTCGTTTGTTTTCTTTCTTTATTTTCTGGTATCCACCCTACGGGGTGATGAGACATTGTACTTTCGTTTGTTTTCTTTCTTTATTTTCTGGTATCCACCCTACGGGGTGATGAGACATTGTACTTTCGTTTGTTTTCTTTCTTTATTTTCTGGTATCCACCCTACGGGGTGATGAGACATTGTACTTTCGTTTGTTTTCTTTCTTTTAGGTTTTGATTTTTCTGCATAAAACAGTAGTTATTTTGATATGTTTGGTTATGTGGTTTGTTTGTGGTGCAAGTGCAACAGGACTATTCAATTTGATGGCTATTGTGCAACACTAGTGTGGGGGGGGGGGGTGGCAAATAGGTTTAAGCTACCGGGTTTATCTCTTTTGTTGTTTTGCCATTGAGATTTTAACCGTTCTTGTGAATGTGTCCCTCTCGTAGGCTTTTGGGTTTTATCCAAGAGTAAGGGTTCTATTTCGAACTCTGCACTAAGATGTGCGAATTTGAGGTTAATTTATTCCATTTCCGGGTTCTTTTCTTTGATTTGAGTGTGCCGGTGATGTGTTGAGCTAGAACTTGGCCTTGTGATCGTGACGAGACCGCAGTGAGATCACTTTTGTGATAAAAGTACATCGGATGACGAATTGGCATATAGGTTTGACCCATACTTTTCTTTCTTTATTTTCACTTTTCCTGTTGTATATTCATACCCTTACTATACTTATACTCACTTACATATACATTCAAAAAAAAAAAAAAAAAAAAAAAAAAAAAAAAAAAAAAAAAAAAAAAAAAAAAAAAAAAAAAAAAAAAAAAAAAAAAAAAAAAAAAAAAAAAAAAAAAAAAAAAAAAAAAAAAAAAAAAAAAAAAAAAAAAAAAAAAAAAAAAAAAAAAAAAAAAAAAAAAAAAAAAAAAAAAAAAAAAAAAAAAAAAAAAAAAAAAAAAAAAAAAAAAAAAAAAAAAAAAAAAAAAAAAAAAAAAAAAAAAAAAAAAAAAAAAAAAAAAAAAAAAAAAAAAAAAAAAAAAAAAAAAAAAAAAAAAAAAAAAAAAAAAAAAAAAAAAAAAAAAAAAAAAAAAAAAAAAAAAAAAAAAAAAAAAAAAAAAAAAAAAAAAAAAAAAAAAAAAAAAAAAAAAAAAAAAAAAAAAAAAAAAAAAAAAAAAAAAAAAAAAAAAAAAAAAAAAAAAAAAAAAAAAAAAAAAAAAAAAAAAAAAAAAAAAAAAAAAAAAAAAAAAAAAAAAAAAAAAAAAAAAAAAAAAAAAAAAAAAAAAAAAAAAAAAAAAAAAAAAAAAAAAAAAAAAAAAAAAAAAAAAAAAAAAAAAAAAAAAAAAAAAAAAAAAAAAAAAAAAAAAAAAAAAAAAAAAAAAAAAAAAAAAAAAAAAAAAAAAAAAAAAAAAAAAAAAAAAAAAAAAAAAAAAAAAAAAAAAAAAAAAAAAAAAAAAAAAAAAAAAAAAAAAAAAAAAAAAAAAAAAAAAAAAAAAAAAAAAAAAAAAAAAAAAAAAAAAAAAAAAAAAAAAAAAAAAAAAAAAAAAAAAAAAAAAAAAAAAAAAAAAAAAAAAAAAAAAAAAAAAAAAAAAAAAAAAAAAAAAAAAAAAAAAAAAAAAAAAAAAAAAAAAAAAAAAAAAAAAAAAAAAAAAAAAAAAAAAAAAAAAAAAAAAAAAAAAAAAAAAAAAAAAAAAAAAAAAAAAAAAAAAAAAAAAAAAAAAAAAAAAAAAAAAAAAAAAAAAAAAAAAAAAAAAAAAAAAAAAAAAAAAAAAAAAAAAAAAAAAAAAAAAAAAAAAAAAAAAAAAAAAAAAAAAAAAAAAAAAAAAAAAAAAAAAAAAAAAAAAAAAAAAAAAAAAAAAAAAAAAAAAAAAAAAAAAAAAAAAAAAAAAAAAAAAAAAAAAAAAAAAAAAAAAAAAAAAAAAAAAAAAAAAAAAAAAAAAAAAAAAAAAAAAAAAAAAAAAAAAAAAAAAAAAAAAAAAAAAAAAAAAAAAAAAAAAAAAAAAAAAAAAAAAAAAAAAAAAAAAAAAAAAAAAAAAAAAAAAAAAAAAAAAAAAAAAAAAAAAAAAAAAAAAAAAAAAAAAAAAAAAAAAAAAAAAAAATGGTTCAAAAAAAAAAAAAAAAAATTGGAAAAAGAAAAAAGAAAAAAAAAGAGAAAAAAAAATGAAAAGAAAATAGAAAAGAGAAAAAAAAAAAATTTTTTTTTTTTTTTTTTTTTTTTTTTTTTTTTTTTTTTTTTTTTTTTTTTTTTTTATGTTTTTTTTTATTTTTTTTATTTTTTTTTTTTTTTTGTTATTATTTTTTTTTTTTTTGTTGTTGATTTGTTTTTTTTTTTTTTTTTTTTTTTTTTTTTTTTTTTTTTTTTTTTTTTTTTTTTTTTTTTTTTTTTTTTTTTTTTTTTTTTTTTTTTTTTTTTTTTTTTTTTTTTTTTTTTTTTTTTTTTTTTTTTTTTTTTTTTTTTTTTTTTTTTTTTTTTTTTTTTTTTTTTTTTTTTTTTTTTTTTTTTTTTTTTTTTTTTTTTTTTTTTTTTTTTTTTTTTTTTTTTTTTTTTTTTTTTTTTTTTTTTTTTTTTTTTTTTTTTTTTTTTTTTTTTTTTTTTTTTTTTTTTTTTTTTTTTTTTTTTTTTTTTTTTTTTTTTTTTTTTTTTTTTTTTTTTTTTTTTTTTTTTTTTTTTTTTTTTTTTTTTTTTTTTTTTTTTTTTTTTTTTTTTTTTTTTTTTTTTTTTTTTTTTTTTTTTTTTTTTTTTTTTTTTTTTTTTTTTTTTTTTTTTTTTTTTTTTTTTTTTTTTTTTTTTTTTTTTTTTTTTTTTTTTTTTTTTTTTTTTTTTTTTTTTTTTTTTTTTTTTTTTTTTTTTTTTTTTTTTTTTTTTTTTTTTTTTTTTTTTTTTTTTTTTTTTTTTTTTTTTTTTTTTTTTTTTTTTTTTTTTTTTTTTTTTTTTTTTTTTTTTTTTTTTTTTTTTTTTTTTTTTTTTTTTTTTTTTTTTTTTTTTTTTTTTTTTTTTTTTTTTTTTTTTTTTTTTTTTTTTTTTTTTTTTTTTTTTTTTTTTTTTTTTTTTTTTTTTTTTTTTTTTTTTTTTTTTTTTTTTTTTTTTTTTTTTTTTTTTTTTTTTTTTTTTTTTTTTTTTTTTTTTTTTTTTTTTTTTTTTTTTTTTTTTTTTTTTTTTTTTTTTTTTTTTTTTTTTTTTTTTTTTTTTTTTTTTTTTTTTTTTTTTTTTTTTTTTTTTTTTTTTTTTTTTTTTTTTTTTTTTTTTTTTTTTTTTTTTTTTTTTTTTTTTTTTTTTTTTTTTTTTTTTTTTTTTTTTTTTTTTTTTTTTTTTTTTTTTTTTTTTTTTTTTTTTTTTTTTTTTTTTTTTTTTTTTTTTTTTTTTTTTTTTTTTTTTTTTTTTTTTTTTTTTTTTTTTTTTTTTTTTTTTTTTTTTTTTTTTTTTTTTTTTTTTTTTTTTTTTTTTTTTTTTTTTTTTTTTTTTTTTTTTTTTTTTTTTTTTTTTTTTTTTTTTTTTTTTTTTTTTTTTTTTTTTTTTTTTTTTTTTTTTTTTTTTTTTTTTTTTTTTTTTTTTTTTTTTTTTTTTTTTTTTTTTTTTTTTTTTTTTTTTTTTTTTTTTTTTTTTTTTTTTTTTTTTTTTTTTTTTTTTTTTTTTTTTTTTTTTTTTTTTTTTTTTTTTTTTTTTTTTTTTTTTTTTTTTTTTTTTTTTTTTTTTTTTTTTTTTTTTTTTTTTTTTTTTTTTTTTTTTTTTTTTTTTTTTTTTTTTTTTTTTTTTTTTTATTGTAAATGTCCATTTATATGCCTTAGCCTAACTATACAACCATCTTATATGCCTATTTTGATGATGTACTTGGTGCTTACGCCATGTCGGTGGAGCTATGATCCTTGTTCAAGCCTATGGTAAGATATGCATCACGACTGTGCTATGAGTGATTCTTGATATATTCAACCCCAAAAGTAAGTTCGTTGGAGTAGAATGATATTGATAGGTTCATTTGTTTCACTTGTGCTTAGTCGTGTTTTTGAGGCTTGTGGATTGTTCAGATATTGTCAAACATTTCGGGTTTTCATTTAAGATTAAAACTGCTTCACCCAACTTCTTGTCTTTGACATACTTGGTGTTGCTTCTTTTTGATACTCGTAATTGTTGATTTAGCTTCATTGCCAAGGATTTCTTTTTCTTTAAATGTTGGATTTGCTTGAGGACAAGCAATGCTCAAGTGTGGGGGGATTTGATGTGACCAATTTATACCCATCGCCCACATCGTTATTGGCCTTTTTATTATATGTTTTTAGTCGATTTTGCTGGCATTTGGCGCGTTTATGGGTTTTGTTAGTGGTTTCAGGTTCTAAACAGGAGACGTTTCCGTTTGGTGCAATTTCGAGTAATTTTGAGGCCATGAAGTTGATTGGAGAGTTCGAGAGTTATTAAGGTGAAAAGAGATAGAAAATATGCAAGTCTTCATAAGTTGATGTGTGGCCTTCGGTTCAGTATATTTATACTGCGACGCAGTGGTGGTGAACAAGTCCACTGCGCCGCAGTAGGGGCATCACTCGCCCACTGCGCCGCAGTGAGAGTGCGGGGCTGCAAGGCTCTGACCGATCAATTGCATCAGAATGAAGGGGGTATAAATAGTTTACAAAACCTAATTCCCAAATAATCAAGTTTTCTTTCTAGGAGCTGCACTACAAGGAATACCTTCAAGATCAAATCAAGATTTCATCATCTTCCGATTCATTGAAGATTCACGTGCACCCACTTAGATCGTATCTATTTTATTGTCTTGCAATTTCTATTTCTCAAATGATTGGTACATCATGTTCTTCCTTTATTTTGATTGTTATTTCAATTTAATCATGAGTGGCTAATCTTTTAATCACCCACCTTGATGAAACTAGACGAATGACGTGATTGCTATATGTTTTAATTCCAAGAGTTGATTTCATTTATCGTTGTGTCGAGATCTTGATGATTTAATTCCTTTATATTTATTATTATGATATTGGTGGCATGTGTGTCCTTCGTTAGTGGTACTAGTTGGATACAGATGTGATTTTCAAACGGTTGCTTGTCTATGAGCAATTATCACTAGTTCATGGTATGATAGTGAATGTCATTTTAATAAAAGGAATCATTTTGTCAACGTGTTTTGTAACGGTTGGTGGTACCACGTTATTTTCACATAGGCACAATTGGTAATTCGGTGATCAAGCAAACTAATTGTTGGTAAGGTTGTCTAGGCATTGGTGGTACCGGCTTGGGTAATTAAACTAGCAATTTAGGTGTTTGGGTGATTTGTGAGCGGTTGGTGGTACCACGCGAGCATTTTATCCTTTCACGATTATCTTGTCAACTCTTAATGAATTTGGTCTTAATTGAATGCAATCATGTTTGAAGTCTAGCGAAGTCAAGGTGGATGATCTTTACTATTATTGTTTGAAGCTTTTCTTTACTTTCGAGTGTTTTGTGTTTTAAATTTACTTTAATTTAAATTGTCAAAGTGTGATTCAAAGCGTTCCACCCTATTTTCCAAACTACTTTATTAGACAATTGATTCAGACCAATCCCCGTGAACGAACCTGGACTTACTTTTTAACTATATTGCATACGATCGGGTCCACTGCCCGATAGTGTGTAGTAGTGAGTTTCGAGGTATTTCTAGTTTTAATTTTTAAACTCGATTTAGCACATCAGGCATTGAAGTAATTGATACTTCACAAGGAGTTTGCTTAACTCAAAGGAAGTATTGTATGGATCTTTTATTTGAATATGGTATGCTTGGTTCAAAACCTATGAGAACACCTATGGATATGAATCTTGTTATATCTGATAGACATGATGATTCTGATCCTTTTATTGAGAATGTGACCTTGTATCAAAAAATTATTGGGAAATTGATCTATCTTACTATCACTAGACCAGACATTAGCTATCATGTGCAATGTTTAAGTCAATATATGCATGCTCCTAAAGGTATCTAAAGAAGAATCCAAGTAAAGGTATTCACATTATAAAAGGTCAGTCTTTCTCTCTTTCTGCCTTTGTGGATTCAGATTGGGGGAAATGTGTGACATCCAGGAAATCTGTTACTGGTTTTTGCATTTTTTTAAAATGATTCTTTGATTTCCTGGAAAAGTAAGAAGCAGAAAACAGTGTCTAGGTCTTCCTCTGAAGCAGAGTATAGGGCCATGGCCACTGTGACTTGTGAATTGGTATGGATTCTTAACATTTTGAATGACTTAAGAGTTAAAAATTTGTTGCCTGTTACTTTGTATTGTGATAATAAATCAGCTGTTTTGATTGCAACAAATCCAGTTCTTCATGAAAGAACTAAACATATTGAAATTGATATTCATATTGTAAGGGAAAAAGTTAGTTCTGGTATGCTTAATCTTGTTAAAGTTGATACCAATGATCAAACTGCTGACATTTTTACAAAGAGCTTATGCATAAGACAACATGATTTTTTGTTAAGTAAGATGAACATGATTGATCTTTTTTCTGCCTAAAGTTTATATTAAGGGAGGGTGTTAAAATTGTATGTCTAATATAAACTTTAGGGTTATATTTGAATATTCTTCTAACTTCAGGGTTGAGTATTGTACAGGAATGTTATTGCTGATTCTGGAAGGACTAAATGTGCACAAAGGGAAAAGAGGAGGGAGGAGTAGTGCAAGCTTCTTGGAGTATAAATACGTCTTTATAACCCGATTAGGGTTTGGGTTGATTCATTATCACTTTTATATATTTTTTGTTTATATTTTTCTCTCAAACATATTTGAGAGATTCTCTTTGTATTCTGATTGATTTATCTTGATCAATCATTTGTTTGATCGTCTTGATCATATTTCTTTGTAATAGTCGAACTCTATAAGTCGGATTATACTGATTAATTACTTAATAATAATAAAACGATCAATAATAATAATTGTTGTTTTGGTTGATCTTTGAGTTCGTTCAAAACAACATATTCTATCATTTCTTCCTCTCAATATATATTAAAAACAAGGATACCAAGACAGTAGGGAACCTCAACCGTACAATATTTAAACGCCAAGTGATGAATTGAAGAAAGAAAGGAACAAACTATGTTATTAATTTACTTCTGCTTAACATTCTGAAAGGCAGACTACAATATTTAAACGCCAAGTGATGAATTGAAGAAAGAAAGGAACAAACTATGTTATTAATTTACTTCTGCTTAACATTCTGAAAGGCAGACTACAATATTTAAACGCCAAGTGATGAATTGAAGAAAGAAAGGAACAAACTATGTTATTAATTTACTTCTGCTTAACATTCTGAAAGGCAGACTACAATATTTAAACGCCAAGTGATGAATTGAAGAAAGAAAGGAACAAACTATGTTATTAATTTACTTCTGCTTAACATTCTGAAAGGCAGACTACAATATTTAAACGCCAAGTGATGAATTGAAGAAAGAAAGGAACAAACTATGTTATTAATTTACTTCTGCTTAACATTCTGAAAGGCAGACTACAATATTTAAACGCCAAGTGATGAATTGAAGAAAGAAAGGAACAAACTATGTTATTAATTTACTTCTGCTTAACATTCTGAAAGGCAGACTACAATATTTAAACGCCAAGTGATGAATTGAAGAAAGAAAGGAACAAACTATGTTATTAATTTACTTCTGCTTAACATTCTGAAAGGCAGACTACAATATTTAAACGCCAAGTGATGAATTGAAGAAAGAAAGGAACAAACTATGTTATTAATTTACTTCTGCTTAACATTCTGAAAGGCAGACTACAATATTTAAACGCCAAGTGATGAATTGAAGAAAGAAAGGAACAAACTATGTTATTAATTTACTTCTGCTTAACATTCTGAAAGGCAGACTACAATATTTAAACGCCAAGTGATGAATTGAAGAAAGAAAGGAACAAACTATGTTATTAATTTACTTCTGCTTAACATTCTGAAAGGCAGACTACAATATTTAAACGCCAAGTGATGAATTGAAGAAAGAAAGGAACAAACTATGTTATTAATTTACTTCTGCTTAACATTCTGAAAGGCAGACTACAATATTTAAACGCCAAGTGATGAATTGAAGAAAGAAAGGAACAAACTATGTTATTAATTTACTTCTGCTTAACATTCTGAAAGGCAGACTACAATATTTAAACGCCAAGTGATGAATTGAAGAAAGAAAGGAACAAACTATGTTATTAATTTACTTCTGCTTAACATTCTGAAAGGCAGACTACAATATTTAAACGCCAAGTGATGAATTGAAGAAAGAAAGGAACAAACTATGTTATTAATTTACTTCTGCTTAACATTCTGAAAGGCAGACTACAATATTTAAACGCCAAGTGATGAATTGAAGAAAGAAAGGAACAAACTATGTTATTAATTTACTTCTGCTTAACATTCTGAAAGGCAGACTACAATATTTAAACGCCAAGTGATGAATTGAAGAAAGAAAGGAACAAACTATGTTATTAATTTACTTCTGCTTAACATTCTGAAAGGCAGACTACAATATTTAAACGCCAAGTGATGAATTGAAGAAAGAAAGGAACAAACTATGTTATTAATTTACTTCTGCTTAACATTCTGAAAGGCAGACTACAATATTTAAACGCCAAGTATTAACTGCAGAAAGAAAGGAACAAACTATGTTATTAATTTACTTATGCAAAGCTATAAAGACAATAATAATAATGATATTATTATGAACTAGGGTTTAAAGTAAAACCCCTCTACGATTGAACAACCCTTTGTTTCTATCCCTAAAAGTCGAACCAACCAAAACCCAAAACCCTTTTTGTTTCTTTGTTTCGGCCGAACCCCAAGAGAGAAGAGAAAGAGGAGAGAATTATTGTGCGAAAGAATGAGAAAACCCTTTGATTAAGTCCTCTATATATAGGGATATATTTAAGGTTTATTAACTTGGTGACCAAGTTAATCAATCCCTAAAAGGCTTCTCAAAACCGCCCCCCCTTAGGGAATTAGGGTCCAACACTAATTTCTAATTTCACATTTAATCTCCTTTTAATTAATTAAATAAAATTAATCCTTTAATTTATTTAAATTAATCATTTCGTGATGAAATTAATTAATATATTACTTATAATAATATGAGTTACCGTATCATTTCGTGTGACCCCGTAGGCTTAAATTATTTCCGGACATGCATTTATTTAACGTGATCACATACCAACAGTTTGAATATTAGTTAGTGTGAAGGACAGTTTAGCAAACTATTTAAGATCCTAAAATAAGTTAGGGAAAATGATACGATCATGTTTTAAGCAGTTTAAATTGCTCCAACACTTGTAGAACCTTAATTTTTAATGATATCCTAATAAAAAAAATGATTAATTATCCTGAACATTAGCTTAAAAATCCTTCTAAAATCATATGAATTAAGTCATCTATCTCTACTATAATGAATGGATTTTATTTATGAACTAGAAGTCTAAAACTTCATAACCTATTTGCTATACTGGAAAGAAAGAATTACATCATATCCTTTTTTTCATCTATCGAGTGTAAATTGTTTTATAATAACGTCTCATATCTTCTTCTTCATCTATCGAGTGTATTATTTTATAATAAAGTTTTCATTGATTGTTATCTGTTAACTTTTTGACTCTTATTAATGTATATCATTTGGGAAGAAATCGCAAGTTGATTAACTGTCCTTGTATGGTCTAGTGCTTCATCATAACCGAACTTTTACTTCTAAATTAAAAATATAGTGGGTCTATTAATTCCAATACACTTGAGTAAATGGAAAGTAAGAAATAAAGCTAACATATATATTGAACTATTTTTTTAACGATAAATTAGGATTAAATAAGCATTATTGACGGGTGACTAGCTTGTCCCATTAATTCTACTTCTCAATTCTCAAAGGTGAAAATCTATCATCATATGGCTCAACAAGTCAACATGATACCTTAATGTTTTTATTACATGTTGGACTTGATATCCTTTTGATTTTTTGAAGTCTCTAAACATTTCACTACGTACAACCGTTCGAGCGAGAAATTCAGGATCATTGGTAACAATAGACCGACTTATAACCATTTCTATTTCATATTAGGAAATAAATAGGAATTATTGAAGTTACGATGTGGTAAACGGCAATTATTATTAGGGATTATGGCACCGGAGTGTAACCAACTATGACTCAATGGTTATGTAATGTAGTGACCTTTCAAATTGGTTATCTAATGTAAGTACCTTCCATTTTTGTTCTTTTAATATATCCTACCGGGTAACATCCTATTTGTAACCGGTAATACCACGTTGGACGTAAAAAAGAATAGGGATTAAGGCACCGAAGTGTAACCAACTATGAATAAATGGTTAAGTAATGTAGTGACCTACGAAAATGTTAAATTGATGTAAGAACCTCTCTGTTTTGTTCACTCGATGTATAGTACCGGGTTACTCCGACGACTTTATACTCCAGTCATCTTTTCCGGCTAATTTTTATCACTATCTTCGGTAACAACAATTTTTTCCAGAAAGCAAATGTGAAACTGTAACTCAATGTCTAACTTCAATTCCGAACACAATTCAACACTAGATATAGATAGATGCATATATACATTTATAGATTTCAGAACACGATTCAATAATAATCATACTTAATCCCCAAATCGGATTGTGTTATGATCACCTCATCATCGTTAGCCATATAGATCCGACCATCACATCCACCATCAAGATCCAACAACGTTGGTTTACAATGGGGTAAAAGGGGGATTTTGACAGAGAATGACGACAGTGGTTATCTGGGTGGCGACTGACATTTGTTTATTTTATTTGTGGCAGTCAGCGGTGGCACATGTCCGGATGTGGAGACGGTGGAGAGATGGTCGCACCTCTTGAATGGAAGAAAAAATGAGACCACCCACTACAACCTCGTCGGAGTCTAAGACCATCAACCATCCATCTCGTCGGAGTTCACAACCCACAACCGTAACCATGACGGTACAACAGGTCAACGGTCAACCGGTACATGAAAAGAACAAAATTGAGAGGTTCTTACATTAGATAGCCAATTTTAAAGATCACTACATAACATAACCATTCAGTCATAGTTGGTTACACTCTAGTGTCATAATCCCTTATTATTATTATGTACGAGACTAAGGTACCCGCGCGTTGCGACGGTGATGGAGGTGATGGCGGGGTGATGATGTAATGGCGGTGTGGGTGGTGATCTACCTGACGGGCTCCGCCCTTAGCCGTACGGGTTCCGCCCTCGGATTTAAAAATTCGTCGAAAGTATATCGAATGACATCTCTAATGAAAGAGCATGAAATTTTAAGAACACCCATATAATTTTTATAATTTATCGATGTACAGTTTTTGAGATAAAAGATTTTGAATGAATTGGAGGAATAAATGATTTATGGAGGAGAGAAAAAAAAAATGATTGGTTGAGATTTAAGAAGAGAGAAAAGGTATTATAGTTATTTTAGTTAAATATAGAATAGATAGGGGGACATTTTGGGAAAGTAAATGTTGAAACTTAAAATTTAGACAGGAGACGAGAGCAAGTACCCGCGCGTTGCGGCGATGAGATGGTAAGGGTGATAGGTCATAAAGTGTGATAGGTCATAGAGTGTGATAGCCAAATGCCTTAGCCGTACGGGTTCCGCCCTCGGATTTAAAAATTCGTCGAAAGTATATCGAATGACATCTTTAATGAAAGAACATGAAATTTTAAGAACACCCATATAATTTTTATAATTTATCGATGTACAGTTTTTGAGATAAAAGATTTTGAATGAATTGGAGGAATAAATGATTTATGGAGGAGAGAAAAAAAAATGATTGGTTGAGATTTAAGAAGAGAGAAAAGGTATTATAGTTATTTTAGTTAAATATAGAATAGATAGGGGGACATTTTGGGAAAGTAAATGTTGAAACTTAAAATTTAGACAGGAGGAATTTGCTTTATAATATAGTATTTTAGTTAAATATAGAATAGATAGGGGGCATTTTGGAAAAGTAAATGTTGAAACTTAAAATTTAGACAGAGAGAATTTGCTTTATAATATAGTATAGATTATTATGTATATATGGCAGTAAGAGTAATATTTTTATTTTTTAAGAGTAAAACCATGACATTGTCATTTTTTTCATCTCTCATCCGTGCATATTATTTCATTTGAAAAAATAAAAAATTAACGCTTATATATAATTACTAGCAAGTTACTCGCGCAATACGACGGTGGTTATGGCGGCGACAGTGTGATGGTGGAGGCGACTGTTGGTGGTAGAGGCGACGTCGAGTGGTGTAGATAATTGATGATGTAAAGGGTTATTGGAGATATTTTAAAAGATAAAGGACTCATAGTGTAATTTAACTATTAAAAGCATTTTAGACAATTTTCTCAGGTAACTTTTAAAAAAATTATTTTCTTTATAATATAGTATAGATAAAAAGAAAAAAGAAGGTAAGACACAAAACAAAATTCCACTCGCACTCTCTTCCAATCCGCCTATATTTGGGTCGATGACTATAGATCCAAAAACATAAATATATACCGCTCCTCTTTTAGTCCTTCCCATCCATTCCACTCACCTTCTTCGTCTACCAACAACACACGAACAACCATGATTCACTTCGATCTCATGATCGAAAACTCGGAGCTTTTATATGGTCTCTACTACAAAGACCTTTTAAATCTCACTTTCACTTGTATTCCATTACTCATATTAAAACAAGACTGACAATGTAAACATAGGCAGATACACCATTCAAAATCAAAGGTCAACGATTTTTTAACAAGAAAAACTTAGGTTAACATGTATAAAAAACTTGTATGTTTCATATAAAAAGTTCAACTCTTAGATTTTATGATAAAAATACACATTTTAGTGGGCTAATGACAACGCATAGGATGAACCATGATTATGCTTATCGTATCTCATCACAACTATTCCAAGATGAACCTTAGGGGCAAGGGTGTAAGCGCCAAAAACCATCGGCAAGTTTTATTGGCAAGTTTTGGCTTATTGGCAAACTACACCACATGTATTGGCAAAAACCTTTGGCTCTTTTTGGCAAGTTCAATCGGCTAGTATTCGCCGATTGTGGCAAAGGATTGGCAAAAATATTGTAAACAAGATTCCTTTTTTTTGTTTTTTTGTGTTTTGTTTTTTGTGTGGCAAGTTTTGGCAAGAATAGAGCATTACACCCTTAATTTTGGCAAGTTTTGGTAAGTTTTGGTTAGTTTTTGGCATTGCCACATGTCATCTTGTAATTGGCTAGAAACTTGCCAATTTGCCAAGGATTTTGCATTACACCCTTGCCCCTTAAAATGCACATTTTTGAATCCAAATTTGAACACAAAACAGAATACATAACTATAGTCTGAATCCCAACTTGAAAAAAGTCTTAAAAGTACTCTTCATCTCACATTATTGGTACTACTTCGCCAAAAGCGGGACACGTTAAGAAGATATGGTATTTGACGAAGGGTTGGTTCTACAAACAAGAAGATCATGTTACATGCGTGTTATGTTCAAAATAACACATTTTTAAAATAAGAACGACGAATATGAAAAAAAGCCCAAAAAATGCAAGTGGAACTAGAAATCTTAAGGCTTGAACAAAAAGAAAGGGGTGAGAGTTTCCTCAATTTAGTATTAACTTGAGGATAAAGTTAGGAAAATGTCAATCTTGATTGAAAATCAAGGATCAAGATTTAATAATCAATCTTGTATTTTAACATTTTATTTTAATTCAATAGTCAAAATCGTTATAACTTTACCCCTCAAATATCTTGATTGAAAATCAAGGATCAAGATTTAATAATCAATCTTGTAATTTAACATTTTATTTTAATTCAATAGTCAACATCGTTATAACTTTACCTCTCAAGTTGGGGTAATTTGAGGGGATCTCTAGCCAAAAGAATGATGGGTTAAATTCTTTGAACACTATATGATAGTACACCATATAAAAACCAACAAGTCTAGCAAACTAATGGCGGTCAGATACACCGGAATGTACCACGCACGGGTGCGCTTCCGGGAAGACCGGCGGACGCCGACAAGGGCTGACCAGGTTGTACAAGTACGGCCTCCAATACTACCTCCTATTACAGGTCTTGTCCCTTCTAAGCATAACAAGACATCACAATCACCAATTCTCATTGGATTGTACAAAAGGTGTAGGGCCTGACCTCAATCCACAACCTCTATAAATACCCATCCCAAATCCTCATTTAGGACATGACACTATTCACATACCCCAAAATACTCGGTGGCGTGGATGACAAATCCTTCACCGTAAGGGAATCGCCAACGAGTATCCTCAACCTTTCCGTCTCGTCCTCAGCAAGATTAACCCCCCGTACCTAAGCGAGACCCCTTGCTTAAACAAGTGGCGCCATCCGCACTCCTAAACTGATCTTGTAACGGACGCAATGACGGATGAGGAAACACCAACGGCACCCCCGGGATTTGAAAGCAATGTAGAAAACGCAACCATAGCCGTACCGACGCAGAAGCAGTGGGAGGCAATTGAACCTCTGATGAGGGAGCTGCTGCGGAAAACAAACATGAGGGAAGTAAGGACCCAGCTTAATTACGATGAGCAAAGCGAAGAAGTTGATGAGGAAATACAGGCAGAAGAACCACCAAGAGCCCAAACAGAAAGAACGAACCCGAGGGTTCACTTTTCAACCCCGCTGGGAACAACACCAGAGAGGGGTCAAAGGGTACCGCCCCCGGACCCTAACCAGGGTATAGGACTCCCACCACTGGCTTCAAGGCAAGTACAAGCAATGGGAGGGATGTACAATCCAATGTTCTACAATTATAGCTACACACCGCAACCACAATTCCTCCAAACACCGATACCACAGCCGCAACTGCACCAGCAAACACCAGCGACGTATACGGCAACCCCAATGACACCAAGTGTGCAACCCTATACACCACTGCACACGTCAAGGTTACCAACAAGCCAGGCCGGACAAACAATACTAGGAGGCGTGCAACCGTCGCAACCACCTATAGCACCATACATACCTACCCACCCGCATGTGACGCCACGGATGGGAATGGAAGAGCAGTTAGCATGGGCAAGCCATGACACAGAAATGCTAGTCAAAACAGAGCGAAAACCATTTTTTTTTTTTTTTTTTTTTTTTTTTTTTTTTTTTTTTTTTTTTTTTTTTTTTTTTTTTTTTTTTTTTTTTTTTTTTTTTTTTTTTTTTTTTTTTTTTTTTTTTTTTTTTTTTTTTTTTTTTTTTTTTTTTTTTTTTTTTTTTTTTTTTTTTTTTTTTTTTTTTTTTTTTTTTTTTTTTTTTTTTTTTTTTTTTTTTTTTTTTTTTTTTTTTTTTTTTTTTTTTTTTTTTTTTTTTTTTTTTTTTTTTTTTTTTTTTTTTTTTTTTTTTTTTTTTTTTTTTTTTTTTTTTTTTTTTTTTTTTTTTTTTTTTTTTTTTTTTTTTTTTTTTTTTTTTTTTTTTTTTTTTTTTTTTTTTTTTTTTTTTTTTTTTTTTTTTTTTTTTTTTTTTTTTTTTTTTTTTTTTTTTTTTTTTTTTTTTTTTTTTTTTTTTTTTTTTTTTTTTTTTTTTTTTTTTTTTTTTTTTTTTTTTTTTTTTTTTTTTTTTTTTTTTTTTTTTTTTTTTTTTTTTTTTTTTTTTTTTTTTTTTTTTTTTTTTTTTTTTTTTTTTTTTTTTTTTTTTTTTTTTTTTTTTTTTTTTTTTTTTTTTTTTTTTTTTTTTTTTTTTTTTTTTTTTTTTTTTTTTTTTTTTTTTTTTTTTTTTTTTTTTTTTTTTTTTTTTTTTTTTTTTTTTTTTTTTTTTTTTTTTTTTTTTTTTTTTTTTTTTTTTTTTTTTTTTTTTTTTTTTTTTTTTTTTTTTTTTTTTTTTTTTTTTTTTTTTTTTTTTTTTTTTTTTTTTTTTTTTTTTTTTATTTTAATTCAATAGTCAACATCGTTATAACTTTACCTCTCAAGTTGGGGTAATTTGAGGGGATCTCTAGCCAAAAGAATGATGGGTTAAATTCTTTGAACACTATATGATAGTACACCATATAAAAACCAACAAGTCTAGCAAACTAATGGCGGTCAGATACACCGGAATGTACCACGCACGGGTGCGCTTCCGGGAAGACCGGCGGACGCCGACAAGGGCTGACCAGGTTGTACAAGTACGGCCTCCAATACTACCTCCTATTACAGGTCTTGTCCCTTCTAAGCATAACAAGACATCACAATCACCAATTCTCATTGGATTGTACAAAAGGTGTAGGGCCTGACCTCAATCCACAACCTCTATAAATACCCATCCCAAATCCTCATTTAGGACATGACACTATTCACATACCCCAAAATACTCGGTGGCGTGGATGACAAATCCTTCACCGTAAGGGAATCGCCAACGAGTATCCTCAACCTTTCCGTCTCGTCCTCAGCAAGATTAACCCCCCGTACCTAAGCGAGACCCCTTGCTTAAACAAGTGGCGCCATCCGCACTCCTAAACTGATCTTGTAACGGACGCAATGACGGATGAGGAAACACCAACGGCACCCCCGGGATTTGAAAGCAATGTAGAAAACGCAACCATAGCCGTACCGACGCAGAAGCAGTGGGAGGCAATTGAACCTCTGATGAGGGAGCTGCTGCGGAAAACAAACATGAGGGAAGTAAGGACCCAGCTTAATTACGATGAGCAAAGCGAAGAAGTTGATGAGGAAATACAGGCAGAAGAACCACCAAGAGCCCAAACAGAAAGAACGAACCCGCACGAGAGAAAGAGATGTTAACAAGTTTTGTGAATACCATAACGAGGCGGGGCATGATACAAATGAATGCAGGGTGTTAAAAGGACGAATGGAGGAAGCTCTAAGAACCGGAAGATTAACTAACTTGCTGAAAGGGATCAAGGATCAAAGACAGAAAGCGGAACCGGAAAGAAGGGTCCAACAAAGACAAGAGATGCCGAAGCAGGAGCCTCTAGACGAACCGATAATGATGATAGAAAGTCAGGATAACAGATGGGAAATGGACCAAGGAACACACTTCTGGGACAAGGGTATACCCTCCTTCCCGAAGGTACCACCAGTCGGAACAGTAACGGGACCGATCCTTGTAAAAGCAACGATCGAGAACAAGAAAATAGACAAAATCCAACTCGATACTGGTAGTGGTCACGATATCATCTACATGCACTGTATTGAGAGAATGAGGTTGGATAAGTGGAAAATACAAAGGGAGGAAAAAACGCTAGTCGGGTTCACAGGAGAAAGATCAAAGTCATCAGGAGTTGTGCGTCTAGAAGTGCTAATAGGCAACTACCCGAAAATAAGGAGGGAGAAAATCATGTTCACAATCATAGACGCACCCTCACCATACAACGCAATAATAGGACGAACAACAATGAGAAAGATGGGGATAATACCCTCACCAGCACATGGACTTGCCATATTCCCTACTAATGCAGGCACGGGTCAAATTGTATCATCTAGCAGTGTAACCCACAAACCGATCAGCTCTATGACACGGAGGCTGGACATTGAGCGAGGAACCCGTGGCCTGTATGTCCTAGTAGGAAGCAACCTGCCTGGAAGCACAGCCAGTGAGGTATTAGACCTGCTGCATCAGAACATGGACATTATAGTGCGAGGTCCATGTGAATATGGAGGGGTATCGTACCGACCATGGGTAGTAAATGGAAGAAATAGAGTAACATTAATCTGTATCCTGGAAGTCACTCTAGGAGAACCCGAGTCGACGAACCCGCGACACCAATGGAACATGGGACGAAGAGTCAGTCGCATCCTATTGGAAAGTCGGGACGAAATGGAGATGTTATGGAAACTCAAGGAAACCCTTGGAGTTTTAAGAAGCATGGGAGGAAAGTTGAATGTGGAAAAATGCATAATAGGAATCGAGAAAAGCAAGCCAGATATAGCGAGTAGGGATGGAGGAGACATGTACACTCCCGTCTGGCCCATGCCACGGGAAGATGGAAAATCATTCCCCCGACCAGCCCAGGCTGCGGGGAAGGAAACATCATGTACACTCCCGTCCGGCCCAGGCCACGGGAAGATGGAAAATCATTCCCCCGACCAGCCCAGGCTGCGGGGAAGGAAACATCATGTACACTCCCGTCCGGCCCAGGCCACGGGAAGATGGAAAATCATTCCCCCGACCAGCCCAGGCTGCGGGGAAGGAAACATCATGTACACTCCCGTCCGGCCCAGGCCACGGGAAGATGGAAAATCATTCCCCCGACCAGCCCAGGCTGCGGGGAAGGAAACATCATGTACACTCCCGTCCGGCCCAGGCCACGGGAAGATGGAAAATCATTCCCCCGACCAGCCCAGGCTGCGGGGAAGGAAACATCATGTACACTCCCGTCCGGCCCAGGCCACGGGAAGATGGAAAATCATTCCCCCGACCAGCCCAGGCTGCGGGGAAGGAAACATCATGTACACTCCCGTCCGGCCCAGGCCACGGGAAGATGGAAAATCATTCCCCCGACCAGCCCAGGCTGCGGGGAAGGAAACATCATGTACACTCCCGTCCGGCCCAGGCCACGGGAAGATGGAAAATCATTCCCCCGACCAGCCCAGGCTGCGGGGAAGGAAACATCATGTACACTCCCGTCCGGCCCAGGCCACGGGAAGATGGAAAATCATTCCCCCGACCAGCCCAGGCTGCGGGGAAGGAAACATCATGTACACTCCCGTCCGGCCCAGGCCACGGGAAGATGGAAAATCATTCCCCCGACCAGCCCAGGCTGCGGGGAAGGAAACATCATGTACACTCCCGTCCGGCCCAGGCCACGGGAAGATGGAAAATCATTCCCCCGACCAGCCCAGGCTGCGGGGAAGGAAACATCATGTACACTCCCGTCCGGCCCAGGCCACGGGAAGATGGAAAATCATTCCCCCGACCAGCCCAGGCTGCGGGGAAGGAAACATCATGTACACTCCCGTCCGGCCCAGGCCACGGGAAGATGGAAAATCATTCCCCCGACCAGCCCAGGCTGCGGGGAAGGAAACATCATGTACACTCCCGTCCGGCCCAGGCCACGGGAAGATGGAAAATCATTCCCCCGACCAGCCCAGGCTGCGGGGAAGGAAACATCATGTACACTCCCGTCCGGCCCAGGCCACGGGAAGATGGAAAATCATTCCCCCGACCAGCCCAGGCTGCGGGGAAGGAAACATCATGTACACTCCCGTCCGGCCCAGGCCACGGGAAGATGGAAAATCATTCCCCCGACCAGCCCAGGCTGCGGGGAAGGAAACATCATGTACACTCCCGTCCGGCCCAGGCCACGGGAAGATGGAAAATCATTCCCCCGACCAGCCCAGGCTGCGGGGAAGGAAACATCATGTACACTCCCGTCCGGCCCAGGCCACGGGAAGATGGAAAATCATTCCCCCGACCAGCCCAGGCTGCGGGGAAGGAAACATCATGTACACTCCCGTCCGGCCCAGGCCACGGGAAGATGGAAAATCATTCCCCCGACCAGCCCAGGCTGCGGGGAAGGAAACATCATGTACACTCCCGTCCGGCCCAGGCCACGGGAAGATGGAAAATCATTCCCCCGACCAGCCCAGGCTGCGGGGAAGGAAACATCATGTACACTCCCGTCCGGCCCAGGCCACGGGAAGATGGAAAATCATTCCCCCGACCAGCCCAGGCTGCGGGGAAGGAAACATCATGTACACTCCCGTCCGGCCCAGGCCACGGGAAGATGGAAAATCATTCCCCCGACCAGCCCAGGCTGCGGGGAAGGAAACATCATGTACACTCCCGTCCGGCCCAGGCCACGGGAAGATGGAAAATCATTCCCCCGACCAGCCCAGGCTGCGGGGAAGGAAACATCATGTACACTCCCGTCCGGCCCAGGCCACGGGAAGATGGAAAATCATTCCCCCGACCAGCCCAGGCTGCGGGGAAGGAAACATCATGTACACTCCCGTCCGGCCCAGGCCACGGGAAGATGGAAAATCATTCCCCCGACCAGCCCAGGCTGCGGGGAAGGAAACATCATGTACACTCCCGTCCGGCCCAGGCCACGGGAAGATGGAAAATCATTCCCCCGACCAGCCCAGGCTGCGGGGAAGGAAACATCATGTACACTCCCGTCCGGCCCAGGCCACGGGAAGATGGAAAATCATTCCCCCGACCAGCCCAGGCTGCGGGGAAGGAAACATCATGTACACTCCCGTCCGGCCCAGGCCACGGGAAGATGGAAAATCATTCCCCCGACCAGCCCAGGCTGCGGGGAAGGAAACATCATGTACACTCCCGTCCGGCCCAGGCCACGGGAAGATGGAAAATCATTCCCCCGACCAGCCCAGGCTGCGGGGAAGGAAACATCATGTACACTCCCGTCCGGCCCAGGCCACGGGAAGATGGAAAATCATTCCCCCGACCAGCCCAGGCTGCGGGGAAGGAAACATCATGTACACTCCCGTCCGGCCCAGGCCACGGGAAGATGGAAAATCATTCCCCCGACCAGCCCAGGCTGCGGGGAAGGAAACATCATGTACACTCCCGTCCGGCCCAGGCCACGGGAAGATGGAAAATCATTCCCCCGACCAGCCCAGGCTGCGGGGAAGGAAACATCATGTACACTCCCGTCCGGCCCAGGCCACGGGAAGATGGAAAATCATTCCCCCGACCAGCCCAGGCTGCGGGGAAGGAAACATCATGTACACTCCCGTCCGGCCCAGGCCACGGGAAGATGGAAAATCATTCCCCCGACCAGCCCAGGCTGCGGGGAAGGAAACATCATGTACACTCCCGTCCGGCCCAGGCCACGGGAAGATGGAAAATCATTCCCCCGACCAGCCCAGGCTGCGGGGAAGGAAACATCATGTACACTCCCGTCCGGCCCAGGCCACGGGAAGATGGAAAATCATTCCCCCGACCAGCCCAGGCTGCGGGGAAGGAAACATCATGTACACTCCCGTCCGGCCCAGGCCACGGGAAGATGGAAAATCATTCCCCCGACCAGCCCAGGCTGCGGGGAAGGAAACATCATGTACACTCCCGTCCGGCCCAGGCCACGGGAAGATGGAAAATCATTCCCCCGACCAGCCCAGGCTGCGGGGAAGGAAACATCATGTACACTCCCGTCCGGCCCAGGCCACGGGAAGATGGAAAATCATTCCCCCGACCAGCCCAGGCTGCGGGGAAGGAAACATCATGTACACTCCCGTCCGGCCCAGGCCACGGGAAGATGGAAAATCATTCCCCCGACCAGCCCAGGCTGCGGGGAAGGAAACATCATGTACACTCCCGTCCGGCCCAGGCCACGGGAAGATGGAAAATCATTCCCCCGACCAGCCCAGGCTGCGGGGAAGGAAACATCATGTACACTCCCGTCCGGCCCAGGCCACGGGAAGATGGAAAATCATTCCCCCGACCAGCCCAGGCTGCGGGGATAAAAGTAACAATACTCCACACTCGACAACCTAAACATAAATGGGCTAAGCCTTTTGAAAGGGACAAAACCCATTCCAACCTATGCCATGTAAAAACTAAAGATACACTTAGACTAAGTTGCAAGCAAATCAGCACCCGGAACGCAAGATGTAACAAAAGTAAACTTATAATACATAAAACTGGCCAAAATGCAAGGGGATATCACCCCAAAATGCCACGCATGGGCCACAAATAAAACAGTTAAAGATTTAAGCAGCATCATCGGGAAGAACATCAGGCTCCAGCAACAGGATCTCAGCGGAAGAAAGTGGGTAACTAGAGGCCAAGCGGTTCAGAAAAGGAAAGCCCTTACCAGCAAGCGCATCAGCATCTTGGCACAGTTGGGTAAAAGCATGGGGCCGATAGGTGGGAAGCGTAGTCAAGTCAGTCCCAGGAGGGAAGAAAGGCCGCAAAACACCCGTAGCACGATGACCACCAGCATCCATTGCAGTCGCTTGCACAATACCCATCTGCTGGTTAAACTCATCGCTGCATAAAAACTTACGGACAAGCAGCGGAATACCCTCAACCAGAGTCTTCCTCTGATCCGCGGATTCCCCTAGGTCCTGCCTAAGCTTATCATTTTCTGCCTTCAACCTATCAACTTCGGATTTGAACTCGGCAGATCTATCCCTCTCCGCGAGCAAGTCCGTCAGATGAGTCTCAGCTTGCTCGATCACCTTATCATGTTTGCCCTTCCAGAGTTCGGCCTCCGAACACCGTAATGCCATTGTCTCAAGCTCAGCCCGTCACGCAGAGACCTGCTTCTCAGCCTCTTGTTCCAAAGCTGAACTCTTCTTCAACAGCCGATGACGATGGTCACTGACAATGGAATAGCGGCGAACGAACTCGGACTACAAAAAGGAGAAGTGAAGAGATAAGAAAAAGACAAAGTAACAATAAAACGAATAGATCATTGGCATCTAGGAATCAACAAAGTAAGGAGTTACCTGAGCAGTAATAAGGTCAATAAGCGACTGGTTGGCAAAGTCGACAAACTCATCCTCCTCCAAGAGCTCTACAGTCTCCAGTTTAGAAGGAACCATAATATTCGCCACATAATGAGCTCTCTGCTTGGCATTGTTCAGCAAGCTGGTAGTCAAAACGTGCTCGAAAGGAGGATTAAACAAGCCAGGAATCTCCTTCTCAAAAGCGGTGTCGCGCGGAGCAGCAGAGGAAGGAGTAACATCATCAGTACCATCAGAATCATCAAGAGGAACTACTGGGGCCTTACCCCGGGACGAGGAAGGAGGGTCGACAGGCTCATCAGTAAGAGCAAAATCGGCCGAAGAGAACTGCCCACGAGCAGCTTTCCTCTTCCGACTCCTACCAATACCTCGGACAGAAGTACCAACACCTTCAACACAAGGAACCTTACGCTTGCTGAGAGAAGACAGTGAAGTAGCCGCACCAGCACCAGAAGCTTCAACCGCGGCGGTAACAGAGTTACCACGGATGGTCTCACTAGCAGCACCCTCACGACCAAGCTCAACCTCTAGAGCATTCGCAAAATCCACATACTCAACCTCTTTAGCATCCTCCGGCTCTGGGATGAAAGAGACATCTTCATAATTTCCTTTCAAAAAACGATCCAAACCCATAGCTGAATGACAAATAAGGAAAATGTAAATGGGCGAAGATATTTATACGCAAAAAAAAGGGCAAAATATATACATAATAGAAGAAAATAAAAGGCGCGTAAATATAAAATTAAGGACAATACCCTCTCCACCCACTCGAATAACTGGAGTGGCTGGATGAAAGGTGTAACATTTGCCATTTTAGTCCATTACTTGTTATATATGATAATGGCAAACTTTATGAATATAAGAAAACTTTGGGTATTTTTGGTGCATATATATATATATGTGTGTCGGACTAGTGAGATATTGTAATATCTGCTATCTGGATGATCTGTTTCATTAAGGAAACGAACCCGAAACACTCGCAACCTTACATCTAATCCAAGTTAAGACATAATTAACTAGGATTAGTTAACTAAGGTTAGTTAACTAGCCCATGGTATTGCAAAACCATCAAACTAGCCCATGGTATTGCAAAACCATCAAACTAGCCCATGGTATTCCTTAACTTAACCATAGTTACCAAGTAACCATGGTAAATTACTACCTATAAATACAAGCTAAGGTTTTCATTTCTAATTGCTAATTCACACTCTCAACACTTCTCTTCTTAAATCCCTATCATTCCGAGATCCATACTTGTTCAAGTTCAAGCATATCTTACACAACCTTTCATCATCCCAAGCTTTCGATTCAACCAAAGTTGTTTTGAATTCGTTGGTTTCGAAATTGTAAACACGACGTTGTTATTGCGAATTCTTTCAAGAACTTATCAAAGCCTAGTTATAATGGCCACATGGAGTTAGGATTATTCCATATTCATCAAGTTTACAAATCCAAGTTATAGTCGATTCTCTCAAGATCTTCTTTGGAGCTCATCCCTATATCGTTACTTTGATCTTAGAACTCATAATATCTCCATACTTGTAAGTGTTTCTATGAAACCTTACTATACTTTGCTTTATGATTATATGACTATATGTTATGTATTGAAATGCTTGTCAACTTAATTTTATACTCAATTGATACATAATTGCATTTAAATACGGTAACTATCGCTTTTATATATGAATATTGAAATATTGTTACTATTGCGAAAAATGAATTATTAGCGAAAGTACGAGAAATCGTAAAACTTTTATTAAATCATTTTAATTACTTATTATATAAGTCGCACCGTTAGCGCATTACTTATTATATAAGTCGCACCGTTAGCGCATTACTTATTATATAAGTCGCACCGTTAGCGCATTACTTATTATATAAGTCGCACCGTTAGCGCATTACTTATTATATAAGTCGCACCGTTAGCGCATTACTTATTATATAAGTCGCACCGTTAGCGCATTACTTATTATATAAGTCGCACCGTTAGCGCATTACTTATTATATAAGTCGCACCGTTAGCGCATTACTTATTATATAAGTCGCACCGTTAGCGCATTACTTATTATATAAGTCGCACCGTTAGCGCATTACTTATTATATAAGTCGCACCGTTAGCGCATTACTTATTATATAAGTCGCACCGTTAGCGCATTACTTATTATATAAGTCGCACCGTTAGCGCATTACTTATTATATAAGTCGCACCGTTAGCGCATTACTTATTATATAAGTCGCACCGTTAGCGCATTACTTATTATATAAGTCGCACCGTTAGCGCATTACTTATTATATAAGTCGCACCGTTAGCGCATTACTTATTATATAAGTCGCACCGTTAGCGCATTACTTATTATATAAGTCGCACCGTTAGCGCATTACTTATTATATAAGTCGCACCGTTAGCGCATTACTTATTATATAAGTCGCACCGTTAGCGCATTACTTATTATATAAGTCGCACCGTTAGCGCATTACTTATTATATAAGTCGCACCGTTAGCGCATTACTTATTATATAAGTCGCACCGTTAGCGCATTACTTATTATATAAGTCGCACCGTTAGCGCATTACTTATTATATAAGTCGCACCGTTAGCGCAATACTTATTATGGTATATAAACAAGGGCATAGTTATATACCTAACTATCCTAATTCATATAATTACTATTCACCATCTGCGAATTATTTCGTATTTTCGAATTGTTTGATTTATGGATAGAATATATCCTTGATACGCTTTTAACCGCACAATGTTTCCGAAAGTGATTGCACCTTGGGCCTCTTTGGCTTATACCGGAGGAATGGAAGGTAGTTCGCGAAAAGTTTGCATAAGCATTCACTAAGCAACTTAATTCGCCCCGGTATTCTCCACGACCCAAGGCCAACCCTAACACAACTTGGAAATAAAATGCTGGTTTTTCCTGCCATTTAAGGTATTTCTTCAATTGTAATCAATACATTTTGTATTGATTATAATACATACCATTCAAGGTATCTTTTCATATCTCTGCTATTGAAAACATCTATTCGTTACAAGATTAATACATTCTTCGTATTAATCCTATTATTTAAAAATACTTCAAAAGGATTTAGAAATATCAGAGGAATACTTTATATATCCTACGGATACGTATTACATACGGAAAGTTACATTTTTACCCTACAGTTTCAAAGGTATCATTTTTCGTCCTTATACTTTGGACATTTGACAATTTAGTCCCTCAAGTTTCAAGAATGACAATTTGGTCCTTTTAAATTTTTGCAACACAAATGAGTTTTCATTTAGAAAATACTTGAAATAATACTTAAAGATAAATTCAAAGACTTATAAAAACACAGGAAGTAAATTACGTTGACAAGCGTATTAAAAAGATAACCTTATAGTTGTATGTCTATATTTGGAATTTAGCACGAATATAAATCAATTAACATTGAAATTAGGGAATACGTAACGTGGCCAGTTGACTCACTCGTCATCGTTGACTACATCAATCTCTTCTACTTTGCTGTTGAACTATCAAGAATAAGGTGAGTTTCGTAAACCCTCCCTACTCAATTGAGATTCGGGCTGAAAAGTGTACATGTTTGTTTAACTGTTGATTGTTGATTTGATTGATTGTATGATTGAATTGTTGATGTGGACATGTTAGCGCATTGTTTATGATGTAAGTCGCACCGTTAGCGCATTACTTATTATATAAGTCGCACCGTTAGCGCATTGTTAATTATTAACTATGTAAGCCGCATCGTTGTTGATCGTTATTGATTGTTATGAAACGTTGTTGAACGTTATATGGAATCGTTATTATTGAATGTTGACTTGTATTGAATTGTGATAATGTGAAACCTTATAGGTTATCCTTGGATGTGATTAGTTCTCCTAATCCTCACTTATTGTTAACGGTTGTTATCCGACACGGTTATTCCTTGTTACTTGTCCCTACGAACTCACCAACTTTATGTTGACGCTCTTTAGTACACTTTTCAGGAAATCAAGTTAATCAGAGACAAAATGGATGATTGCATGCTAAATTGCTAGGATTGGACTAGTTTTGGACTTTCTGGATCCATGATCCTTACTTCCCTTTTATGGGTTACTTTTAGGATCAACTACTATTGATTGAATTGCCTTTTATTATTGATTGAACATGTATTTCGATAAATGTTGATGATTGTATACGTTTGTACAAGTTTAAGGATTGTTTCAATCCTATGTTTTCATATAGTTTGATTCTACATAATTTCCATGTTGTGCTGTGCTTTTCTAAGTGATACCCCATGATTCCGCCATGTTGGGGTGTTACAGAATGGTATCAGAGCCGTGGTTGTAGAGAATTAGGTGGATTGACCTAGTCTATAGCCATTGCACCCACATTTCATATTAGCATGCATGATAGGAAATTTTGTGTGCAACGTGAACTGTATGATGCATAAAAATGGTTTAAACAGAGTTCGTAGGTTACTTATGATTTGATGACTTGATTGTTATATGACAACTTGATGGACGTATATGATAGAGTCGGGATACACCGTGAATTGTGGAATTATTGTGATAAACGTTGATGTGTGTGGAATCTTGGATGCATTTATTATTTGTCCCCCAGCAAAATGAAATGATGGCATTAATGGAGTATAACATTCGATAACCCTAGAGGCGCCTGATCAACAAATCTATGGTTATCCTATGTCATATAAAGTTAATAATCTCATGGATTGCGCCTCGTGGATAAAGTATAGTAGCTAACCCGGTATGTTTAATGAGTGTTGGTTAGGTGGAGGGTTAGCCGCTGGTACACCCTGTATACATACCCGGTCAACACTTAGAGAACATATCGGAACCGAGTTTTGGACATCCATTCTATATATTAACGGTGTGAAGGGTTAGCCGATGGTACACCCTGTATACAAACACTTTTAATGTGTCGAATGTTGAAGTTAAAATTCGGACTATGCTTTACTCACCTTGTTATGACTTGACCCTTTTATTTATATAGTGTTGAATGTTTTCGTGATTGTATTGTTAATTGTAAATTGTACGATTGCTGAAACCTTAGATTATTGCCATGGTAATATCCCTGTAGAGATAACTACATTCATGCAATGATTTATAAGGACTTGATGTGGAAATTGTGTATTACTTGAAGATCAATTTTGATATTCAAGTGTGGATTGTATGGACTTGAATTTTATGTTAATAGAAATGGTAGTACAAGTATAGGATATTTTGGATGGGTTGGTAATGTGTTGGGCTAGCCAATGGTATGCCTTATATTATAGGCATTACCGGATGGCCCATGTCTAAGTTATATTACTTATAATTGTCTACAATTATCAGTCATTGTTGGAATAACAGTATGAGAATAAGATCTAGAATACATGCTTATTAAGGTCTTAGATACTTATAATCTATAATTGTAGACCAATGATTTATTATGAACTATAGACTAAGTTCAAACTTATAGTTACGATTGACTGATAGAATGAGCTAAGATTTTTGGAGACTATAATGTTTAAGTAAAGTGAGATATTATGAAATATTAATAGATCTAGTGTGTTAAGAGGCATTTTTTTTTACGAACATGGAGCTTAGGTTAGTAATTTGATGAATGTGTTCAAGAAAATGGCTGGAAAAGAGCAAACAGGATAGTAGTAGAAGATTATGAACTTAAGTGATTATATGCAGGAATCAAATCCCGTAGATTTCACCTTATATTGGCCTTGTACCTAGAATAAGAATACATGATTTTACTGAGAGGTACTATTCGCTCATATAACGTAAGCAATGACGTCAAATGAAAATAATTTTTCAAAATGGCCGACAACAAATAAGATATCTGGATCTTGATGGAACAAGATAAAGTAGGATGGCTTTATCAGACTATTTTGATATAAGCAATAATAAAAGTGTTAACTACAAACAAATTATATAAATTTCGCAATAAAGAAAAGAGGGAAATAGACATACGAAGATCACTAACTGTTTATGTAATCCTACTTTATAGTTTAAGTAGCCAAATTCCTAAATCTATGAAGATCACACAATTATCTATTCAATGTATACTTGTTAATCCCATGCTTAACCCAATGATCTTTCAAGTCAATTGGACAATCGAGATCGTACCCTTCTAACAATAATTTCTCTATGACCTTTGAGAATGTACTACAACCCATTCTTCTCCCCGGCAACCTTACAATACGACTTGGCCCAACATATGTTGGCAACGGATACATGGAAAGAGAAGTTGTACAACAAACGGAGGTCCATCCCTCTGTACTCCACCCGCGACAGGTCCTAGGTATCCCTGTGCATGAGCATATCGGTGTTGGCATCTCTGATATGTTCATTTCTTCCCCAAATACTACCAAAGTAGTATTTTGTTTCACAAACTGGTAAGACCTTTTTGACCTTACATTTCTTTGGGCTTTCGAGGATGATACCTTTGCGGACTTTTTCTTTCGACTATAAAGCTTGCAAATATAAGCCCATGAGTCTTCTACGTGCTTCTCAAACTCTGGTCCATGATTCATTATCGTATCAACCGGTTCCACCCTGTTCGAGGTTGAGACCCCATAATATGTGTCACTAATTGAATTGGGGTATAGTGTGGGCGAGTCTGACATTGGACGTTTGCCTGGTGCCCTGTTACCCTCCTCGGAAGATTCTGGTTGGAATGATGGTTCCGGTTGGAATGTTGATTTCAACTGGAATGTTGCTTCTGGTGTATCGAGAGAGAAGTTTTGATATAAAGGGTTCATTGGGATTGGAGATGAAACTCCATGAGGTACTGCATCAACAAGAGTTGGGAACGATGCACTGACATTTTCTGTTGGGGGTTCTAGCTGTGATGTTGGTACTGTATTTTGGAGAAGCCAGTCTTGGCAAAAATCATCGATTGATGTTCCCCATTCACTAGTACCAATCATCTGGTTTTGCCATGCGTCCATGATTATATTGAGTTCTTCTTATCTACATAAGTTTTGGTCAGACAATTGACATAACAAATACATAAGAAACATTATCAACAATATTATTCTGATTTAAAAACACATTCTGGACAACTTAAGATCTGATTTATAAAAATTTATAACAAATTCCAAATATTTCTATAAAATCCCTCTTGATTTCAAGAATTAGGAGTTCTGTCAGAACTCGACCCTGACATGTTGCTTCCCCAGCAGCATTTCTTTTTCTTCTCTTATGAGGTGGAATATTGGGATTTTCTTCTTCTTCTTCAGATGACATGACGAAAATGGACTTCTCTCTTTGAGAAAGATTATCTTCTTCTTGCTGAGCTAGGGCTCTTGCAAACTTTTCATCTTCTTTTATTTGACGCTTCACAAGGATAGATTCCTCCTCTTCTAAAAATTTAGATAAAAGTTTTGCTAACTTTTCATCTTCAGAAGTTTGTTTCTCAAACAGGTGGACATCTTCGTCTACCATCGCCTTGTAATCTTCAAAGGAAATACCTAACATCACGGCCTCCTGCTTAATCCTTTTGACCCTATTTGTTTCAAGATCTTCAAGATCCTCTTGAGCCATTGGCCTTTTGCCTTTTGGATCGCTCGAAGAGGCACCGAAATTTTTCATTATCTTATGATAAATCGGTGGAACAATATTGTTAATTAAGCGAACATGAATTAAAAGATAAAAGTTTTATATAAACATATAAATAGATAGTATATTATCCAAGATGAGAAAGAAAGAGCACAAAAATGTAGCTTACCAAAGAGAAAGTCGGAGATCTGTTAGAAAACAAGCTGACTGTGAACAGAATAGCTAAAAACAAATTGGCAGATGAAGAACTAAGTAAATAAAAGAGATAGAGAAAGAAGATTTAGTGTGCATTCTTCCTTAAGAAAACGCGTTTCTATTATAGAGGATGAAAAGGGAAATGTGACCTGGAATAACGGACAGGTGTGCATAAACTACAGTAATTTTTAATCATTGCTACGGTAATTAGTAATTACCGAATTATTATTATTTTTTTTTTCTAAAGATAATATTTGTTTCTTTGACCCGTGGATCGCCTTTAATGATTGAATTTAAGAAAATGAGACAAATGTTATCAACAAAAATATGTCAACTTTTCCAACTGGATAACAGTAGTGTCTTGGTAAAAGAACTTCAAATTTGAAAATAAGAATTATTTGAAAGACTAAAATTATGATGGGCAATCAACGATTAAAATACACAAATGAACTTGGTATAAAAATCTATCAAGACAAATATGGGAGATTCTTTTAACTGGGGAATTTCCCTAATCGACAACAATCCCCAAAAGAGATCGAAGAAAGTTGTATTTCATTATTCATACAATACAAGTGAAACTTGTTACGTTATTTAAGCGGAAATACAACAATTAGGGATACAACATATTTAAAAACCATACAAAGAAACCCAGGTGGTGACAAACAGTAAGGGAACCACGCCAAGAACAAACGCTACTAACCACTGAATAGCCTCATTCAATGGAAGTTGAGCCACAGTAATTAACCACGCTATGATAATAATGTATATCATGATTAGGAAAGGGAACATTTTTGATATAAGGTTTCGAGGTTTTGGTTAGATTCTGAAGAAAGGAAAATGTTAAGTTGATATGGCATGGAGAAAAGTATGCTAAGGTATTATTATATAGTCTAAGAAGGAGCCGTTTCTAACGGTCAAATACGGAAGATAAAGTGAATTTGAAGTTTTGTATAGTGTTTTAGTCAGACTTACCTGTGTACGGACAGATCATCTATACCATAGATGTGTAAGTAGTCTATACTATATGTGTACAAACTATTGATTTCATCATAAGTACAAGTTGTAGGATGTTATACATGCTAATTATAAATGCTAATCGTGTTTAGGATTGTGTGCAAGATCATCCTACTCTGTTGAGAGTAGAAGGATTCTATTTAGAATCATACGAGTTCATTTTACTCTGTTGAGAATAGAAAGCATCAATTAGGGATACGCCTCGTATCTTTCTGTTAATTATGTGTGATTGTCTAATGTAGAATAGAGACTTAGATGCCATGTCCTCTAATATCGATTTATTGTCATTGAGATAAAACGAAAATCAAGTTAAGTATAATTTTATTCGATACAATCTAGATTTCGAGGGCGAAATTCCTTTAACGGGGGAATAATGTAACATTTGTCATTTTAGTCCATTACTTGTTATATATGATAATGGCAAACTTTATGAATATAAGAAAACTTTGGGTATTTTTGGTGCATATATATATGTGTGTGTCGGACTAGTGAGATATTGTAATATCTGCTATCTGGATGATCTGTTTCATTAAGGAAACGAACCCGAAACACTCGCAACCTTACATCTAATCCAAGTTAAGACATAATTAACTAGGATTAGTTAACTAAGGTTAGTTAACTAAGGTTAGTTAACTAAGGTTAGTTAACCAAGGTTAGTTAACTAGCCCATGGTATTGCAAAACCATCAAACTAGCCCATGGTATTCCTTAACTTAACCATAGTTACCAACAAACTAAACTAGTAACCATGGTAAATTACTACCTATAAATACAAGCTAAGGTTTTCATTTCTAATTGCTAATTCACACTCTCAACACTTCTCTTCTTAAATCCCTATCATTCCGAGATCCATACTTGTTCAAGTTCAAGCATATCTTACACAACCTTTCATCATCCCAAGCTTTCGATTCAACCAAAGTTGTTTTGAATTCGTTGGTTTCGAAATTGTAAACACGACGTTGTTATTGCGAATTCTTTCAAGAACTTATCAAAGCCTAGTTATAATGGCCACATGGAGTTAGGATTATTCCATATTCATCAAGTTTACAAATCCAAGTTATAGTCGATTCTCTCAAGATCTTCTTTGGAGCTCATCTCTATATCGTTACTTTGATCTTAGAACTCATAATATCTCCATACTTGTAAGTGTTTCTATGAAACCTTACTATACTTTGCTTTATGATTATATGACTATATGTTATGTATTGAAATGCTTGTCAACTTAATTTTATACTCAATTGATACATAATTGCATTTAAATACGGTAACTATCGCTTTTATATATGAATATTGAAATATTGTTACTATTGCGAAAAATGAATTATTAGCGAAAGTACGAGAAATCGTAAAACTTTTATTAAATCATTTTAAATACTTATTATGGTATATAAACAAGGGCATAGTTATATACCTAACTATCCTAATTCATATAATTACTATTCACCATCTGCGAATTATTTCGTATTTTCGAATTGTTTGATTTATGGATAGAATATATCCTTGATACGCTTTTAACCGCACAATGTTTCCGAAAGTGATTGCACCTTGGGCCTCTTTGGCTTATACCGGAGGAATGGAAGGTAGTTCGCGAAAAGTTTGCATAAGCATTCACTAAGCAACTTAATTCGCCCCGGTATTCTCCACGACCCAAGGCCAACCCTAACACAACTTGGAAATAAAATGCTGGTTTTTCCTGCCATTTAAGGTATTTCTTCAATTGTAATCAATGCATTTTGTATTGATTATAATACATACCATTCAAGGTATCTTTTCATATCTCTGCTATTGAAAACATCTATTCGTTACAAGATTAATACATTCTTCGTATTAATCCTATTATTTAAAAATACTTCAAAAGGACTTAGAAATATCAGAGGAATACTTTATATATCCTACGGATACGTATTACATACGGAAAGTTACATTTTTACCCTACAGTTTCAAAGGTATCATTTTTCGTCCTTATACTTTGGACATTTGACAATTTAGTCCCTCAAGTTTCAAGAATGACAATTTGGTCCTTTTAAATTTTTGCAACACAAATGAGTTTTCATTTAGAAAATACTTGAAATAATACTTAAAGATAAATTCAAAGACTTATAAAAACACAGGAAGTAAATTACGTTGACAAGCGTATTAAAAAGATAACCTTATAGTTGTATGTCTATATTTGGAATTTAGCACGAATATAAATCAATTAACATTGAAATTAGGGAATACGTAACGTGGCCAGTTGACTCACTCGTCATCGTTGACTACATCAATCTCTTCTACTTTGCTGTTGAACTATCAAGAATAAGGTGAGTTTCGTAAACCCTCCCTACTCAATTGAGATTCGGGCTGAAAAGTGTACATGTTTGTTTAACTGTTGATTGTTGATTTGATTGATTGTATGATTGAATTGTTGATGTGGACATGTTAGCGCATTACTTATTATATAAGTCGCACCGTTAGCGCATTACTTATTATATAAGTCGCACCGTTAGCGCATTACTTATTATATAAGTCGCACCGTTAGCGCATTACTTATTATATAAGTCGCACCGTTAGCGCATTACTTATTATATAAGTCGCACCGTTAGCGCATTACTTATTATATAAGTCGCACCGTTAGCGCATTACTTATTATATAAGTCGCACCGTTAGCGCATTACTTATTATATAAGTCGCACCGTTAGCGCATTACTTATTATATAAGTCGCACCGTTAGCGCATTACTTATTATATAAGTCGCACCGTTAGCGCATTACTTATTATATAAGTCGCACCGTTAGCGCATTACTTATTATATAAGTCGCACCGTTAGCGCATTACTTATTATATAAGTCGCACCGTTAGCGCATTACTTATTATATAAGTCGCACCGTTAGCGCATTACTTATTATATAAGTCGCACCGTTAGCGCATTACTTATTATATAAGTCGCACCGTTAGCGCATTACTTATTATATAAGTCGCACCGTTAGCGCATTACTTATTATATAAGTCGCACCGTTAGCGCATTACTTATTATATAAGTCGCACCGTTAGCGCATTACTTATTATATAAGTCGCACCGTTAGCGCATTACTTATTATATAAGTCGCACCGTTAGCGCATTACTTATTATATAAGTCGCACCGTTAGCGCATTACTTATTATATAAGTCGCACCGTTAGCGCATTACTTATTATATAAGTCGCACCGTTAGCGCATTACTTATTATATAAGTCGCACCGTTAGCGCATTACTTATTATATAAGTCGCACCGTTAGCGCATTACTTATTATATAAGTCGCACCGTTAGCGCATTACTTATTATATAAGTCGCACCGTTAGCGCATTACTTATTATATAAGTCGCACCGTTAGCGCATTACTTATTATATAAGTCGCACCGTTAGCGCATTACTTATTATATAAGTCGCACCGTTAGCGCATTACTTATTATATAAGTCGCACCGTTAGCGCATTACTTATTATATAAGTCGCACCGTTAGCGCATTACTTATTATATAAGTCGCACCGTTAGCGCATTACTTATTATATAAGTCGCACCGTTAGCGCATTACTTATTATATAAGTCGCACCGTTAGCGCATTATTAATTATTAACTATGTAAGCCGCATCGTTGTTGATCGTTATTGATTGTTATGAAACGTTGTTGAACGTTATATGGAATCGTTATTATTGAATGTTGACTTGTATTGAATTGTGTAATGTGAAACCTTATAGGTTATCCTTGGATGTGATTAGTTCTCCTAATCCTCACTTATTGTTAACGGTTGTTATCCGACACGGTTATTCCTTGTTACTTGTCCCTACGAACTCACCAACTTTATGTTGACGCTCTTTAGTACACTTTTCAGGAAATCAAGTTAATCAGAGACAAAATGGATGATTGCATGCTAAATTGCTAGGATTGGACTAGTTTTGGACTTTCTGGATCCATGATCCTTACTTCCCTTTTATGGGTTACTTTTAGGATCAACTACTATTGATTGAATTGCCTTTTATTATTGATTGAACATGTATTTCGATAAATGTTGATGATTGTATACGTTTGTACAAGTTTAAGGATTGTTTCAATCCTATGTTTTCATATAGTTTGATTCTACATAATTTCCATGTCGTGCTGTGCTTTTCTAAGTGATACCCCATGATTCTGCCATGTTGGGGTGTTACAGAATGGTATCAGAGGGGAGCTAAGCGGGCCAAATAGAGGATGGGCTCCGGAAGAACGCGATACCGAATGGGTTCTTCAATCAGATTGTTCCACAAGACACGGTCAAAACCAGCATGAGGGAAGGGGTCAGGAGCATTCCCCCTGGCTTGTACTCTCCTAATACCAGCCCGAGGGAAGCCCGGACGAATGACGGTGTCGGACGCATAAAAGAATTTACACGTCCACCCCTTAAGAGAATCGGGTACTTTAGAAAGACACTCACCAGAACCAACATCAGACCTCTTTTCAAACGTATACCATGACCCAGCTTTAGCCAGCCGGAAGAAGCGACGGAACAATGTGATTGAAGGATTACCACCGTGAGCTCGACACGCGGCCTCAAACAGAGCCAATCGTCAGTTAGCAAAGGGGTTTAATTGGGAAACATAAACCCCGAAGTAATGCAACACACTCAGGTAAAAATCTGTAAAGGGCAATCGAACATTGCCCATTTCAAAGGGAGCAAAATATAGGGTAAGCATACCCAAAGGAGGGTGCTCAGCAGTACTATCCGGACCAGGAACCATATACCGGAAACATGAAGGGAACCTGTATCGAGAAAGTAACCAGGCTACCTGATCCGGTGTCACACTGCAGAATTGGGTAGATATATCATTCTTGATGGCGGCCATTACGAGAAAGGAAAGTTTACCTGAAAATATGGGGCGTCCGGGTACAGATGCGGAAGAGAGTAAGTAGGAAAACAAAGCACAAAAATGGAGAGGAGTAACCCTTTAAATAGGGGAAGGAGAAGACATGCAGACTGACTGGATGTCTCATAGGACACAACCTTAACAAATGACACATGTCCGCACAGTAAAGTCAGCCTGACAGGTGCCATCATTAGCGCATTTATGAGATGGTAAACGATTGGAAAGGACGCGGAAAGACGCTTATGGTCAACCACAACTTGCCACCCCGCGTAGCCACGGCATGCCAAGCTGGGGGGCATAACGATACCTCTAGCAGAAGTTTTAATTTTCAGCCACTAAAAGCTCGGCAGTTTATACCTAAAATGCCAAGCTGGGGGGCTTGATAATACACCATATAAAAACCAACAAGTCTAGCAAACTAATGGCGGTCAGATACACCGGAACGTACCACGCACGGGTGCGCTTCCGGGAAGACCGGCGGACGCCGACAAGGGCTGACCAGGTTGTACAAGTACGGCCTCCAATACTACCTCCTATTACAGGTCTTGTCCCTTCTAAGCATAACAAGACATCACAATCACCAATTCTCATTGGATCGTACAAAAGGTGTAGGGCCTGACCTCAATCCACAACCTCTATAAATACCCATCCCAAATCCTCATTTGGGACATGACACTATTCACATACCCCAAAATACTCGGTGGCGTGGATGACAAATCCTTCACCGTAAGGGAATCGCCAACGAGTATCCTCAACCTTTCCGTCTCGTCCTCAGCAAGATTAACCCCCCGTACCTAAGCGAGACCCCTTGCTTAAACAATTACAAAATCAATCATTATTGCCAAGCTTATTTATCTTTGATATTTGTCCTACTAGTACTAACTACTAACACTCGTGCGCGATGCACGGATTGGCTCATAATTATTTGTATTTGAATGTCATATCTTTTAATAAACTTACAAAAAAAGATGTTTCATACGTTCAAATTATGCGCAAACAAATAAAAAGATCAATTGCTTCCGGAGTAATATCTTCTACCATCAGGTCGGTAATAACCAGAGTGTCTTTGGCAGTAGCTATGATGTTTAACCCATGGTAACAAAAGTTATAACATAAAATTTTATACTCCTTTCTATTTGATTATTCAAGTCTTCAAATTAAGGCTAAATAATTAGCACCAACATAAATATGAATAGGTATAATAAATTATTTATAGGAAAGAAGATTTATAATTTATTGATAGATATATAATCTAAATAAAACATTGTTTTTATTATTCCACAATTCAAATTCATATTTTAGAATAAGAGCAACTTAGTATAATAAACGAGAGTACCCGCAGCTTTGCGGCGCTGAGATGGTGGAGGTGATCAAGTTTAGGTCAAGACACTAGGGATGTGCAAATGGCCCGACCCGCGAAAACCCGGCCCGACCCGCGACCCGTAAGTGCATGAAAATCGGAACCGTGACCCGGCCCGTGATGGTTCTGTTCGGGTCGGTTCGGGTCGGGTCGGGTCGGTGGGTCGGGTTCGGACGGGTTCTGGGTTTCCTTCACCTTTTTTCGGTTTTTGGCTTGACCCGGCCCGACCCGCGCAACCCGTGACCCGAAAATGCAACAAAAGCGTGACCCGTGACCCGGCCCGTTAGCCCTTCGGGCGGGTCGGGGAGGGCCGGGTGGGTGGGTCGGCAGTGGGGACGGCGATGGGGGCGACGATGGTGGTGAATGTAAAAATAATTGATGTTAAAGTAGTGTAGTCATTTTAGGTGTTGAGAGATCTATATTGTAAATTATTTCATTAAGGGTATTATAGGTATATTAGAAGGAGATGTTTAAATTAGTGAATAAATGAGAGAGGTATTTTTGGTTTTTTAAAGACAAAAGTTTAAGGGAAAAAAAGGTGATTTATTTTATTAGATAGTATAGATGAAAAAGGTTGCATACACCATGTGATTTGGCTACTTTTGATTCTTTTTGGCAAAAACACGTGGCGACATTTGATTGGCCGAAAACTAGCCAAAAACTAGCCAATTTGCCAAGTTGTGGCACTATACCTTGCCCCTAAGGGCGGAGGGAGTACCCATCGGGTAGGCTCGGTTTGCCGAACCCGATCGGGTACACCGCCGCCGGGTGTCGGGTACGAGGTAGCCAAAATCGGGTAGGCAAATCGAGTAATAAACCGATCTTTGGGTAGGAAATTGACCGTTGGCTTGTGCCCCCCCCCCACCCCCCAAAAAAAAATGGCTAGTTATATTTTTTTACATCAAATATATAAAAAAAATTTACCCTTTTTTCTATCTTTTCACCCATAAAAACCCATTTATTCTTCCATTTTTTACACCACAACTTCCATATAACCAAAATCTCTTCCATTTTCACAATTTCATTTTCACACATCTTATTTCACACACACTTTCATCCAATATCTTTCAAACTTATACACACATCTTTCCTTCTATACTTCTTAAAATGGCAAACAACAATACAATGAACCTTTGGGATTGTAAAATGGCTATGCAAGAACACATGAATAACGACGCCAGCCACCGATCTCAAGTAAACAACGTCATTCAGAGCGTATCTGACAACAAGGCGGCTTACCAAGCCGAAATCAACCGAATTGAAGCTCCCACTCGGGTTCGTAGTGCAGCCGAAAATGAGTATCTTGTATATCTTCGAGGGAAGATCGAGTGGCTGGATCAAGTTATTTTCCAGCTTACCGCCGCCTCTTCGACGCTGACAGCCACGGTAGACCACGAATTGAAGCTCCCACTCGGGTTCGTAGTGCAGCCGAAAATGAGTATCTTGTATATCTTCGAGGGAAGATCGAGTGGCTGGATCAAGTTATTTTCCAGCTTACCGCCGCCTCTTCGACGCTGACAGCCACGGTAGACCGAATTGAAGCTCCCACTCGGGTTCGTAGTGCAGCCGAAAATGAGTATCTTGTATATCTTCGAGGGAAGATCGAGTGGCTGGATCAAGTTATTTTCCAGCTTACCGCCGCCTCTTCGACGCTGATAGCCACGCTAGACCGAATTGAAGCTCCCACTCGGGTTCGTAGTGCAGCCGAAAATGAGTATCTTGTATATCTTCGAGGGAAGATCGAGTGGCTGGATCAAGTTATTTTCCAGCTTACCGCCGCCTCTTCGACGCTGATAGCCACGCTAGACCGAATTGAAGCTCCACTCGGGTTCGTAGTGCAGCCGAAAATGAGTATCTTGTATATCTTCGAGGGAAGATCGAGTGGCTGGATCAAGTTATTTTCCAGCTTACCGCCGCCTCTTCGACGCTGACAGCCACGCTAGACCGAATGAAGCTCCACTCGGGTTCGTAGTGCAGCCGAAAATGAGTATCTTGTATATCTTCGAGGGAAGATCGAGTGGCTGGATCAAGTTATTTTCCAGCTTACCGCCGCCTCTTCGACGCTGACAGCCACGGTAGACCGAATTGAAGCTCCAACTCGGGTTCGTAGTGCAGCCGAAAATGAGTATCTTGTATATCTTCGAGGGAAGATCGAGTGGCTGGATCAAGTTATTTTCCAGCTTACCGCCGCCTCTTCGACGCTGACAGCCACGGTAGACCACGGGTGAAGCTCCCACTCGGGTTCGTAGTGCAGCCGAAAATGAGTATCTTGTATATCTTCGAGGGAAGATCGAGTGGCTGGATCAAGTTATTTTCCAGCTTACCGCCGCCTCTTCGACGCTGACAGCCACGCTAGACCACGAGTGAAGCTCCCACTCGGGTTCGTAGTGCAGCCGAAAATGAGTATCTTGTATATCTTCGAGGGAAGATCGAGTGGCTGGATCAAGTTATTTTCCAGCTTACCGCCGCCTCTTCGACGCTGATAGCCACGCTAGACCACGGGTGTTTCTGCCAAGGCAGTATTGGTGGTGGTTGGTATGTAGATTTCGATACTGACTCGGGGGAGGAGTACGTATCTCCTCCACTCGGCGATCCTGCCGGGTCTCCTGAACGCTACCGATACATTCATCGCAACGACGGCGATAGTACTGTGGACTCGGACTATTCCGAGTGTTAGTCTTATTTTTTTTAGTATTATGAAATGTTTTTATTATGTGTTTTTTAGTTTTATTTATGTATTTTAGTATTTTGTATTGTGTTTTATTTAAGTTTTAATGGAATTATGTTTTATGTTTATATGGTTTTAATTATATGTATTAAAATTAAATGAAAAAGAAAAAGAAATTGGGTAAGATTGGGTATGTTATGCCTAGGATTTGGGTAAGAATTGGGTAGAATTGAGTAGTTGTGAGTTGGAGAGTTTTGATTGGAGGATGAATTGAGTAAGATTGGGTAAGGTATGTACTCCCTCCACCCTAATAGTTAATTACTAATTATGTAATCAGAATAAAATTGAGAAATCAAGGATATAAGGGGGAGAGGAGTGGGAGCGGGTTCAAGCGGGTTGAGCAACCCTTTGAGGGTACACCGCCGCCATCCATAAGGGTTGAAGGAGGGCTGAACTTGGGCGGGTAAAAAGCCAGCCGCGGTTTGGAAGAGATGTGACCGTTGGGGAGCGTGTGAATGCGTGTGGGAGTGGTTCCAAAGCAACATTTGACCGTTTGATGCATTAAAAAAAATAAATTCCCCATTCGGAGCCGTTGCTGTATAAAAAAAAACTACCCATAATTTTATCTATAAATACCTCCTAAATAATCAAACACATTTCATACAATCATTTCATATATATAATTTCATATACACCATCCATGGATCCAAGGAGGAGGAAAAATGTTAGCGGGTCACGAGCACCGGGACGAGGCAACTTTCGTCTACCGCGAAGAGTAGAACCGCCTCAATATCAACCTCAACAAGTCGACCCCTCACAATACTATATTCCCGACCCACCACCGACTACTCAACCTCAATATCATTACGCCTCACAATCTCATACGGCGTATTTTCCTCCTCCCTCTCGCGCAATGCATCCTCCTCCCCCTCGCGCAATGAATCCTCCTCCCTCTCACGCAATGAATCCTCCTCCTCCTCGCGCAATGAACCCTCAAGATTATGAGTGGCATCAAACGGCCGAGATTGATTTGGAGTCCTTCAATCCGTTTGATAGCTATCAAGCACCGACTCCCCTCCCCACCGACGATGAGGATGAGTCCATTCCCGATACACAAGAAGATCAATTAGGTATAAAACTATATTTCTATACTTTATATATATATATGTTTATTACGTTTATTAGTTACATGTTATTATTAATATACTTTATATATACGTATATTATTATATAAATCTATACTTTATATATACATATATATGTTTATTACGTTTATTAGTTACATGTTATTATTAATATACTTTATATATATATATATGTTTATTACGTTTATTAGTTACATGTTATTATTAATATACTTTATATATATATATATATATATATATATATAATATATAAAACTATGTATTATATATATATTATTATATATATATATGTTTATTACGTTTATTAGTTACATGTTATTATTAATATACTTTATATATAGTATATATATTATTATATTATATATATATATATATATATATATGTTTATTACGTTTATTATAATATATTTTATATATATATATAATATATATATATGTATGTATATATATATATATATGTTTATTACGTTTATTGTTAGTTATTTACGTTTATTTAATATTAGTCGAAGAAGTTGTACCCAAAAAGAAGTTTCCAAAGCGGGCTGAAAAAACAAAATGGATGCAAGAAGAAGAGGTGGCGTTGGCAAAAGCGTGGATTCATATTTCAACATGTAGACAAGTCGGTAATGAACAAGGACGGGACAAGTTTTGGGGCCGAATCTTGGAGCATTTCTCGAAGGAGTTGGGTGGTACAATTCGATCAAAGGATAGCCTCAACACCAAGTGGGGCAACATGAATACGGCAAT
>CM067174.1:8628918-8692179 GCA_034093135.1 Erigeron breviscapus | reverse complement strand
TATATATATATATATATATATATATATATATATATGTTGATTTATGATTTGAGAATCATAAGTTTAGAATGTATATATATATATGAACGTAAATATATATATACCGTATATATATGTGTGTGTATATGTATATATATATGTTTGTGCATGGATTTATATATATATATATATATATATATATACCGTATGTATATTTATATATATATATATATACCGTATGTATATTTATATATAAATATATATAAAGGTATAAAAGATTTATATAAATCAAATATATACTTGACTACCATTAACGACCGTTATAAGAGTTGTTAGAAAACAAGTCCAATTTCTGACGACCGTTAAGTTTATTACAAAACAGATCCATTTTATGACGATCGTTACACCGTTAGATTTTCTGACAGTTTTAGTCCTAAACCGTTAGATTTCTGACAGTTTCAGTCCTGAACCGTTAGATTTTCTGACAGTTTAGTCCTAAACCGTTAGATTTTCTGACAGTTTTAGTCCTAAACCGTTAGATTTTCTGACAGTTTAGTCCTAAACCGTTAGATTTTCTGACAGTTTTAGTCCTAAACCGTTAGATTTTCTGACAGTTTTAGTCCTAAACCGTTAGATTTTCTGACAGTTTCAGTCCTAAACCGTTAGATTTTCTGACAGTTTCAGTCCTAAACCGTTAGATTTTCTGACAGTTTTAGTCCTGAACCGTTAAATTTTCTGACAGTTTTAGTCCTAAACCGTTAGATTTTCTGACAGTTTAGTCCTAAACCGTTAGATTTTCTGACAGTTTTAGTCCTAAACCGTTAGATTTTCTGACAGTTTTAGTCCTAAACCGTTAGATTTTCTGACAGTTTTAGTCCTAAACCGTTAGATTTTCTGACAGTTTTAGTCCTAAACCGTTAGATTTTCTGACAGTTTTAGTCCTAAACCGTTAGATTTTCTGACAGTTTCAGTCCTAAACCGTTAGATTTTCTGACAGTTTCAGTCCTAAACCGTTAGATTTTCTGACAGTTTTAGTCCTGAACCGTTAAATTTTCTGACAGTTTTAGTCCTAAACCGTTAGATTTTCTGACAGTTTTAGTCCTAAACCGTTAGATTTTCTGACAGTTTAGTCCTAAACCGTTAGATTTTCTGACAGTTTAGTCCTAAACCGTTAGATTTTCTGACAGTTTTAGTCCTAAACCGTTAGATTTTCTGACAGTTTTAGTCCTAAACCGTTAGATTTTCTGACAGTTTTAGTCCTAAACCGTTAGATTTTCTGACAGTTTTAGTCCTAAACCGTTAGATTTTCTGACAGTTTTAGTCCTAAACCGTTAGATTTTCTGACAGTTTTAGTCCTAAACCGTTAGATTTTCTGACAGTTTTAGTCCTAAACCGTTAGATTTTCTGACAGTTTTAGTCCTAAACCGTTAGATTTTCTGACAGTTTTAGTCCTAAACCGTTAGATTTTCTGACAGTTTCAGTCCTAAACCGTTAGATTTTCTGACAGTTTTAGTCCTGAACCGTTAAATTTTCTGACAGTTTTAGTCCTAAACCGTTAGATTTTCTGACAGTTTTAGTCCTAAACCGTTAGATTTTCTGACAGTTTTAGTCCTAAACCGTTAGATTTTCTGACAGTTTCAGTCCTAAACCGTTAGATTTTCTGACAGTTTTAGTCCTGAACCGTTAAATTTTCTGACAGTTTTAGTCCTAAACCGTTAGATTTTCTGACAGTTTTAGTCCTAAACCGTTAGATTTTCTGACAGTTTTAGTCCTAAACCGTTAGATTTTCTGACAGTTTAGTCCTAAACCGTTAGATTTTCTGACAGTTTTAGTCCTAAACCGTTAGATTTTCTGACAGTTTTAGTCCTAAACCGTTAGATTTTCTGACAGTTTAGTCCTAAACCGTTAGATTTTCTGACAGTTTTAGTCCTAAACCGTTAGATTTTCTGACAGTTTAGTCCTAAACCGTTAGATTTTCTGACAGTTTTAGTCCTAAACCGTTAGATTTTCTGACAGTTTTAGTCCTAAACCGTTAGATTTTCTGACAGTTTTAGTCCTACACCGTTAGATTTTCTGACAGTTTCAGTCCTAAACCGTTAGATTTTCTGACAGTTTCAGTCCTAAACCGTTAGATTTTCTGACAGTTTTAGTCCTAAACCGATAGATTTTCTGACAGTTTTAGTCCTAAACCGTTAGATTTTCTGACAGTTTTAGTCCTAAACCGTTAGATTTTCTGACAGTTTTAGTCCTAAACCGTTAGATTTTCTGACAGTTTTAGTCCTAAACCGTTAGATTTTCTGACAGTTTTAGTCCTAAACCGTTAGATTTTCTGACAGTTTTAGTCCTAAACCGTTAGATTTTCTGACAGTTTTAGTCCTAAACCGTTAGATTTTCTGACAGTTTAGTCCTAAACCGTTAGATTTTCTGACAGTTTAGTCCTAAACCGTTAGATTTTCTGACAGTTTAGTCCTAAACCGTTAGATTTTCTGACAGTTTCAGTCCTAAACCGTTAGATTTTCTGACAGTTTCAGTCCTAAACCGTTAGATTTTCTGACAGTTTCAGTCCTGAACCGTTAAACTGTTTACAGTTTTAGTCCTGACCGTTAGATTTTCTGACAGTTTTAGTCCTAAACCGTTAGATTTTCTGACAGTTTCAGTCCTAAACCGTTAGATTTTCTGACAGTTTCAGTCCTAAACCGTTAGATTTTCTGACAGTTTCAGTCCTGAACCGTTAAACTGTTTACAGTTTTAGTCCTCGCCCATCAGTTGCTTACTAAACTGATAATTCTATAAAAATGGATTATTCTATACAGTTTCCTTTACCGAAGGCTAAAACGTTTGGGATATTCGGATACATTTCAGACTGTTATATACCTCCTACTGTCTGACAGGCGTTTCAGGTGAGTTTCGTAAACCCTCCCTACTCAATTGAGATTCGGGCTGAAAAGTGTACATGCTTGTTAATTGATTGTTTGTTTAATGTATTGACTTGTTGCTCGGTTAACTTTGACTTAGTTATGAATACTTGTTATGCTTTAGATAGTTGTACATACATGGAAGATAATTATACTTTTTATGAATAGTAGATGTGGTGGGAAGGCTGCGGGTGACCCTATATATAAGCATCGATTATTCCTTTAAAGTATAATTATAAGAAGTGTATGTGCATCGTATTTGTTGGTTGATTCACTTGTTATGATATGGACAGAGATGTCAATTTGCTTAATTGTTGATTTGATTGATTATATGATTGAATTGTTGATATGGATATGTTAGCGCATTATTTATTATATAAGTCGCATCGTTAGCGCGTTACTCGTTATGTAAGTCGCACTGTTATACATGCCGTTGAAAGACACATAAGTCATGTGGTTGTGGTTGTTGTTGTTGTTGTTGTTGTTGTTGTTGTTGTTGTTGTTGTTGTTGTTGTTGTTGTTGTTGTTGTTGTTGTTGTTGTTGTTGTTGTTGTTGTTGTTGTTGTTGTTGTACACGCCTTTGAAAGACATGTAAGTCGTGCTGAAACGTGTTAAATCGTGATATGTATTGATGTTGTGCTAACGTATACCCTTTTAGGGTTTTCTTGATGTGATTAGGTATTCTAATCCCCGTATATCGTTAATGGTTGTATTTCCCGATACGTTTATTCCTTGTTATATGTCCCTACGAACTCACCAACTTTATGTTGACGCTCTTTAGTACACTTTTCAGGTAATCAAGTTAGTCAAAGGAAAAATGGATGATTGCATTGCTTGCTTGTTAGAATTGGACTAGCTTTGGACTTCTGGATCCGTGATCCTTATTCTCCCTTTAATGGGTTACTTTTAGGATCAACTATTATTGAATTTGAACTTCCTTTTATTATTGATTGAACGAGTATTTGATGAATGTTGATGAATGTATATGTTTGTACGAGTTTATGGATCGTTTCGATCTTATGTTTTCATATAGTTGACTCTACATAATTCCCATGTCGTGCTGTGCTATTTCTAAGTGATACCCCATGATTCCGCCATGTTGGGGTGTTACACTTCCATTTGTTGTCTTCGACTTCAACTGGAATGCTTCTTCAACTTGGTTAGTTCTCAACTGGAGGAAGTCTTCAGTTGCGTTAACTGTACGGTGCAACTGGACTTCAATATATTTCTCGACAAATCATCTTGGTCACCAGTTTCACTAGTCTCCAGATGCAACTGGTGACTGGCAAGTGTGAACTGGTGACTGGCCAGTTCCAGGTGAACTGGTCCTAACAGTTTGACCAGACACGGACGGACGCTCGAGCGTCCGTGAAACCAAAATTATCGGATGTGAATTCTGATGAATTGGTTACTCTTAAGATGTTGTATAAGTCATATCCTATCAATATTAGACCATTTGGATATGTAGATCTTGACTTATTAACAAAGTGTAAATTTCTGAACAGAAGGTTCACGGACTCACCACGGACGATCCGTGGGAGAGTCCGTGCTCTGTGCAGTTTTAAGTCTGAAGCAGTTTTTAACTAAGTATTTGACGGACGCTCCCACTGACGATCCGTGAGAGAGTCCGTGGTCTGGGCACTTCTCAATACAAGGTTAATAAAGCACGGACTCTCCACGGACGATCCGTGGGAGAGTCCGTGGTCTGGACATAGTGCTACTTTGTGTTCTTGGTGAACTTGATTCATCTTAGGAGTTTTATTACAAAGTAACACACACGTATGTATGTATAGAACATTATATGCACCGATCGCGTCATTATCGCATATTGTTAATCATCATCAAAACAAGAGATGTTATATTTATATTACATGTCAAATATGCACCAACAATCTTTTTATGAAATACTTATTCATAAAAAACTTTTGCTCCAATGGATCAAGTCTTTAAAAAACTTAATTTTTTTTTAAAAACATTAAATTAAATAAGAGAGAGAGTGTAATGACTTGAGGGAAAATAAGTCATTAATAAAAAGCTTTTACTTTCAATGAAAAAAAAGCGTTTAGTTTGAATCAAAAAGCCTGATAGAATTCAAAAAACTTTTTGAAAAAAACTCTTCATCGAAAATGCTCTAAAAAGAAGTAAAGGTGTCCACATAATGTGTCAGGCATATATATATATATTTTTTGAAAGGTGAATTTCGCTGGAAACTTCGTGTCGCGATTCGACAGCGGGAGGTCTAACATACGTTGTCTTAACCGGGTCCGCGCTAGAGAGCTCCCTCAAAGTAGAAATGCCTATTTCAAATACCCGATGGGGGGAAAACCCCTACTAATCCGCCCGAAGGCATGACGATTAATAGGGGTAAACCCTGCCCCCTCAGACTTGAACCTGGGTATACCCAAGTCAAGTCCTCATAAAGGGACTTAATTCCTATGTCCTCCCCAAGGCTTGAACACAAGACCTCATGCAAGGGGGATGGTCTTTCAACCATTGAGCTAAAGCTCAAGAACATATATTTCTATATATATATTATTATATATAATATAATAATATATATAATTTATCACATTTAATCTAATTTTTTTTTAAACGAGAGAAAGTACCCGCGTGTTGCGGCGGTGAGATGGTGGGGGTGATAGGTCATAGGAGGTGATAAGTCATAGAGTGTGATAGCCAATGCCTTAGCCGTACGGGCTCCGCCCTCGGATTTAAAAATTCGTCGAAAGTATATCGAATGACATCTCTAATGAAAGAGCATGAAATTTTAAAAACACCCATATAATTTTTATAATTTATCGATATACGGTTTTTGAGATAAAAGATTTTGAATGAATTAGAGGAATAAAATGATTTATGAAGGAGAGAAAAAAAATGAGTGGTTGAGATTTGAGGAGAGAGAGGAAAATGAGTGGTTGAGATTTAAGAGAGAGAGGAAAATGAGTGGTTGAGATTTGAGGAGAGAAAAAATGAGTGGTTGAGATTTGAGGAGAGAGAGGAAAATGAGTGGTTGAGATTTAAGGGTATTATAGGTATATTAGGTAGAGATGTTTAAATTAGTGAATAAAGAAGAAGAGTAATTTAAGTAGTTCAAATTGTAATTTGAGATTTAGAAAAAGGGGCTCCTCTATTATATAGGAGTAAAGATTATTTAAATTCTAACTAGCTTCGAAAATATCATCACATGCTTTCTGTAACACAAATTTACGGTTATTAATTGAATCCATATACTCCCCACTATAGCTCAATGCTTGAGCACCAGCTTTACATGTTGGAAGTCTCGAGTTCGAGACATGGAAAAAATATTTTAAAGAATTTCACAAATAAAGTCCTCCAATGAAACATGTTTGACATAACTTAATTAATCTAATACTATCTATAACGGATTTTGATATCATTTCTAGACGAAAATTGGATAATATCCATAGGTTTGAGCAAGTGGAGGATAGTTTGTGACATACAAATGAACTTGCTGCCTTACCTATAATCTAGTGGTGAACTAACCGTCTTACACGCCAACTTGATCTCATTTTATAATAAAATTTTGTTATCTTTTCTGAATGGATAGTTGGCTACTTTCTGTGAGTAATTTTAGGTTTGCACAATCCAAAAATTTTTGTAAAAATGCACATCTTTTCCTATCGTGTTTAATTTCTTGCCTAAAATATGATAGCAATTCCTTGATTCATAGTGTTGTAGATATAACTTTAAAAGTTCAAGCAGACATCATTTCCTTATATATTACCTCGTAATGTAGAAGATATCAAAATTAACTCCCATCAAAGAAGCAAAAAGAAGAAGCTAGAGTAGCTGCCTATAATCTACCGCCAATAAGTTTTTCTTTAAAATCTTTAGAACTCAACATTGTTTGGTGACTATATTTTTTAAGAAAATAAAAATTATCTAAATAACTCTGATTAAACTTTCGGAATATGTTTTAGGTTAAAATCAATTTGTTTCTAATATACCATGCGAGTAATTGTTGGTTGTAGAGTATAAGTGTTTCTTCAGTTGTATAGCAGGTGCTTGATACAATGCCTAAGTAGTGAATTCATGTTACCCACTTCGGGCAAACCAAGTTTTTTTTAATTTTATACAAAAGGCAATCCCTAAATATGAACATGGTTACTAGTTGTGTAGTCCGATAGAGTCTTGTAGCAAATTTGATTTGGTCATCCAGTGACAAGGTAACTACTTGTTAAGTCAGTTTTGCATGAAGTTGTTTGCGGTCCTTTGCCATTAGCTGGTTTTATTATATTCCTTTTGTGGCAGTATTTAGTTTTCCAGCTCGCCATCTCGTTGATGACTGTTTTTACGTCATCCATATCTTGCTTAAAGTTCTAAACAATTCAAGTTGTTTAATGGATCAAAACAAAGGACTATTTCTGGTCAAAAGGTGCATGTGCAATTAGTTAAAAACATGTTAATTGGGTCAAGGTCCAACTAGTAAAAGAAATCATCTATTAGCCTTTTATTATAAGAAAAACAAGTTGGTTGGGTAAAGGGCGAGAACTCTGGTTAATTTTCAAAAACAGGTTTGTAAAATATTTGTTTATATGAAAATTAGTTGTTACCTTAGAGGTCGTGCAATGTCACACCCCGTTGTAGCGGAAATACAGGGTTAACAAAAAATTGCATACTAATCAGAAGGTTAATAGAGATTACATCCATTTACCAATACAAGTCAATACAAGTACAATCGTTCAAAGTGTGGACCCCAAAATACGGATACAAGTCATCCTCATTTGGAACTGGGCCCACAGAATACAAGTTCAATAAATTGGACAGTCAAATACAATTAAAGCCAAAAGCATGAGAGTCCTCAATGTCTGATGCTAATTGTACGTCCAAAGTCAAAAGATTGGCCCTATAATGCCAAAGACGATTCCAAGACTTACTGATGGTCACCTGAAAAGCATGAAATTTGAGAGGATCAACTATCGAAATAGTTGGTGAGCTTACAGTGTATTTGACCAAATGTTTAGTCGTCATTGATACAACACAATGACCTGTAGTTATAAATGACCGGACTGTTAGAATACTACATCTAACAAAACTTTTATTTCAAGATAGTCAGAATACCACATCTGACAGCATATGACAGTCAGAATACAACATCCGACAGTATCAGTCAATATGCCTCGCACAGGTTCCGTTCTAAATGGGTGCGGACCTTAGCCAAGACAGTCAGAATACAACATCCGACAATTTAACCAAGACAGTCAGAATACAACATCCGACAATTTAACCAAGACAGTCAGAATACAACATCCGACAATTTAACTAAGACAGTCAGAATACAACATCCGACAATTTAACCAAGACAGTCAGAATACAACATCCGACAATTTAACCAATAGGGGGAAACATTTTAGTTTGTCAAACACAAAGAAACATCTTAATCAGCCATCACACGGCAATTCAACGTCATTTTACCCAACATTTAATAAATGACATGTATACACATTTTCGACAGCCGTCAACATGGGAAAATTTAAGTCAAATGATCTAAGTATCCAAGTCACATGGCATACTCACAAAACAATCATTTATTTAACAAATAGTGTATACAACAGTGCATGCTTTTCAGGCCCAAAGTAAAAGGAAAAGGGCGCCATAAACTCACCTTAGCGATCTAAGTGCTAAAAGGGTATAATGTAGCTCGAGAAGATCCACAGTCAATTCTCCTGGTTATCCAAAACCTATGATATCATTACCAATAATGAGGATCAAATCCCTTGACGACGGGTATCCTACGTACAACTACTTAGCTATAGACCCTAGAATGCCATAACCGAGAATGTGTTTCAAACTTTCATTTTACCAATCAAAAGTAAATAAACATATTCGGACTTTCGGATTAAAAGTTATTAATGTTTAAAAATTGATGCGCAAAAATCTTTACAGTGGGTATCCACTGCGCCGCAGTGAGCCAGAACCTTGCTCACTGCGCCGCAGTGGGCTAAATCGAACCAGGGACCAGTACAATGGCACTGCGCCGCAGTGGGCCATTGCCAAGCTCACTGCGCCGCAGTGAGCTAACCTTGCACAAAACAGGCCCTAGCCACTGCGCCGCAGTGGGCTAAATCGAACCAGGGACCAGTACAATAGCACTGCGCCGCAGTGGCCTCATTCTGCAGCCAGCACCAGCAGGTGCAAATATGCAGGAAAGCCCAAAACGTTTTTCAACACAAATCCTTTCATTATAACAAGTATTAACATGTTCAAAAGACCTGGAAACATACCATTTCGCCAATCATTTCGCCATTTCAATCATTTAGACCTCAAAACCTAATTCTAAGTCAAAACCTAATTAAGTTAACCAAACCAAAACTCATTTCATTTCCATGGCTATCTAATTCATTTAAAAATACTGAAATTAAACTTGAAATGGAAATTAAATCAAATCAAAAGTTTGGAGAAGAAAGTTACTTACCAAAATGGTGTTTTTGAAGAGATTGACTAAAATGAAGATGGTGATGATGATGATAAACCCTTGAAACTAATAGATGATTACTTCTTTTGCCCAACAAAAATCAGATTCTTGATGATGATATGATAGATAATTGGGAGGATTTGAAAGTATTTTGGTGATTTGTGTGTGTTCTGTGTGTGTGTGTGTGTGTGTTTGTCAGGCAAATATAAGAAAAGGGGTGATGGGGGTGTTTGGTGTTTCCCTCCCTGCCTTTCAATTCCAATTCGGCCCATGTGGCCAAATATTAGATATATACCTTACCCCTACTTTGGTAAAATGCTTACTATTAAAATACCGTTTGACTAAATTGTTAAAATGTAAAGTAAAGGTATTTTCCCTCGTCTCATTTTAGTTAAGACAAGTAAATAAAAATAAATAACTAAACTTTTAGAAATATTTAGTTTAGACAGTCTATTTACTGTGTTCAATTATAATATTTAAATCTTAATTTAACGTTATTTTAAGACTCGGCATTCGTCTAAATAGCTAATAGTCTACGTCACAAGGATACGCCTAATTGAACTATAACGAATGTTCAATTAACTAACAATTTCACGTCATAATCTCTATATTAGACGAAATTATAATAATGATCGAGATTAGGACTAACCCGTTGTTAATAAATTACGAGTTGTCACAGCATCCCCGACTTCTAAGGATTTCGTCCCGAAATCAAGTCTTGCTCAGTAAAAGATGAGGATAGTTATCCCTCATATAGTCTTCACGTTCCCAAGTCGAGTCGGGACCATGTTTTGAGTTCCAACGAACTTTGACCAATTTGATACGACTACGTCTAAGTTGTTTGAGCTGTTGGTCTAAAATTTCAACAGGTTCTTCAACGAATTGAAGAGGGTCAGTCACTTGCAGCTCTTCGACAGGTACGACTAAAGTCTCATCAGTCAGACATTTCTTAAGATTCGAAATGTGAAATGTGTGATGAACGTGTTCTAGCTCCTTAGGTAAATCGAGCTTGTAAGCCACGGAACCAATTCTTTGAACAATTTCGAATGGTCCGATATAACGAGGACTAAGTTTCCCTCGTACGCCAAAACGTGCAGTGCCTTTCCAAGGTGACACTTTCAACATGACTTTGTCTCCCACTTGAAACTCAAGTGGTTTCCGTCTACGGTCGGCATAGCTCTTTTGACGATCTTGAGCCGCCTTCAGCCGTGCCCTAATTTCGACAATTTGATCAGTAGTCTTCTGAACTAGTCCATATTTAAATAAACGACGTTCTCCAGCATCAAGCCAACAGACAGGAGATCTACACTTTCGTCCATATAAAGCCTCATAAGGCGCGCATTTGATGCTAGTGTGATAGCTGTTGTTATATGAAAATTCAGCTAACGGCAAAAAGGTATCCCAACTACCTTTGAAGTCGATGACACATGCCCGAAGCATGTCCTCTAAAGTCTGGATGGTACGTTCACTTTGTCCGTCAGTCTGGGGATGGTAAGCCGTACTTAAGTGCAATTGAGTGCCTAGGGCGTCTTGAAAATATCTCCAAGATTGTGAAGTGAAACGACCATCACGATCAGAGATAATAGACAAAGGAACGCCATGAAGTGACACAATCTTCTCAATATATAATTGAGACAATTTCTTTATTTTCCAATTCTCCCGTATGGGAATGAAGTGTGCAGACTTCGTCAATCGGTCAACAATGACCCAAATAGTATCGTAACCCTTCAAGGTTCGAGGTAACTTCGTAATGAAGTCCATAGTAATCTGTTCCCATTTCCAGTCCGGAATTTGGGGTTGCTGGAGCAGCCCAGAAGGCTTTTGGTGCTCCGCCTTGACCATTGAACAATTTAGACACTTTGAGACATAAGTGGCGATATCTCTTTTCATGCCGGGCCACCAATAAAAGTCCTTTAGTCCATGGTACATTTTGTCAGCACCAGGATGGATTGAGTACTTAGATCGATGACTCTCGTTCATTAAGAGTTCTCTAAGTCCATTATACTTGGGAATCCACACTCTGCCCTTGACATGTCTGATCCCATCGCCATCCAATTCAAATAACCGTTCGGCATTCCACAATGCTTCCTTCTCGATACGCCCTGGTTGTAAGGCCTCATTCTGATCATCTAAAACTCTATCCCTTAATGACGAGCCAAGATAAGAACTTGCTCTTGTTATGACAGATAGTGAAATTCTATCCTTTCGACTTAGCGCGTCAGCAACAACATTTGCTTTACCGGGATGATATTTGAGTTCACAGTCGTAGTCACTGAGTAATTCTACCCATCGTCGTTGTCGCATATTCAGCATTTTCTGATCGAAGATATGCTGAAGGCTTTTGTGATCTGTGAATACCGTACACTTTGTACCGTACAAATAGTGCCTCCAAATCTTTAAGGCAAAAACAACCGCTCCGAGTTCAAGATCGTGGGTTGTGTAATTCTTTTCGTGGGTTTTTAGTTGTCTGGAAGCGTAAGCAATGACCTTACCCTCCTGCATAAGTACACATCCCATTCCCTGATGTGATGCGTCACAGTATACCACGAAGTTTTCAATTCCATTCGGTAACGCTAAAATAGGAGCATTACATAGCTTGTCTTTCAACGTTTGAAATACTTCTTCCTGGGCATCCTGCCAAATAAATTCCTTGGTCTTTTGAGTTAACAACGTCAAAGGTTGAGCAACCCTTGAGAAGTTCTCAATGAATCTCCTGTAATAGCCAGCCAGTCCAAGAAATTGACGAATTTCCGTCGGAGTCTTAGGGGCTTCCCACTTCTTTATTGCCTCGACCTTAGATGGATCTACATGGATCCCATCCCTGTTCACTACATGACCCAAGAAGTGTACTTCCCTAATCCAGAATTCACATTTGAGAATTTCGCGTACAACTTCTGATCCTTGAGCAGTTGCAGAATGGTTCTCAGATGACCTTCATGTTCGTCTTTATTCCTTGAGTATATCATTATGTCGTCAATGAATACAATGACAAACTTGTCAAGATACGGTCGACATACTCGATTCATTAAGTCTATAAACACAGCAGGTGCATTGGTTAAGCCAAACGGCATAACCAAAAACTCATAATGTCCGTAACGAGTTCTGAAGGCTGTTTTAGGAATGTCCGTCTCTCTGACTCTGAGTTGATGATACCCAGATCTGAGATCAATCTTGAAAAAGTGTGATGCACCTTCCAATTGGTCAAACAAGTCGTCAATACGAGGTAAAGGGTACCTGTTCTTGACAGTCAACTTGTTCAGTTCTCTGTAATCAATACACATACGCATAGAGCCGTCTTTCTTCTTCACAATAGGATCGGAGCTCCCCAAGGTGATGAACTTGGACGAATTAGTCCTTTAGCTAACAACTCTTGAAGTTGTTCGGACAATTCTTGCATTTCTGATGGCGCAAGACGATAGGGTGCCTTGGCCACGGGCGCAGCTCCAGGGACCAAATCTATTCCAAACTCAACTGGCCTGTGAGGTGGAAGTCCCATCAAATCTTCAGGAAACACCTCTGGAAAATCTCTAACTACTGGAATGTCTTGCATTTCTTTAACCTCTGGTTTCCTTTCTACTACAAATGCTAAGAAGGCAGGGTGTTCTTTTTGTAAATATTTATTTGCCTTTATCGCCGATACTAAGATTAATTTCTTTCCTGCCTTGTCTCCTTGTACTTCTAGGGTTTCGTTATTCTGCAGAGGTATTCTAACAATCTTCTCATAACAACTTATATTAGCTCTAACCTTAGATAACCAGTCCATACCAACAATCACATCAAAACTGCTTAGTTCTATGGGGATTAGGTCAATTTTAAAAGTCTTACCTGGCTAATACCAAACTGCAATCTACTAAATGATCTCTAGCAATATACTTTTGACCGTTTGCATATTCGACAATATAAGTGTCTTTCATAGGGATAGCTACTATACCAAATCGAGACTTAAATTCTAAGGATATGAAACTTTTATCAGCACCAGAGTCGAATAATACAAAAACATAATGATTATTGAGTATGAATGTACCTATCACAACGTTGGGATCTCGTCGTGCATCAGCAGCATCCAAAGCAAAAACTCGACCTCTGCCTTGTCCTCGTTGATTCCTAGCTTGATTGTTCCCGCATTGTTCCTCACTGGAACTATAGCATTATTGTTCGGGGCTTGATTAAGTCGTGGACACGCGGGTCGCATATGATTCTCGCTTCCACACTCGTAGCACTGATTTGGTATCCTTTCCCTACAGAACTTTGCCTGATGTCCCGTTCTTTTACAACGGTGGCAAGTAGGACAATTTCCCAAGTGATGGAGACCACACTTATTGCATCTTGTGTTTGCGCCGGGGTATCTCTTGATATCTTGTGGGACTACTGCAAAGTTTCTGGCAGCTTTAAACCTCTTGCTGTTCCCACCATTTCCAAAACCACTACCAGAGGCTTGATCATTTCTTCGCTTGACCACCTCAGTTCCAACAGAAGAACCAGCGGTTCTTTTTAAATCTATCACCATCCGATTGGTCGCACTAACTGCCGCTTGAAGAGTCAAAGGGTTAAAAGCGGCTACCAACCTTCGGATGTCAGGTGACAAGCCATAACAGTATCTTTCAACTAACTTCTCCTCCGTATCCACCATACGAGGGACAAGTCTTGTCAGCTCATGAAAACGAGTAGTGTATTTCTCGTTGTCTAGCCCGACCATATTATGATTCCAAAATTCGCCTTCCATTTTCTGTACTTCCTCCCTAGGACAGTATTTTTCCATCAACATACTTTTAAAATCAAACCAAGGTATTCTATTAGCTTGGTCTCGACCTCGGGTCCTAACCTGCTCGTTCCACCATGATAGAGCGTGCTTTTGAAGTTGAGTGGAAGCATATTCCACTTTGTGCTCTTCGGCACAACGACTAATATGAAGCACCGCCTCTATGCTTTCTAGCCAGTTGATTAGACCTACCGGACCCTCGGTATCATGAAATTCTTTTGGTTTACAATAGGTAAAGGTCTTGTAGTCACCCACTCGAAGTTGAGCTCGAGGAACAACTTGTTCAGCAGTAGGTTCAACATTGTTACTATTATCAGTATGATGATTATTATTGGCGTTCATACTTGCCGTGATCTGAGCAACTAAAGTAGGCATGGCGGCCAACAGTTGCTGTGTCACAAATGCTGCCATATTATTATCCCCGCCAGTATTTGGGGTAGGTCCAGGACCAGTGTTCACCTGGACAGTAGCAGCTTCCGGTACTTGCTGAATCACAGGTTCTTCCTGTTCAGCTTCATTATTCAAAGGAGTGGATCGAGTAACTCTCTTTGGTGCAGTTTTCTTGACTGGAGCCTTTTTCTGAACTTTGCTTTTCGTCTTGGGAGCCATCTATCCTTGATATGAACAAAATGTAATTTAGAGGTTTTCTCATAAGAATAACAAGAATGTAGCTTTTCAAGATACAAGAGGGCATTAAACACATGTCGCAAATTCTCGACTTACTTGAACTCATTAACTAAACAAGACAAGAAATATAGTTCACTACATTTCTAGAATTGAAATGAGCAAGTAATGTAGCCTGAACAAGTAGGTAAGCCATAGAACGACCATATTTCATTTATACTTAAAACTTTTTACATAGTCTGACTTGTACATTTCCAAAAATCTTGTGGGAAAACTACATCCACAACCCAAATCAGGTGGGAACAACATCCACGATGATACATTACACAGTCAGAACAATACTATCCAAAATACGTGGGAAATACATCCACCAAAAAGATTACAACTCAAATACAGAAGTATGAGTTGTCAAATGTTCTAAGGCTTACAATATAGAAAGACTTATTACAAAATTACATCTTGCAAATAACAACGACCAGCAAAGCCACCACCAAAACCACCACAACCGACAGTATCCAGATCAACCTCCCAATAGTTTCCTTCCCCTCTCTAGCAACAGACATAGCCTCAGCCGCCTGTTGGTAAGCTCCAGTCAACGCCTGAGCTTGATTCTCTATTTTCTCTCTGGTGCAAATGAGGGAATTGTTCATCCTTGACAATTGTCGGCGATAATATTCCGACCTATCAGCTGCAGATGCAACTGGCATAACAGTGCTTGGATTGTAGACAGGCACTCTGGAGGGACCCGCAGCATACGGATCTCCCTGAAAGAATGAAAGTCCAAGTCCACAGTTGCCCTGAACTGGTGCAGAAGGACCAGGAGCATAAGGGTCTCTAGGAGCATAAGGCAAATGAGCTCCCTCGGTAGTCCTCCTCTGATATGGAGATACCGGTGTTACAGATGATTGAACAAGGATAGACACATGTTCGCCTCCAGATTCACTGGAAGATGACACAAGATTGATAGGGCGTGATTCATTGCCCGATTCCTCCATTGGTTCCTCTTCATAAGAGTCAGGAACACAAGGAATGGAGTTTGCTATGATAGGAACTGGAGGTGTACAAGGTACAACAGCATTTGAGCTAACTCCATCCGACATGACTAGTCTGAAAAGATAGTCAAAGAATCCATATAAGTCAAATGGATAAGGCAGTACGTCTCAAATGGATGATACAGTACGCAAATGAGTTTTAAAGAAATCTTTGTCTAGATTACACACATTTGGTTTGGGTTTCTATTACCAACATATTTGAAATGCTTATATATAGGGTCACCCGCAGCCTTCCCACCACATTTTAAATATGCTGTTGATATAATCCAAACTATCACGTATATAAACCTTATGCATACACATACGATTTGAGTTTCTATTCCTAACATACCTTCAATGTTTATATATAGGGTCACCCGCAGCCTTCCCACCACATCTACAGTATGTTGTGAATATAGCTCAAACTATAACGTATACAAAATCTAAGATATTTATTTCGAGCCTTATATTATTTTACATAATCGGGACGTAGTTGATCAAGTTAGGTCTAATTATAGACAAATAATATAACTCCTGAAATAAGTATCCTAAGCCTAAATAGACTTAGATTCCCTTTTGAAACGAAATGGCTATAGATTGAGTTTTTCCAGCGGAAAAACTCGGTATTAACTATAACCTTGTCTCTGATAGCAATTTTTGTCACACCCAGTTGTAGCGGAAATACAGGGTTAACAAAGAATTGCATACTAATCAGAAGGTTAATAGAGATTACATCCATTTATACCAATACAAGTCAATACAAGTACAATCGTTCAAAGTGTGGACCCCAAAATACGGATACAAGTCATCCTCATTTAGAACTGGGCCCACAGAATACAAGTTCAATAAATTGGACAGTCAAATACAATTAAAGCCAAAAGCATGAGAGTCCTCAATGTCTGATGCTAATTGTACGTCCAAAGTCAAAGATTGGCCCTATAATGCCAAAGACGACTCCAAGACTTACTGATGGTCACCTGAAAAGCATGAAATTTGAGAGGATCAACTATCGAAATAGTTGGTGAGCTTACAGTGTGTTTGACCAAATGTTTAGTCGTCATTGATACAACACAATGACCAGTAGTTATAAATGACCGGACAGTTAGAATACTACATCTAACAAAACTTTTATTTCAAGATAGTCAGAATACCACATCTGACAGCATATGACAGTCAGAATACAACATCCGACAGTATCAGTCAATATGCCTCGCACAGGTTTCCGTTCTAAATGGGTGCGGACCTTAGCCAAGACAGTCAGAATACAACATCCGACAATTTAACCAAGACAGTCAGAATACAACATCCGACAATTTAACCAAGACAGTCAGAATACAACATCCGACAATTTAACCAAGACAGTCAGAATACAACATCCGACAATTTAACCAAGACAGTCAGAATACAACATCCGACAATTTAACCAAGACAGTCAGAATACAACATCCGACAATTTAACCAAGACAGTCAGAATACAACATCCGACAATTTAACCAAGACAGTCAGAATACAACATCCGACAATTTAACCAAGACAGTCAGAATACAACATCCGACAATTTAACCAAGACAGTCAGAATACAACATCCGACAATTTAACCAAGACAGTCAGAATACAACATCCGACAATTTAACCAAGACAGTCAGAATACAACATCCGACAATTTAACCAAGACAGTCAGAATACAACATCCGACAATTTAACCAAGACAGTCAGAATACAACATCCGACAATTTAACCAAGACAGTCAGAATACAACATCCGACAATTTAACCAAGACAGTCAGAATACAACATCCGACAATTTAACCAAGACAGTCAGAATACAACATCCGACAATTTAACCAAGACAGTCAGAATACAACATCCGACAATTTAACCAAGACAGTCAGAATACAACATCCGACAATTTAACCAAGACAGTCAGAATACAACATCCGACAATTTAACCAAGACAGTCAGAATACAACATCCGACAATTTAACCAAGACAGTCAGAATACAACATCCGACAATTTAACCAAGACAGTCAGAATACAACATCCGACAATTTAACCAAGACAGTCAGAATACAACATCCGACAATTTAACCAAGACAGTCAGAATACAACATCCGACAATTTAACCAAGACAGTCAGAATACAACATCCGACAATTTAACCAAGACAGTCAGAATACAACATCCGACAATTTAACCAAGACAGTCAGAATACAACATCCGACAATTTAACCAAGACAGTCAGAATACAACATCCGACAATTTAACCAAGACAGTCAGAATACAACATCCGACAATTTAACCAAGACAGTCAGAATACAACATCCGACAATTTAACCAAGACAGTCAGAATACAACATCCGACAATTTAACCAAGACAGTCAGAATACAACATCCGACAATTTAACCAAGACAGTCAGAATACAACATCCGACAATTTAACCAAGACAGTCAGAATACAACATCCGACAATTTAACCAAGACAGTCAGAATACAACATCCGACAATTTAACCAAGACAGTCAGAATACAACATCCGACAATTTAACCAAGACAGTCAGAATACAACATCCGACAATTTAACCAAGACAGTCAGAATACAACATCCGACAATTTAACCAAGACAGTCAGAATACAACATCCGACAATTTAACCAAGACAGTCAGAATACAACATCCGACAATTTAACCAAGACAGTCAGAATACAACATCCGACAATTTAACCAAGACAGTCAGAATACAACATCCGACAATTTAACCAAGACAGTCAGAATACAACATCCGACAATTTAACCAAGACAGTCAGAATACAACATCCGACAATTTAACCAAGACAGTCAGAATACAACATCCGACAATTTAACCAAGACAGTCAGAATACAACATCCGACAATTTAACCAAGACAGTCAGAATACAACATCCGACAATTTAACCAAGACAGTCAGAATACAACATCCGACAATTTAACCAAGACAGTCAGAATACAACATCCGACAATTTAACCAAGACAGTCAGAATACAACATCCGACAATTTAACCAAGACAGTCAGAATACAACATCCGACAATTTAACCAAGACAGTCAGAATACAACATCCGACAATTTAACCAAGACAGTCAGAATACAACATCCGACAATTTAACCAAGACAGTCAGAATACAACATCCGACAATTTAACCAAGACAGTCAGAATACAACATCCGACAATTTAACCAAGACAGTCAGAATACAACATCCGACAATTTAACCAAGACAGTCAGAATACAACATCCGACAATTTAACCAAGACAGTCAGAATACAACATCCGACAATTTAACCAAGACAGTCAGAATACAACATCCGACAATTTAACCAAGACAGTCAGAATACAACATCCGACAATTTAACCAAGACAGTCAGAATACAACATCCGACAATTTAACCAAGACAGTCAGAATACAACATCCGACAATTTAACCAAGACAGTCAGAATACAACATCCGACAATTTAACCAAGACAGTCAGAATACAACATCCGACAATTTAACCAAGACAGTCAGAATACAACATCCGACAATTTAACCAAGACAGTCAGAATACAACATCCGACAATTTAACCAAGACAGTCAGAATACAACATCCGACAATTTAACCAAGACAGTCAGAATACAACATCCGACAATTTAACCAAGACAGTCAGAATACAACATCCGACAATTTAACCAAGACAGTCAGAATACAACATCCGACAATTTAACCAAGACAGTCAGAATACAACATCCGACAATTTAACCAAGACAGTCAGAATACAACATCCGACAATTTAACCAAGACAGTCAGAATACAACATCCGACAATTTAACCAAGACAGTCAGAATACAACATCCGACAATTTAACCAAGACAGTCAGAATACAACATCCGACAATTTAACCAAGACAGTCAGAATACAACATCCGACAATTTAACCAAGACAGTCAGAATACAACATCCGACAATTTAACCAAGACAGTCAGAATACAACATCCGACAATTTAACCAAGACAGTCAGAATACAACATCCGACAATTTAACCAAGACAGTCAGAATACAACATCCGACAATTTAACCAAGACAGTCAGAATACAACATCCGACAATTTAACCAAGACAGTCAGAATACAACATCCGACAATTTAACCAAGACAGTCAGAATACAACATCCGACAATTTAACCAAGACAGTCAGAATACAACATCCGACAATTTAACCAAGACAGTCAGAATACAACATCCGACAATTTAACCAAGACAGTCAGAATACAACATCCGACAATTTAACCAAGACAGTCAGAATACAACATCCGACAATTTAACCAAGACAGTCAGAATACAACATCCGACAATTTAACCAAGACAGTCAGAATACAACATCCGACAATTTAACCAAGACAGTCAGAATACAACATCCGACAATTTAACCAAGACAGTCAGAATACAACATCCGACAATTTAACCAAGACAGTCAGAATAAACTTGAAATGGAAATTAAATCAAATCAAAAGTTTGGAGAAGAAAGTCACTTACCAAAATGGTGTTTTTGAAGAAATTGACTAAAATGAAGATGGTGATGATGATGATAAACCCTTGAAACTAATAGATGATTACTACAAGACTGACTAGACAACTAGTAACCATGTTCATATTTAGGGATTGCCTTTTGTATAAAATTAAAATAATGGCAAAGGACTGCAAACAACTTCATGCAAAACTGACTTAAAAAGTAGTTACCTTGTCACTGGATGACCAAATCAAATTTGCTACAAGACTCTATCGGACTACACAACTAGTAACCATGTTCATATTTAGGGATTGCCTTTTGTATAAAATTAAAAAAATGGCAAAGGACTGCAAACAACTTCATGCAAAACTGACTTAAAAAGTAGTTACCTTGTCACTGGATGACCAAATCAAATTTGCTACAAGACTCTATCGGACTACACAACTAGTAACCATGTTCATATTTAGGGATTGCCTTTTGTATAAAATTAAAAAAATGGCAAAGGACTGCAAACAACTTCATGCAAAACTGACTTAAAAAGTAGTTACCTTGTCACTGGATGACCAAATCAAATTTGCTACAAGACTCTATCGGACTACACAACTAGTAACCATGTTCATATTTAGGGATTGCCTTTTGTATAAAATTAAAAAAATGGCAAGTAGGACTGCAAACAACTTCATGCAAAACTGACTTAAAAAGTAGTTACCTTGTCACTGGATGACCAAATCAAATTTGCTACAAGACTCTATCGGACTACACAACTAGTAACCATGTTCATATTTAGGGATTGCCTTTTGTATAAAATTAAAAAAAACTTGGCAAAGTGGGACTGCAAACAACTTCATGCAAAACTGACTTAAAAAGTAGTTACCTTGTCACTGGATGACCAAATCAAATTTGCTACAAGACTCTATCGGACTACACAACTAGTAACCATGTTCATATTTAGGGATTGCCTTTTGTATAAAATTAAAAAAATGGCAAAGGACTGCAAACAACTTCATGCAAAACTGACTTAAAAAGTAGTTACCTTGTCACTGGATGACCAAATCAAATTTGCTACAAGACTCTATCGGACTACACAACTAGTAACCATGTTCATATTTAGGGATTGCCTTTTGTATAAAATTAAAAAAATGGCAAAGGACTGCAAACAACTTCATGCAAAACTGACTTAAAAAGTAGTTACCTTGTCACTGGATGACCAAATCAAATTTGCTACAAGACTCTATCGGACTACACAACTAGTAACCATGTTCATATTTAGGGATTGCCTTTTGTATAAAATTAAAAAAATGGCAAAGGACTGCAAACAACTTCATGCAAAACTGACTTAAAAAGTAGTTACCTTGTCACTGGATGACCAAATCAAATTTGCTACAAGACTCTATCGGACTACACAACTAGTAACCATGTTCATATTTAGGGATTGCCTTTTGTATAAAATTAAAAAAATGGCAAAGGACTGCAAACAACTTCATGCAAAACTGACTTAAAAAGTAGTTACCTTGTCACTGGATGACCAAATCAAATTTGCTACAAGACTCTATCGGACTACACAACTAGTAACCATGTTCATATTTAGGGATTGCCTTTTGTATAAAATTAAAAAAATGGCAAAGGACTGCAAACAACTTCATGCAAAACTGACTTAAAAAGTAGTTACCTTGTCACTGGATGACCAAATCAAATTTGCTACAAGACTCTATCGGACTACACAACTAGTAACCATGTTCATATTTAGGGATTGCCTTTTGTATAAAATTAAAAAAATGGCAAAGGACTGCAAACAACTTCATGCAAAACTGACTTAAAAAGTAGTTACCTTGTCACTGGATGACCAAATCAAATTTGCTACAAGACTCTATCGGACTACACAACTAGTAACCATGTTCATATTTAGGGATTGCCTTTTGTATAAAATTAAAAAAATGGCAAAGGACTGCAAACAACTTCATGCAAAACTGACTTAAAAAGTAGTTACCTTGTCACTGGATGACCAAATCAAATTTGCTACAAGACTCTATCGGACTACACAACTAGTAACCATGTTCATATTTAGGGATTGCCTTTTGTATAAAATTAAAAAAATGGCAAAGGACTGCAAACAACTTCATGCAAAACTGACTTAAAAAGTAGTTACCTTGTCACTGGATGACCAAATCAAATTTGCTACAAGACTCTATCGGACTACACAACTAGTAACCATGTTCATATTTAGGGATTGCCTTTTGTATAAAATTAAAAAAATGGCAAAGGACTGCAAACAACTTCATGCAAAACTGACTTAAAAAGTAGTTACCTTGTCACTGGATGACCAAATCAAATTTGCTACAAGACTCTATCGGACTACACAACTAGTAACCATGTTCATATTTAGGGATTGCCTTTTGTATAAAATTAAAAAAATGGCAAAGGACTGCAAACAACTTCATGCAAAACTGACTTAAAAAGTAGTTACCTTGTCACTGGATGACCAAATCAAATTTGCTACAAGACTCTATCGGACTACACAACTAGTAACCATGTTCATATTTAGGGATTGCCTTTTGTATAAAATTAAAAAAATGGCAAAGGACTGCAAACAACTTCATGCAAAACTGACTTAAAAAGTAGTTACCTTGTCACTGGATGACCAAATCAAATTTGCTACAAGACTCTATCGGACTACACAACTAGTAACCATGTTCATATTTAGGGATTGCCTTTTGTATAAAATTAAAAAAAACTTGCTTTGCCCGAAGTGGGTAACATGAATTCACTACTTAGGCATTGTATCAATCACCTGCTATACAACTCAAGAAACACTTATACTCTACCACGAACAATTAATAAGGCCGTTTTTTAAGAGCAAAAACACGTTTATTTATAATAAAAAAAAAGGAAGTCAAATTTTTAAGTTGACCATTAAGGCCGTTATTGACCGTCTTTGGCCAACCCCGTTAAATTTCAACGATATGTGATTTATCGTAAAGGTAAAGGGCCGTCTTTAAAAGGTCGATGTTACAACATTGGGATGTCAAGAACAAAAACTATACCGAAAGAAAGTATTTGCTACAACTTCAAGTGCATATAACAACCTTGTTTTAATGGATAATTATAACTTTGTAACTATATCTTTAAAATTCTGCCAATAATGACACACACACAATTTTCTATATCAAGGAACGATAAACCTTGATTTTTTGGACTATAACTTTCTTTTAGGCAATTTGTCAAACACCTTACATAGATGAAACTTAATAATATATCAAATACTATCATAAATTGGGATAGTAATTCATACATATAAACAAAATTACAACATCTTAAAAATCATAAAACTAACAAAAATCATAAAGCATAAGTGTAATCATCTAGCATTTCTAGTAATGTCTAAATTAATCACCAACTATTGTTACATCAAAAATTCAAAAAAATAATAATATGAATTTCAGTGAAACAACATATCCTAGATATAGATATAGATAGAAGAAGAGAGCACCGAATGCAAAACCTTTCCTAGGGAAAGATGATGTAGCCAATTAACTCAATAGACATTCACATAATTTGGGAAATTTATTAAAAAAACACATAGAAAGACCTTATTATAAGTGCTAACATCATATTATTCAACGTGTAAACTTAAAAATTAAATTCAAAAAATACATTTTTTAATAATTTCTTGCACTTAACTCTGTCTATTACTATCATAAATCTGTGAAGTGATTAAAATTTCTTTAGGAGATAACTTAATAACGAATTTAAAAAAACACACTTCTTGTTTTATCACAAAATGACGATAAAAGCAACAAAAATTACCAAATACTAAAAAAAATGAGAAAAGAAATAAAATTCATTCAATTAAGAAGTAATAAATAAAAAGGTTAAAAATGCAACTTACTTAAACAGGGAAATCATGGTTGGATATATGATGGATGGATCCACTTTCTTCGAGGATCCACAGCGTCACATATGGGATGATGATGATCTCGACTAAGAAAAAAAAAGGAAGAAAGTGAAGAAATATAAAATAGATCTTACAAGTAGAAAATGAATTGAATATTAGTTGGTTTTAAAAAACTATTTGCATTTACGGCAGAATAGTGAACAGATGGGAGTTAATTTATAGTTTGAAAGAGAAAAAGTTTTTTTTTTTTTTTTAAGGTGAATTTCGCTGGAAACTTCGTGTCGCGATTCGACAGCGGAAGGTCTAACATACGTTGTCTTAACCTGTACGCGCTAGAAAGCTCCCTCGAAGTAGAAATGCCTATTTCAAATACCCGATGGGAGAAAACTCCCTACTAATCCGTCCGAATCCACGACAATTAATAGGGGTAAACCCTGCCCCCTCAGACTTGAACTTGGGTATACCCAAGTCAAGTCCTCATAAAGAGACTTAATTTCTATGTCCTCCCCAAGACTTAAACACAAGACATCATGCAAGGAGATATGGTTTTTCAACCATTGAACTAAAGGTCAAGGCCGAATGAAGGAGAAAGAAGTGACTCTACTTTATAGATTTTACATTTAAGAGTGGAATTTCCGAGTGTTAGCTAGGGATGGCAATGGATCGGATATGGATCGGATGGCATCATATCCATATCCATATCCATTTATTTTTCTATCATCCATATCCACATCCATATCCATTTAAAAAGTTTTCATCCATCCATATCCATATCCAATGGATTAGATGGATAAATGGATATCCATTGGATGTCCTTAAATTATTTTCACAACAAAAAAAACAACTTGAAATATGCAGTAAACATGATTGTTATCAATAAATATGTTGTTCCAACTTTTGACAAACACAAATCATGGTTTTTCCCTATATTATACAACCAAAAATCACTAGTTTTCTAGCTTATACAACCAAAAGACATAATGTTTTTCGCACTTTTTGCATAAAAGTCAAATATTGAAGGAATTCACAGGGAATATCTCATTAACCAAAAAATCCAAAAGTCTAAAATATTGAATACTTACTACTAGTTTAATTCCTTGTGCAGATTTTAAGAACACATCATTTCAAAAGTTACAAGTCATATATAAATTTAACGAAAATGTAAAATATGTTAAACACATGTGCATTTATATATGTAATAATATAAATAATAATAACAAATTTAATTAATTTCGGGTTAATGGATGACATCCATGGATGACAAACTTTCATCAATATCCACTCAATTAAACATCCATATCCGCTCCACATCCAATATTCATCCACTTAACGTCATCCATATCCACCAATGATGGATCGGATCGGGTGGATGTTCATTGGATCGGATTATCTTTGACATCCCTAGTGTTAGCGTGTGATCAATTTGTTTGAAAGTGGATGTGGTCTTCAAAGAGCCACGTAAGTCTGGTGAAAACATCATTCCAAGTAATTTGTCATAGCCAAAGAAATGCAAAATTCATCCTAAATATATACTCGTACCTTTTATTTATTTATTAAACAAAAATTAGTTATAAAAGAGTGTGTTTACTTCGGATGTAGTTTATCAACTATAATAAACAAAAGTTTATTGATTAACGGAATAGTTAAATGCTATTGTTATAAATTTTACAATATTTAGATTAATTATCATGCACACATTTTCTAACTTGGTATGCATAAACACTTATTCGATAGTCATATATTGACTCATTATCTTAGGGCCCATTATTTAATTTTGAGCCAAGCCCAAAAAGTCATTTTCTATTTTTGAAGACGACATTGTTTGTAGGTGAAGATATTAATTGATCATTGAATTTTGATGATGTAAGGGGTAGATGTACATGTTAAACAGTGGGTAGAAGTGGCCTTTATGGTTCTCAGACAACTACAAATATGTACTATGAAAATTTAGCTTTGACTGTAAATGCCTCGTTTCAAATTTAGAATTGCCCTCCGTCATCTATGCCCAACTACCAACTACCATGATACGCACAATGTGATAGAGACAAATAATTACTTGTTTGTAATCGGTTTTTATTATTTTCAATACCGTATCGTTATTTCACACAATTTGTCATGGTGGTAGCTATCATGTTACTTGTTGTTTTTACGTTTTTTTATCTAGAAAAACTGTGTTAATCATTTGGTGGTAAGAACATCAATCCAGTGTAAATTTAAACCTTTTGCTAGATGTAACCTTCATTTCAATTATAAAATGTATTTTTCTTTTGAACCAAAGAGATTTATACATTTTTCATTTCAATATTTTTTTACTTGTATTTTTTTAACATTAAAAAAATATAACACATAAAATATCTATCCTCATAGATATAGTAAATTTGTATGAAGGAACAACAAAGAATTGTGTATTATACTCATTATTCATGAACTATACAATATATACCAAAACAATGTACTATTACTTATTTGAAATGGGTTTTCCATAGCATATATATCCAATTTATTTTAAATAACTTTACATGGCATAACATATCCATTTTAATGTAATTGATAAACTATACTATAAACACTCTTTTATGAGCATACCAAAAATAGCATAGTTTACTCATGTGACTTTACATAGCATAGCATAACATAACATAGCCAATATGTTTCTCTTATATGGTGTAATTGACTTCTATATTGTCTATCTTTTATCCATTTGTATGAGTCAAATATAATCTCTTTATGTATGTCCATCACGCGTGCCCCCATCACCCCTCGCCCACTTTCACCTATTGCCCCCAGTCACCCCTTAGTCCCCCTTCCCTCCCTTCAAAGTATACTAGAACATGTTTTATAAATTATATAATGAAAAATAACATTTTTAGTTTTAAACGTGTTTTCAAAATTTTCATTTGTTTTTAGAGATGTAAAACTCCTTTCATTTTTTAGAAAATTTGAAATGAAAAACTAGAAAACATTTTCAATAACTAAACGCGTCCTAACTTCTTAGATGCTATAATTTCACGTTGTTTCCCTTGTATTTGCAGTATGCCTTTTATTCAACTTTTTAATTCAAGTTTCATTCTCCTCGTTGTAGAAAGTGTGGCTTAGAGCATTCGTAACGGGAGCACCGTTGACGGTGTGGAAGACTTTTAACTTTTTTATCTTATTTAAATATATACTTGTGTGATGGTAACAAATAACATATATGTGTCACCAACATCACCAGTCAAACTCTTCTTTATATAGCATATATATCCAATTTATTTTAAATAACTTTACATGGCATAACATATCCATTTTAATGTAATTGATAAACTATACTATAAACACTCTTTTATGAGCATACCAAAAATAGCATAGTTTACTCATGTGACTTTACATAGCATAGCATAACATAACATAGCCAATATGTTTCTCTTATATGGTGTAATTGACTTCTATATTGTCTATCTTTTATCCATTTGTATGAGTCAAATATAATCTCTTTCTTCTGTCCATCACCGTGCCCCATTACCCCTCGTCCCTAGTCACCCCTGCCCAGTCACCCCTCGCCCTGCCCCATCACCCTTTACCCTGCCCCATGTCACCCCTTAGTCCCCCTTCCCTCCCTTCAAAGTATACTAGAACATGTTTTATAAATTATATAATGAAAAATAACATTTTTAGTTTTAAACGTGTTTTCAAAAAAAATTTTGTTTTTAGAGATGTAAAACTCCTTTCATTTTTTAGAAAATTTGAAATGAAAAACTAGAAAACATTTTCAATAACTAAACGCGTCCTAACTTCTTAGATGCTATAATTTCACGTTGTTTCCCTTGTATTTGCAGTATGCCTTTTATTCAACTTTTTAATTCAAGTTTCATTCTCCTCGTTGTAGAAAGTGTGGCTTAGAGCATTCGTAACGGGAGCACCGTTGACGGTGTGGAAGACTTTTAACGCTGGGGTGGTAGGGTTGACAATTAGGAAGGTGGGATGGTTAACGTGTGGAGTATCCAAAGTCGAATGATAACGCTGAAAAAAGTTGGGTGGTAAGGTGGATGGATAACAAAGTGGGGTCATTGTTTAATTAATTGGGTTGGATATGAAATGGGTGTTGGACACTTAAATAGTTAAATGTATTATATTTTGAAATGAAAATATGATATGGTGTGGTTATTGTTATACAAGTATTAATATTAGAAGATTGTAAGAAAAATAGGATTAAGAAAAGGAAGAAAAACCGCATAATCTGTTCAAGTAAAAGAATTGGAGGGATGATATATTGAGGGTTGATGACTTAGTGGCTTACATGGCATTACGCGTCATTAATTCCATCTATTCAAATGATACAAATTTAATTGAAAATAAAAAATGACTAAATTGCGATGTAATTCACTTAGACTATCTTCAATGGGGGTGTTCATGGATGCCCTTAGGTGTCCTTAATTGTCTATGGATATCTTTTACCATTGAAACTTGTCCACAACTAAAGATATTTTTAATGTATGTCCTTACCTAAAGGCATGCCCTTAGACAATCTCCAATACTTTTTCTTCTTTTTTTTGTATATAGATGTAAAGATATGTAAAGATGTTTATATGGTTGGAGGTAAAATTAAAGGATTCTAAAGATGTGTAAGGATTTTAAAGATTTGTAAGGATATGATGTGATAGCTCAAGGACATCCTCTTTAGCAATGGAGATAGCCTTACACCCACAAAAGCTGTTTTTGTCGACTTTTGGGCCATAAAGAATGTGCTTTAAGTGCAAACCCGCATAAAACTATTTTGGACAACTTAGGAGTGATTTTAAAACAATTAGCCTGAAAAGTATAATATGCTTAGGGGGTGTTTGGTACAATGGAATGGAAAGGGTGGAAAGAGAATGAGAAAGACTTCTCATGTTTGGTTGCAATGGAGAATGGAAAAGAGAATCGAGAAGTGGGAATCGATTCCATTCCCTCCGTTCTCTATAAATTGTAGAGAATGGATGGGAATGGAAAAATAAATTATTTTTTTTGTTTTAATGATGTTATATGTATTAAATTTAATTATTATTTAAATTTTTGTATTTTTCATATATTCATTCTCTGCTTGTACCAAACGACGGAATTTATTCTCTTTCCCACTATATTCATTCTCTATTACATTTCCATTCTCTTTGATTTACTCATACCAAACACCCCCTTAGAGAATACAAGAATCTCCCCTTTTCTATGGCTAATTTACAGATGGGGAAAGTTGCATTTGAAAAAGGAAAAAAAAAAAGAGTAAAGTAGCACAAAGAATATTTTTCTCAAAAAATAATGAACCAGTCGAGGCGATTTCAATGTCAAAATTCAGCAGAGCCAGGTGCTCGGGGAAATGGTATTGTGTCTCGAATGTTATCTATTCCAGTGGCAAATTGCACAAGCCTCTCAAAACCCAACCCAAAACCTGCATGTGGAACTGAATAGAGCAAAACCATTAGTAGTTGGTACAGGTTTAAAAGAAATATAAAACGTTAAGGAATTAGATTCCTCGTTTGTTTGACTTTGAAGCATGAGTTATTAACTTCAGAGTGTGACAATATAATTCTTTTCAGCATGGATAAATTTGAAACCTGTATTTAAGTACAACGTAACAGGATACCATATTTTTATAAGCATATGACATAGTAAAGCAATTCATAGTAAGTTTAAAGGGCTATAACATGATCACGAGATGTGTTCAAATAGAATAATCACTATGGAATTACCAAAATTACCATTGGTGCAAACAATGTTATTAATTGAATGAGCATATAACAGGTTGTTCGCAAGAAATTAACAGATCAAAAGAAGATACTAACCTGTGCCATAACGCCGAAGATCCAGGTACCACCAAAAGCTCTCCTTGTTGAGATTCATTTCATCTAGGCGATTTTCTAGGTAATCAAGACGTTCTTCCCTTTGACTTCCACCAATAAGCTCACCAACCTAACAAGCAAACAACTTATAGCTTCAGCTGAATCATATATCCATTGACTTTGTTAAAATGAACGCGATGTTAGTATGTCACGATCCCACATCGGCCAAGTATGAGATTGGTTAAGTCTAGATGTCCCCTTCTCGTTTGAGCTAGCTTTTTGGAGCGAGTTCTACACCTAGCTTATGGCTTAACATGGGCCTAGTATGGGATGACTTCGTATCAATTGGAATCAGAGTCAATCTACCTTTCAAAATTCCAACACTCGGAGTGGTGCTTGGACCTGAAAAAAGAAGGGTGCCAACCTTGACCAACAAGGACGTTGGCTCTTTAAAGTGTGGGGTATTGTTACGATACCACATCGGCCACGTAGGAGATTGGTTACCGGCTTATAAGTCTACATGTACCCTCATCCTTTAAGCTAGCTTTTGGGAGTGAGTTCAACCCTAGCTTATGGCTTGATGCAAGCCTAATACTGGATGGGTTTGTCCGTTTGTATCACATGGATTAATTTGGGTTATATATTACTCCCTTCCATCCCAAGATCATTGTCCACAAAGAGACATTCTAAGAAATGTGCATTTAATGCAGTTTTTAGTTAGCTTAATAACAGTTTTATACTTACTAGGATGCACAATTAACGCAGTTTTAGTTCTCTTCTTAAACATACTTTGGAGGATAAATGGGAAAGTTTGGTACATAACTTTTAATGTGAATGCTTATTGCGGGACAAAAACAGTAAGGCGGACATTTCTTTTGGGTTAGACTAAGTATTAATAACGAGACAAAGAGATGAAATTAGAAAGTATTGGGGATGGGTCATTCAGTTTGAAGGTCATCCAGAGTATACTCAAGTGATTTAATTTAGTTTAACCTTCTAGTTGCTTTTGGTAAAAATAAACAGGATCATTCATATTAAATTACTTAAGATTATTAAAAAGTAGACACGAGAGTATTGGCAGGTCAATCCCGCCCAAATGAACCCTTTCCAAGTCATCCTAAACACCCAGCCTTGCTGACCCGATATCCAACCCACTTATTATGACACCGACAAGAGGTTTACTCCCTTTGTCCCAAGTTAGATTCAACATCTCACTCCACAGTCCAGTAAAAGGTTTAAATTACTGACCAAACATCTAAAATATCCATCCAAAATTATAAACATAGAAACCTGGCAAACTGAACTCAATGCTATATAACACTTGCGATGGTTACGGAGGGGCAAAGAGATTGATCTGGATTGAAATTACCAATATACCTTTGGTCAAGTGGTACCAACACCAAAGGTGCCCCCATGATCCCACCAACCATATAGTGTGAATGCAAGTCCCTTCATGGACATGTGCGTGTGTGGATAATTGCCTTTTAAATTAATTTGGATTAAAACTCCTTTAACAAGGAAAATGCAAAGTTATTTGGGGAGATATGAGGTGATACATAGCTTGTCATAAGTTAGGTAAGCCATCTGATTATGGAATAAACTTTACTAAAAGTATCCTGTTCAGAAGATTGATAGAGATGAAAAATAAATGAAAATACTACCCGAGGAACCAGCAAATCCATGGCTGCAACAGTTTTTCCATCATCATTTTGCCGCATGTAGAATGCCTTGATATCCTGGATGTTTCAAAGAAAGTACCTGTTAATTTAAGTTGTTCTTATTCTGCATTTTTTTTCAAGAAAGCAGGGGGAAAAACTATGCCTTTGGGTAGTCTGTTATAATAACAGGGCAACCATTAAAAGCCTCCTCAGTTATGTAACGCTCATGCTCACTTTGCAAATCAGCACCCCATTTTACCTATTATATAACCAGCATAAAATTAGAAGTGCATTCTATCACAAGTCTTAATGGTCCAATATCTGTTCATGCACCAGTTGGGGGTATGCAAGGCTTCGAGTACTACGCACAACTTTTTACAGTTTGGATGCAGCTATTATGTTCTTGTTTAGATCCATACAAGTTTTAGTGGCTCCAACATTAAAAACTAACTATTTTGATCCTCAAAAGTCAAAGTGTTGCTTGTGCATGTGTGATTAAACGGAAGTACCGGAAACTCGAATTTCTTCTTTGACTTTAAAAGCAGTTCAACAGCATCAGTATAAGTCAATTGCACAAAGCTTTTCTCGACCACATCCTGTTGAAGCAAAATCACAACTTATAGATAATGTTACAATTGCAGTATTAAAGTTTCTTTATAGAGGAATACTTGAGAGTCAAACAGAAAATCATCATACATTCAAACGGTCGATGATTCCTTTCTCAATCCAGTTATTGAAAAAATCCATATCTTCCTTGCAATTTTCAAGAACATGTTTCACCTAACATGTGCAGAAGTTCATATTATATTAGAGTGCACTACATAGCAAAATTACAACTATCTATCCCCCTGTCCTAAAAGAAAAGGAGTCAAGATTTTGAAAAAAGTGGATGCTTCTTTCGTCCCAAAGAGCTTGCAACAATTGACTGATAAACCAAAGAAATATTTACAAAACCCTTCAATGATAACGATGTAGAGGAAATGGTGGACCAAAACTGATCACTGATCACTGCTAATCAGATATATGATTTATGGATAGTCTATTAGTAGGATCTTTTTGGAGCAGAAAATTATGATGTGGAACCTTTTCACAAGACATGGGATCACAAGGTAACTACTATAAAGGGTAGATAAAGTAACATACGACATACTGGAGATAGGCAGTGGCACAGGCCATGTCATCATTCAGGTCCGCAAATGCAAGCTCAGGCTCAATCATCTTTAAAGAGAGAAAAAAAAAATTAAAAACTATAAAATAATGCTCCTTAATGTCTTCAGTTCTAGATTAAAATAAAAACCTTCAAACTTTTTGAGGACAATAATGAACACAATTAAAGGAAAAGGATAAAATACCCAGAATTCGGCCAAATGTCTAGAAGTGTTGGAATTTTCTGCACGAAATGTAGGACCAAATGTATACACCTGAAATATGGTAAATGTTTTGGGAAAGTTATAAGGTGGTGTCATAATTGCCCGCTTTTATAAGTTCACATAACATTTGAAAGAAAATGGCGTACATCAGAAAGAGCGGTCGCGTATGTTTCAGCATTGAGTTGACCAGAGACCGTCAAGAATGCCGGTTTTTCAAAAAAATCCTGTAAAATCAAAATGCAACTTACATACAAATTCTGAAATTTAACTGATGGCACTTTGTAGACAGATCATAATAAGCAATTACCAAACAGAGAAAACCATTTACTCAAAAATGTTACAGAAACTAAGAAAAGGAAGAGCCTCACTTGTGACCAATCAATTAAACCTTTTTCTGTTCTTGGAATGGCATCAGCCGGAGAATCAATGACTTCTTTAGAGGTTGGTATCTGTTAACAAAACAATTCAAATAGAATATGAGTACTGTGAATAAATGTAATACTGGTAAAGTGTAAATCTTGGTTAAACAATAGTTATAGACCAAATGTCTATGTAATTATTTTGTGGATGTAACTAACTATGACCAAATGTCTATGTTATGTAAAGATCTTCTAAAATATCTATGCCATGTAATGAACTTTCAAATGTTGGTTATTTGATGTACCCGGGTACATATGGTTGCCACATATACCCAGGTACATCAAAGAAGCGGGATTTGAAAGTTCATTACATAGCATAGACATTTTACAAGATCTTCACATAACATATACATTTCGTTATAGTTAGTTACATCCACAGCTAATACTCCCAATTATAAGATATAGAAGGAACATACCAATGTTGTTACACAAAATTGCTCGCCGGCACCTTCACAATCTGAAGCGGTAATGATTGGACTTGAGACCCAAACAAACCCATTGTCTTGAAAAAATTTATGTGTAGCATAGGCCAAAGCATTCCTTACCCTTGCGACCTAAATTCAAATAAAACACCAATTGAGTGAATCAGGAAAAGGTGAGGAAGCCAATCAAGAATAGAGGTTCTCGTATACTTTACATAAACTTGTGCCACTAAATAGTGAAATGTTCACACACAGAGAGAAAGGAATAAGTTAGAATGTAAATCATACCGCACCAAAAGTGTTTGTTCTAGGACGAAGATGCGCCTTGCTTCTTAAGAATTCTCGGGTGACTTTTTTCTTCTGGATAGGAAATGATGGATCGCTCTTACCTACCTAAAAGGGTATCAAAAAATCAGTTTATAAATGCTTTACAATTGCCCAATAATAAAAGACATGAAAACTAGGTTGTACCAAACTACCAATACGTCCTAATTAAGTTTATAACTAATTGGAGTGTAAAAATAATACCGTAACAAGTTTGTGAATCTTCAACTCTACTTTTTGCTTCTTTCCTTGACTGGGAACCACAACTCCTTGTACACAAACTGATGCACCGGTGGCTATCAGACCACTCTCCACCTATTAATAACCCAGTACGCTAAAAAACGTCACTTATGCAATGCATTGGGATCAGGAGCTTTTAATGATTTCTGCTTTTTCTATCATGTCCACAAAACAATACCAAAATTATCTAAAAGGAGCTGTATGATTTACCAAATATTAAAGACGATCACTTTGGGATTCAAATGCCAACATTCTGGGCGCAATAAACATGACATGACCGCCAGTTACCCCAAGTTCATGGTTACACTTATATTTTCACAAGCATAATATATATATATATGGGGGATAAGTGACAGGCTTTTCTGACCATTGTACTAGACTTTCTTAATTGAAGGCGAAGCCGCACTCGAGGTGACGTGCCTCTATAAGGGCCTAAGGCGAAGGCCTGAATATATTAAAGGGTTAAATTACACCAGTAATGTTCATCACATACTTCAACATAGAAACAAACATTGCAAGCATAATATAGGACAAAATAAAAGCATCCATACCTTAGATACTAGTTGTCTAATAAGTAACACACTTGAATAACCAAAAAGCAGAGGCTCTAAACGAGCTAAGCCACTTATGAACTAAAAGCTTAAAGGTTCAAAATTCATCTTCTAAGTTACCCTATCCTCTACCCTCCCCAGTTTCAACTTTCAAAATCCACGAAAACATCTCCATTAGCAACATTCTCGTCTCATTCGACAAGTAAAGTTTTACTGGATGATGCTCCTTTTCTAGTAACACGGCTTGGTTCATTAGCTCCAATTGCATCAGAACACAGAAAGAGAAAGGAGAGGAAACTTGAATGTGGAAATTGGAAAAACTAACTCTGGTCCTAGAGAAAACGGAAATAAAAAAGATAGTATGATAATTGATACAAAATCATATCTATATAACAAGACTTTTCAGGTTAAGGACAAGTATCTCAGTATCTTTTAAAGATTTATTTTTTACAGCAAATACACTGATACACATGTTATTTCTGATGCTATTAACAGTTGTGAAAACTTTTGCAAACTAAATTAGATTGCTTAAAGTATTTTAATAACAAACAACTCAAGTATAAAAAAAGAAAAGAAAAAGGAATGCAAGATTGAAGTATAAAAAAAGAATTAAAGATTCGATAAAAAAGAATTTTAATTCACTGTAATCTCTAGTCCCTATTTTATAGTAGTTGTTAGTGGAAGGATAATGATTGGACAGTATTTCATTTTAAAGTAAAGACTTTTTGAAGACTCAAGACAATAACTTACGACTTTAGCCTTTATCACCTAGCACCTAACCCCCAAAGGCATGCACGTTACCATTTGCCTTGCCTTATGATGTCACCAGGCGATGAGCCTTTGATCGCCTAACCTCTTGCCTACGGCAGACGCCTCTTGCGCCTTTGACAACATTGGGTTGCAAACACACAGCTGTTTATGTTAGATTGTAGCTATAATGAATCAGAGAAGTACTTTGCAAGAATGAGCAATTTCCGGAATCAAGTGTCACGTGGTGTTTTTTTATTGTCAGAATACCCTTTCAAGGAAGTTAATGTTTGATAAAGAAGTCCGTAATAGAACTATTAAAATTAGATTAAAATCATGGATTGGCCTATAATTAATACACTACAAGTCTACAACCATGACATACATTTCAAACTAAACAAACTGACTCATTCACTACCTGATCATAACCTTCAGCATCTGAGTCAATCACACACTGCATGTTCGAGAGACATGAACCATCATTCACCTGCACTGAATGCATTACCCATTAACAATTCACAAAAAAAACAGATAGATATAAGTATATAACCAGTTCTTGATCAAAGTTCCCCTGGTCAGATTAAATGCATGGTTGGCTAGATGTCTTTAACTGCTCAAGTTTGAAGTTCCATATTTGAAATATAAAAAAAAACACAGATGATAATACATAATAATATACTACCACCAAATATTGATACCCCCCTCAGTTCCTGGAAAAGATCTAGACTTCGGCTTATGTCAAAATATAACTACTAGTAATAGGTTCACCTTCTTCGAGAGAACTGCACCAATTTATTTAGTTTTTGTCCCGATATGCTACAAACACAGTATCAAGTTTGCATTATTAAAGAAATAAATTTGAGGTCATAACAAACTTTGGCTTTTTCTTCATAACTAGCCTTGTATCTATCCAAAGCAATAGCTAATACAGCAAATGTGTGAGAGAGGGTTTGCGGTAGATGTTTATAAAGAAGGGTGATGTATAGTGTATAAAGTATTCTTATCGTTTTCGCCTGCTAATTTAAGTATGTTATGTCCCTAAAAAACAATCTACTAGTAAACAGGGTATTCTAGATAACATACAGCCAAGGCCTCATAAGTATGATTAGTATAAACCATCTGCCTAAAACTGCATAGCTTAGCAACATATGAATTTAACACCCTTCTCTATTCACTAGTTTTATGGTGCATTGGTTGCTTCAAATGTTGCCAAATTAATCCATATATACCAAAACCGGGTTATACAAGTATTTATAATGATAAATCCATCCACATTACCAAATTCATAACAACTAGATATCTGCCTTATCTCATTTTTACACATTTTCAAGTAACCAACTTTCTTGCACCATAAGGCCTTTAGCTAACGATTTTCAAACAGATGATATATAAGTGTGGACGTTTTTCGACATTTGAAAATACAATCGTCTAAACAATCAAACAAATAAAGAATTTCATAACCCATTTCACAAAAACACATATATTCGACATTATCGATATATTACCTCAATAAAAGTAACACTGCTTTGCACACGAAGAGTTCGAACCCAGCCTCGAACAGTCAACGTGTCCCCTAGTCTATCCAAACCCTCATTTTCCCCTCCTTTGATATCAACAATTCTCAACCTTTTCCGAAACTCCCCAACTCTTTGTTCGGTTTTCGGCTTCTCCGCGGTTTCTCCAGACGACACGGTAGCGGATATCGAGAAGAATCTTTTGTGGGTTGTGTTGTTTATTGAGAATCTTGGAGAGTGGTGGTTTTGTAGGTTTTTGAGGATTGTTTGGCGGCTGAGTTTGGTGGGCGTTGGGTGGTGGTGGTAGTGATGGTTGTATATTGAAAGGAAGCGGGCGGTGGTGGAAAAGGGTTTTAGACGGAGGGAAACGGTGGCCGGAGATAACGCCGCCGTGGCCATTGATTAGCGAGTGAGCTGAGCTGAGTCTATCTTTCTTACTTACTTTTGTGGCTTTTTGACATACGAAGGATTGGATTGGATGGTTTCTTAGTTTTCTACTTTTTGCAATTTACTCGTGTTTGTTTACTTGTTTTAGCCCATAGAGAATTAGAGCCATTGGCTTCGTAACTTCCTTGAACAAATTTTCGAACTTTGACTTGATTTATGTTAGACCAAGAATAATATAGAATTTGGTGTTTAAAAGAAAATAAAAAAAAAATTGTAATAACCACAGCCAAATAGCTTAGTAACAACAATAAGACTTGTTTTTTCATAAAAAGTAGTTTTAGGTTCGAATTTTATCATTATCATATTTAGAGGTCTCATGTTTTAGGGAAAATTACTTAGATGGTCAATTTTGAAGGTGTATGTCTAATTTTGGACACCTACAAAAAAACATTACTTATTTAGTCATAAATCTCTATTATAAATAAAACAAAATTGTTGTCTAGAGGTATATTAAGAAACTTTTTGATGTGGCAAACTCATATTTTGTTTTAAAAGGTTTTCTTTTTAATTATGATGTCATATAAACTTTGTAATATTTTCAATATAAATAGCCCTAAATATTTTATATAATATTATAAAATAAAATGCCTTTTTTTAATTACTTAATGAAATAAGTATTCTTATTTTATACATTTTTATTGTGTTAGTTAATTCATTAGCTTTATAATTATTGTGTTAGATTGATATATTAACTTTATATCATATTATAATGCGTCAATAACAAACATTACATATATTTTTACGAATAATATCTTTTTTTATTTTAAAATTTTAATTAACATACACGGGTTGAACCCGGGTTAATTAACTAGTAATACTATTTAACATTCTTAGTAAGAACTAAAAGTAATCAATCAAAACATGACAAGTGTCATTAAGTGAGCTTCATAATATTTTATTAGTTTTGCCTTCATTATTTGTTAGTATAAATATATATTTAGTGTAATACTCTTCTCATGTATTTATTATTATTTGTTAGTATTTTCTAGACAAAATAGTGGAGTAATTATTTAATATTTGTTAATATCCTATTTCTATATACATATATTTTCACTTGTTTGTAAAAAAAATTCACGTTTATTTTAGTTTCAGGTTCATTTCTACCAAATATATTTTTGAAAGTGAGTTAGTCCAAAAAAAATAAATACAATTAAGGTCTTTATTGTATGTAGTAATACAAGAAGAGGTTTGAAAAGTTTAAAAATGAAGGTAAAAATTATATTTTTTTTAAAACTAATCGTAAAATATTTAAAATAAAATTTATTTTTTGAATTTATTTTAAACCTTTTTTTGTGTCATCATAAACAAGAGATACCTTAATTGTATTTAATTTTTTTAAATAACTCATTTTTAAAAATTGTATTTTTGGTGGAAACTGGACTGAAATAAACGAGAGTTTTTTAAAGATAGGCGAAAGTATGTATACATATACAAAGGATACATTTATAATATACTAAAAAGTTATATGAATGTACAAGTGTTTTTTGCGTGAAATGTACAAATTCTTATAGCACATAATAATTTTTACCAATTATCATTTTAACCCCCTGAACTTTTATCTTTTAACTTTTGTCCCACATCAAAGTTTTCGTTTTTATTTTTCTTGACACTAAATTTTTGGGTTCTCATGTTTTTATCAAATAACTTTCACATGGTTACGATTTTACTTTTAAACATTTGGTTTTGACTATTTTTATCCGTCTTTTTATATATATAATTTTTTTTATATATATATAACGTTTTTAACATATAATAACTTTCATTATCGTTACGTCTTACGTTTATGTAACATTTAAATCATTAATATAGTTATTGTTTATGTTTTTATACAAAAAGTTCTATACAAATTTACAAGTCCTTTATGCTTGAAATGTACAAGTTCTTATAGCATATAATAATTTTTACCAATTTTTCTATCTTTTAACTTTTGCCCTACATCAAAGTTTTCATTTTCGTGACACTAAACTTTTGGATTTTCATCAGACAACTTTCACACAGTTACGGATTTACTTTTAAACATTTGGTTTTGATTATTTTCATCTCGTTTTATATATATATAATATATATTTTTAATATATAATAATTTTTATCATCATTACATCTTACGTTCTTATAACATTTAAAACATTAATATAGTTATTGTATATGTTTTTATACATCTTATTACTCTTTTACATTTTTTACTGTTATTGCTACATGTTTAATTGTATTTTTAAATTTTGAGTTCGAATATTTGACATAAATTTGGATACAAAATTTTGTCGTGTAAAAAGCGTACTCCGCGGCAACGCGCGGGTACAAAAACTAGTAGAAATACAAACCAATATATGGACTTGTTTCGTTTTAAAAAAATTGTACAAAAAGGTAAGAAACTTTATAAAAAAATTAGAAAGTACATTGGAATTAGGAAACCAACAAAAATGGATAAAAACGTTATAAAAAAAGTATGTACAGAAATTTTATAAAAAAAAAATATGTAGATTTTTTTAAGGAGGAAAATGACAAAAATTACTATACATGTGGGTCAAAAAAATATGTCATTTTGGTGGGGATTTGTGTTGTTTGTGTAATGAAGGGGAAGAAAGTATCGACCACCTATTATGTGGGTGTTCTGTCTCCAATATGATTTGGCAGAACATTGCTAACTGGTGCAAGATTAAACCCCTTATTCTGTTTTCGGTCAAGGATCTGGTGGAGGTTCACAAACATATAGGCTTAGGTAAGAAGGAGAAGATGATTTTAAAGGGCATCATCATGGTGGCCGGTTTGTGTATCTGGAAAGCAAGAAACAAGGTGAGGTTCGAGAACGACATGGTATGCTCGGAGAAGATTATGCACAACATCAAGTCTCTTGGGTATCTATGGTACAAGTGTAGGGGCAAACAAAACTCCTTATTATGGGAAGATTGGTGTAATTTCAATGTATAGTAGTTTTGTAACACATATATTGTAAACGATTTTAATGGTTCCTTTGCAAGTTTTGCGGGAGTTAAAAGTAAATAACAGTTAACTTTAAAAAAAAAAAAAGTAAGGTATTTATTTTTATTGGAGATCACATAAAAAAAAATTGTAAAAAATATGATACTACTATTAAATGACGGCTAAAATGTTCTTACGATTATTGAAGATAGCCTAAAAAACACAAATCTTATCAAATCCCGCAATGACTAGATTACGTCATCATTCGCCCTTCCTTTCCCCCATAAATATAAAGTTAAAACCTCTCCTATCAAATCTAACGACACACACAACACACAATTACAACTTGTTTTCTTTTTCTTAAATAAAAAAGAAACATGGCTGAACAACATCCAGATGATTTAGACCAACTTCTTGACAGTAAGTTCTTTCTCACTATTTATTTCTTCTTATATTTCTTGCTATTTAATTTTATAAAATTATTTATTATATTCACTACTATTTATCTGAATTAGGTGCTTTGGATGATTTTCAGACCTTAAATCTTGCTTCTTTATCTTCTCAAAGGTTTGTAATTTTAATTTTTTACATCATTGTTTATTTTTTAGGCAATAAATATTCATTATATATTTATGTATATATAGGCACGCACACTCACACAAACCACCACTAGGTCAGGAGAAGGGTTCAGAATAGCCGCAGATAACCTAGTTAGATCACGTGCATCTGATTCAAAAGACTCGCTATCCCCGTAGACCGTAGTCTGAATACCGTTTACCCTTATAGTTACACACACACACACACACACTCAGTATTGTGTGTTTATTACTTTATTATGACCCTGGTTATTCAGAAATTAAATATGTTGACTTTTTGTGGTCAAAGTAAAGTGCTTTATAAGTTCAATATATAGATGGGATAATTCCTGGTTACTTGTTACCCAAGTTTTTGTCTTTTTTATTATTTTAATTTATGGGCAATATTTGTATATAAGACTATTTGGTTTGATGGTTAGTGGTGGTAAGTTATTGATGATATTTGTAATTGTACGAAAGATTGTTAATTTATGTATTTAAATGGATATATGTTGCGACCTAGCTTGATCGTGGAGAGAAGTAAAATAATATAGTTTGGGAGACTTTATTTTGGGACAAGTTGCAGAATATAGATACAAGAGGTAGGCGTGATACTTGACATGCATTGTCGAAGTTTACTTGTTTTTGGAGAATGTTTTGTTCCTCTTCCGTAAGAACGTTAGAAAATAGTGTTTTATACTTTTATGATGGAGTGAAAAGATGTTTGGTATATAATTGATGCTCAACACTGTATTATAGAATTGTTACCGGGATGGAGAGAGTATAAAGTTTGATATAATCATATGATGTGTCTTGTATCACAAAAATAAGGTTACAGTGTAATGACTAATGAGTGGAGTAAGGTTTGCGTGCTGTGTGGTTTTAGAAAAGATAAATTGTGACTATGGGCATTAGTTACTCGGTGTGAGGAGAAATGAAGATGAAATCCACAAAATGAGTTAATGATTACAGAGAATGTAGAAAAATTGTATATTGAATGGAACTTAGGAATCTTATATCGATTTTGAAGTAAATAGTTTATTCGTAGGAATTCAAAGGTCAAGTTGTATCATATACTTTTAACTAAACTAGGCCGTATAATATAGATTTGCAAATTTTAACTTGTGAAAAAACTGATTTCGGTTATATTTTAAACTTTTATCTACAGTCTGTGAACACAGGTGGAAAGTCACCCTAAGTGTATTGATAATGCATTATGACTATTGATTAGTTCTATATTATAACTATATGCTATATGTAAAGTATTGCAAGTTTTGTAATCATATTTAATAACTTCTTACAGACAACCCGTTTCGGTTTCTACTCATACAAACTATCCATTTTGACCCGTTACCAAATACCAAAGAGTGACCTGCCATTTTGTCACCTTTACCATACAGTAGACTATAGTAAATTGTAAATCCATATACATGTTTTTGAAGCTCTCTATTAGTCTATTTGGTTTGAGCTGAAAATAATAAAAGGTTTGTATTTGTCAAAGCAGGGATGGTGGAGAGAAACAAAGCCGAGGCTTCTTCATTGACCACTGGAGGTCAAGGATTGGGATTGGGGTTAGGGTCGGGCTTGCCTGATTTGAAAAGTAAGAACAAAGGAAAGCAAAAGGTTGCACCAAGAGAATCACATGCTTCAGAGACACTGAATAAGTTGAGAGAGCAAACTAGGGAGACCGTTAAGGGTTTGGAATCTATAGCGGGTTTGAAACCAGGTGGTGTTGATGGATTGGGTGATGATAAAATGATGGAGGATTTGGTCAAGCAGTTCGAGGAACTGGCTCAATCTCAGGTATGGCGTTCTTTGATTCATTTAGGATAATGCATTTGTGATTTAACTATTATCTCTTCTCACATTTTTACATTGTCTGTCTTCATATTGTTGCCAATCAGCTACTCAGACTAAAAATGACCCTAATATTGTTTGTTTGTTTGTTGTGAAAGATATCATTTCTCGTGAGGTTATCTATAGAAAGATGTTTTGCCAGTATACCCTAATATTGGTTTCTTTCCTTTTGATAGGATATGGAGTCTATCGTAGAGACTATGATGCAGCAGCTATTGTCTAAAGAAGTTCTTCATGAACCCATGAAAGAAATTGGAGAAAGATACCCGAAATGGTTAGAAGACAATAAATCTAAACTAAGCCAAGAAGAGTACAATCGGTACTTTCATCAGCATGAGCTCATAAAGGATTTAAATGTAGTTTATGACAATGAGCCTGGTAATTTCAACAAGATTATTGAGCTCATGCAAAAGATGCAAGAATGTGGTCAGCCCCCGAATGATATTGTGAAAGAGCTCGCTCCTGATTTTGATATATCGGCTCTTGGTCAATTGTGAGTGTTTCTCGTTCGTTTATTATCTTCGGCTGAGTTTGTTAATTGTTTATCATAGTATGCATTTATGCTATATTCCCTCTGTACAGTTTAAATTGAGGTCATTAAGTTTAGTTTTTATATCTGATCTGATGCTAGATCCATCCACCCGTAGGATTCCCTCAAGTTATCCAACTTGACTAGTCACACTGCCTCGCAAAAATGATGGTGGTACACTGTTACACACTATATGTCTATATGATCCCCAGTGTTTTGTTCCCTTTCCAATATTTAAAAATTATTTATGCAATAAATATAATTGCAAACTGTATACTAGATAGTAATTTAATTTTTTCAAAAAGCATTCGAATGCACTTCTAGGGACTTTAAACGTCTTCCAGAAAAGTTTGAAAAATACAACAGAGATGCAACTGTCACTACACTTAGAACTACGAGGGTGCTTACTTTCAATACCTTAAGAAATGCAGCATATCAGTTTAGAATTCAAAATGTATCATGTTGAACATCTGATCTGAAGTCGATGGTACTTTTAGTTGATAATTACTAATTCAATGTTTTTTATGTTTTTTTTTGGCTTGCAGATCACCTGAAATGATGGCCGATGCTCAACAGAACTGTTGTATAATGTGAAATATATCATGCATACCATGCTTTCTTCCATTTGCTGTATTTTTCTTTTAATAGAATTCGAAAGAAAATAAAATTAATTGTTTTTCATCCGAATATTTAACCTTTTTAATTTTCGTAGCTGGTGGTCATGCCTCCTTATGTTTCTTTTCAGATTCCCAAGTTATATATAGCTGCTAAATTATATTGTTAGTTACACACTATATTACTAAAACTTTTGTGAAAGGCTCATCAAACTTTATGTTTGTTGAGCATTTGCTATGAAATATATGCGAAAGGCTCATCAAGTTTTATGTCTGTTAAAATATATGAGCATTTGCTATGAAATAATACAATCTCGAAAATACAGATACATGCTTGCTTATTATGATATATGAGGTTTGATTTGTAGATATGTCCCGACTTTCTAAGATCAGGACGATGCTTATAAATGTTAAGTTCGGAATTCATAAGCGCAACCACTTCCTACTCACACTAGCTACTCGATCAAGATATGCTTTCTATGGTCTCGGTTTAGGACTTAATTACCATGTATATTGAGCCTCAAAGTTTATGTTTTTATGTGATCGCAGCATCAAAAAGAAAGTCTGAATTTTCCACGGAAGCCGGCTCGAAATATTTGATCTTAAGTGCATTTTTCTAGGCCAACACTACTCCATTGTGCTTAACAGTCGAGCGGTCGTCAGCTTGTCCATGCACATATATAAAGTTATTCTTCGTATCTCGTTCTGCCTCACAATCCTTTGTGTGTTGGTAAGGACTAAGGAGTCATATTTTTGTTTCGTGCGTTCCTCGAAGGAGTTCAATTGCTTTAATTCGGGGATACTTTAAAATGTTCTTCGTATAATATTTTTGGATTTATAAACAACACAAAGAATTACGTCAATAACAAAAAATACGATGATCAAAGTCACAAAATTTTGAAAGAGACAATTTATAGTGTTTTTAGCTATAAAATTCTATCGATCTCATCTCAAATTTACATAGATTTAAAAAAATATAAAAATATTAAATTAAATAAATAAAATACTACTGTAGTATTATTTTATTATTATATCATTAATATCGTCATCATCATATCTGTTGCTGCGATTGTAGTTGTATAGAAATAAAAATCAATATCAATCGTCATCTCTCTCGTTATTTTTCGATCGACTACAGGTACACACACACTCGCTACTAATTGGATTTCTAATTCAAATAAATGAAATCAATTTCTATCTCGATCTCTATTCTCATCTTTTATATCTATAATAATAATATCTATATCTCTATGTATAGGTCACGGATCCAATTTATACACCCTCAACCCTAATTTTCTTTATATAAGAATATAAATTGAATTCATTTTTATAATTCTCATTATAAAAACAGTTTTTGTTTATTTACTTATGTCAATTAATTTAGCAGTACTTTTGGATGTGATTTCATATATATCGTGGTTATTATATGTATATGCAGAGCTAACGCGATATATGTTTGTATGTATTTTTGTAATTGTAGTAGTTGTTATATCTTGTGAATCAAATGGCCAACCGAGCTCAAATCCCCAATAACAACTCTGCGCTTATCGCTATGATTGCCGATGAGGTAAATCACATGTTTTTCAACTGACATTTATGTATGTTATGTATGTGTTTTCGTGCGGCGTTTTAATACTACTTTTCTGTTTGCGTTCCGTGCTTAGTTTTAAGAAAAAAGCATATCTATTTCATTCATTAGGATTCGAGTGGAATGGAGGGGCATAAACTTCAACCGATTTTATGACTTAGTCTTGTAGTTTTAAGTCAATGTAGAATTGGCTTTGTATTCTTAAGTTGTGTTTAGGCTCGTTGGTATCTTATGCCTAGTCTTGATTATTGGAAACATACTAGATTAGTAGAATAGTACCTTCTTAATAATTAATAAATGATGTCCGTTTTTTTTTATATTTATTTTACAAAAGATACAATTCCCATTCAAGAAATTGTGGGATCTATGCATTTGGACTAATTCTATGTCATGATAGTCATGTCCCGTACCATATAAATAACTTGCATAATACATTCAAGTCCTGCAGTGCTAATAGTTAGGCTGTTGGCATGATGGGTTGGATCTTAGGTGGGGACCGCTGCCTGCGGCGGTGGACGTAAAGTGAAAAAATGAGAAGATTGTTCTATATACTTAAGATGAGGTGGTTGTAGAAAGTTCAGCCCTCTCCTTTATTTTTTCCTCCAACAATGTAGAAAATGGCTATCACTAAGAGTTGGGAAATGAAATTTTGATTAAAGTTTTGATTTTCTGCAGCTTTTTGGTTGATTTCATGCTCTTGCCTTGAGAGATTGATGATTTTATATTCTTAAAATGGTTCATATCTGATGTAGGACACCGTAACTGGATTTTTACTTGCTGGAGTTGGAAATGTTGACTTGAGGCGGAAGACAAATTATCTGATTGTGGATTCAAGTATTATTTCTTTTATCAACATCCTATTGAATTTCACATCTAGTTTGTTGATGCATGCCATATTTTACAGTGTAGAAATTTTGTTGTTGTGCATACTCATGTGAGAAAGTTAGATGACAATCTAGTTTTCTATAGTGTGCTTCTTATAGCAAGATAAAGTTTATAAGATATTTAAGTATCTTTTATAAGCAAGCAGCCAAGCACTTTACATTAGGTGTTAGTCCCAACATGCAGTCCCCAAAAGCTTAAAGTACCATTGGGAGATAATCGACTAAAATTTATGCAGTCATTGTCGATACTTTCTAATCTTGTGCTATAAAACCATGGAATAAGTCATGAAAACTAATTGTTCAATGCTTATACAATATTTCACTAGAAATTCAGGGGTAGCTTGAAGTACACATTTATATAAGTTTTCTCAGACTTAGCCTCAGCTGGTATACTAGTGGCCTCTGATTTGATTAGTTAGTATGAAGTCCTATAAACTATGGTTTTGAGTTCGAGATTGGGTGTTAGCATAGTGTCATTTCTGGAGAAAACCATATGTAATCATGACAATTGCTAATTTAAACTATTTTCATTCTATATAAACTAATCGAAGCACTTTTAATACATACTTCTATAAGAGTGGCAATGTTGTACCAGGCAAATAGTTTTAACTAATTGTTTGGCCATTTATGAAGTATCTAAACATTTTTACTAACTACGAAATATATGACCATTGTAGGCCCAAACCATTAACTTTTGGTATGCTGGAGGTGGGATATTGGTAATGTGATTTTAGTTTTTTCCAAAAGTTTAGATGCTGCAATTTTCACGGGACATTTTATTATCCTTATCCCAACATGGAAATCATTTTTTCAATTAAAAACATAAGAGTCATTAGACACAATATGTTACTTGACCTATGGCTTCTTAATGAGCACTGACATTCCAGTGAACATATGTATGTGAAGGCATAAAACAAAATGCCAAGACTGATTAGTTACTTGCGCTGTTTTATAATTCGGTTAACAACACGGTTCTTCTTAGCATCACTTCGAGTTTGCAATAAATATTGTTGTGAAAAGATCATCATGAGGTACGATAAAAGTAGCCTTTTTGGTAATGGTTAGCTGATATTTAATAATATTGAAGAATGCAGGAATCACGTATTTTCTTATTTGCATTTTTCCTCAATAATTGCTCAAGTTTCTTTTGCTGCTTCGTAATATTCTTTATATTTTTTTTTCAGAAACAACCGTGAAACAAATTGAGGACTCTTTCAAAGAATTCACTACAAGAGACGATGTAGCGATAGTCTTGATTAGTCAATATGTAAGTAATCATTCTATTACAGTACTAATATATCAATATCACTACCCCATTATGACAGGCTTAATCAATATATGATTATTAAGTAGAAGAGATGCAAGTTTTACCTGAGCAATGCATAGAACTGATGAGTGGTTTACTAATCCCTAACAAGCACCTTATTATCGGGAGTTATGAGACACTTTTTGTCATTTTGAGCAGTTCATGTAAAAGGTAGTTAAAATTGTTCACACTCGCATCATAAAAAAATGTTCATGCGAAACAAAAAATGGTTATAGTAGGCATGAGCACGGGTCAAAAGCCGGCCCGACCCGTGAAAACCCTATTGGACGGGTCGGGTTGGGTTTGAACGCGTCCGGTTTTCGGGCTCAAGGGACATTTGTTCATCACGTTTCAAAACCCGGCCCGACCCGACCCAACCCGAAACCCCCGTAGTGCAACAAAAGCGAACCCGTGACCCCGGCCCGTTACCCTATCGGGCGGGTTGGTTTTGGGCGGGCCTGGGCCGGGTCTCTTGTTTTCGGGTCATATGCTCATCCCTAGGTTATAGTAATATAGAGTGAAGCCACCCTTGCTTGTAAAAAAATCTCAAAATGCTGGATTAGTCACCTCTATTTTTACAATAACGATGCAGTGTGAAAAGCTGTTTGCTCTTCATTCTAGTTTTTCTATCACAAGTTAATGTTGTCCTTCACAGGTTGCAAATATGATAAGGTTCGTAGTCGATAGCTACAATAAACCAGTCCCAGCAATTTTGGAAATTCCTTCAAAGGACCACCCTTATGATCCTGCACATGATTCTGTGCTATCGCGTGTCAAGTACCTCTTCAATACTGAATCTGTTGCCGGTGATAGGCGTTGAATGTAGACATATTTATCAAAAGTCACGTTTCTTCGACCTGAAGCTGCGTGATTACCTTGAAGGAAATCTAAGCACCAGGGGTGTATTCTAATTTCAAATTCTTGCAACAATAAAATGCATTTTATGTAGTAGGAAGTGAGTAAAAACATGGGGCGATCATGTCGGCCTCTAGCAAAATGGTTGGTTTGAATTGTGAGATTGTTTCGATCTTGGACTGGTTGTCTGTACTTTTCCTATTTTTTTGGTCCATTATAGAATCGTTTATAATTATAAATATTTATATTTTATAAACAAATTTGGACTGGTTGTCTGTACTTTTCCTATCTTTTTTTTATAATTAATTTTGGTTACTTTTTTTTTATATCTCTTATTATGTTCATACTCTGTTTACCAAACCGAATATATTTCTTTTCAAATACTCATTTTCTTTCCCATTATTTTCATTATTTATTACGTTTCCATTTTTTTTAATGATTTTATCCTATCAAACACCCCCAAATTTGTTATACCCGTGTTATATATTGATGATATTTTTTGGCATGTAATGACAAATATATGTTGAATGAGACCTGAAGATTCTTTCTATCTAACTTTGACATTAAAGATCTCGAATAGGCTTATTATGTAGTTGGCATTGATATACACTGAGATAGCCTGCTAGGTCTGCTGGGATTATTGTTCTGGCTCAAAGGGCTTACTGACAATATGGACAACTTCTTTAAAAAGTATAACATGCAAAATTGATCACCATTAGTTTCCCTTGTGTTTAAGGATGACAAGTTTGTCTTATGTCCATGTGGACCATGTCCTAAAAGTGAGTTGAAAAGTGGAGAGCTAGATGAGACTTATATTACTCGTATATGGTTCAACTGTAGGAAGCCTTGTGTATGCTGCTAAGTAAAAAAATAAAAAGTTAATGGGGGAAATCCTAGTCCCCGGTACCACAACTAAGTATGTACATGCCCTCATAATTAAGCATACGTAACAGGCATATATACTTAATTGGACGTTACCAATTCAATCCAGAAATGGATCATTGGAAAGCGGCCAAAAAGTTTAGAAATCTTAACATGAAAGTAATAATGGTAAATATAGAAGTACGTCTTTGTGTTGAATTAATATTTGAATTTTACGAGTATTTATGTTGAGCTAATTAAGGGTCATCGTAATCAAATCCCTAGTTTTATAGACGTATCCATACTTCTCAGAAGGGAGTTTCTGTTTTAAGTGAGATTATCAGATTATTGTGTTTGATTAGATAATACTCGTAATATATAGAATAGTGTTTACTATATATGTGCTTTCTCTCAGAAATGAAATGTAAGCTAATTATTAATTTACACCATTGCTTAACGTGGACTCGAAGCTATTTTTACAAAACATACACTCCATTACAATAAAAGTACAAAAATACACATCAACTATAGTTCATAGTAATTTCATCTCTAGTACAAAAGTTTAAATTACCGATTGCCGTTCAAGTTTGCCATTAATAGCAATGTAACAAACAACTTTTGGCATCGATCTTAATCAAGTATACTATCTGGGTTGTATATACTTTTATTTCAACTTTCAAGCTCAATATATAAATCCTCTTATACAAAAACTACCTTAACTTAGAGAGCCACCAGTGACAAGGTATGCAAGCTTTGTTCATCATTTACAAAAGCCATTGAATGTGCACCAATAACTAGCCTATCTTGGACTAGTCGAAAAACGCGGCCCCATCTTCTTTCTCGATTATCATCCAAAGCAATGTGTCGCAACTGAAAGATGAGAAGTCTTGAATCAAGGATCATGGTTTTAAAAATGTCTTGGATTGGTCTCAAACTCAATATAACTTTCAAAAAGAAAGGCCATATTAATGTGGCTAGAATTGGTGTAGCTGCAAGTTTATGGAACTTAGAAACTCCCAAGAGTTTTATTTTGGCTAGAACAAGAATATGCATCTTTTTTGTGTTTGAATATACAAAGAAATTTGAGATATATATATATATGAAAGTTTGTTGAAGAAAAACGTGTGTGACTGTGTACGTATGTGTGTATAATACTAATAAGGAAGCAGATATAATTAATGAATTCGAAAGCGGAAAGGCCAGAGCATGAGATAGTTTTAGGAATGTGATAATGAGCCTTTCAAATTTTTTTTTATTTTCTATAATAGATCGTTGCGTACGTGATACATTATATATCAAACAGATTCAAAAGTTGTATGATTAGTTTGAAAAATTGGTATAAATAAATTCAATATATGATTAGATCATTGCGAGATTTGCAAACGTAAATAAAATTACCTTTTCAGAAAAAATAATACTCCGTATACGTTAAATGAAAGATTGTTCTCCTTATACATTTTAATTTTAATTATTTGAAACTTTGAAAGTACATTAGCAAAGAAAATAATATTGAGCACTTTTTAAATTAAAAGTTGAAATATATGCAAGCTATAGGAAAAGTAATTGGCCCACGATTAGACTCTATTTCTTAACTGCCCCAATCATATCTTGGGCCCAACTTTGTATAACTCTCCACGTATCCTAATTGACTCAAAAATGTGACTTCATAATAACATGAACAAACTTGCATATTTGGATACATAAGAAACACAACAAATTACTACAATGATGAAATCTCAAATAATCTCCAATCATTTTAGCTATGAATTTGACCCACAGGAAGCTCAAAACTTGCACTTTGATGAGCGTATGAATGAGACTAACTGGTTTCTTATCAAAAAATAATTATTCCTTTTAGTAAACGTCTATTAATGCATGATGATGCTGTATTTGTAGATTTGAAAGTTTTTTTATTTTTATTTTTAACAAGTGGTTCTTCTCTAGTTCTCTTGCTTGACTTTTAAATAGATACTGATATTTTATTTTAATTTTGGTTTCTCGTAAACATGTAGGCCACATGGTTAATGTTTGTAAGCTCCGAAATAGATATAATTTATTTTGCTTTCGTTACAATTCTTCTAAAAACATGTCCGGATCAAAGTCAAGTACTAACTTAACAAGAATGTAGCAACAAAGATATGGACCATGCTTGTAACAACAAGAAAGTAAACTGCACCAAAGCCTTATCGTTATTTATCATTCGTTTTGTGTCAGAATATTTACACCCAAACTTTTTGTACAAAAAAAACTAAGAAAATACCCACAAATTTATTTATCAACCAGAACGAATTTTATTAAATGTGATTCACAATATCACAAACCATGCATTTATACTCACCATAGCAACCTGCAGCTTCTATCTCGACATTATGTGTATTTCTAGATATTTATGTTGGAACCACGTTAGTGTGACCGTCACTGATCATCTATCCTTCCTGATATGATAATTGACGATAACTGAAATCCCTATGTCTAGTAAATATTCGATGGACGTATTTACTCTTAAAGACGTATTATAGGGTTTCCCATTAGGTGATTGGACTTAAGAGGACTAATGAGGCACGGCGAATTAAACACCAGAGGGACTAAATGTGAAAATACTCTCCTTATATAAATGGAGAGTAATTAACCTAATTTAAGGTTAATTACAAACATAATCACAGCCTCCTAATCACCCAATTCGTCTCCTTCCTCTGAAGAATTCATCAATCAAGAATTCATCACTCCATCCTAAATCAATCATCTTATTTTGGGAACCCGAATCAATGGCATCAATGTTTAATGCCCTCACAGGTTCATCAGGATCAACCGGTACGTTATTATATGGATCGAATCATGTTTTATTCCAACATGTGGTATCAGAGCCTCGTTACGAAGTTATCCCTTGATTTGATTCGTTTTCGTACCCTAAATCGCGAACTGAAGAATGCAGAAACTTAAATTCGTACGCTTCTTACGAACTTAAAGTTCGTTTGAACTCTAAATTCGTTTGAACTCTAAATTCGTTTGAACTCTAAATTCGTTTGAACTCTAAATTCGTTTGAACTCTAAGTTCGTTTGAACTCTAAATTCGTTTGAACTCTAAGTTCGTAAGGCTTAACTGTGTACGAAACTTCTGCTCATCTTCGCACTTACTTCCTCACGAACTTTATCTTCGTAAGCTATTTTCGTAAGCTATTTTCGTAAGCTATCTTCGTAAGCTATCTTCGTTGCTTATGTTCGTAAGCTATCTTCGTAAGTTACTTACGAAGATAGTTAACTACTTACGAATTTATTTTTATTACGAAGATAATTAACTTCTTACGAAGTTAATAACTTCTTACGAAGATAATCACTACTAACGAAGATAATCACTACTTACGAAGTTAATCACTACTTACGAAGTTAATCCTTATTACGAACTTAACTATCTTCGTACCATGCTTATTTTTTCATGGATTACTGATTAACTTAGTTGATTATCAAGTTCGTGCTTATGTTTTACCTTAAAGTTTAAATGGAAAAAATGACCCTTATTTTCGGAAAATAATTTTTTCTGAGGCGTTTTTACCACAGCACTTTAAGGGAAATAAAAAATTTCCAAGCTCGACCCCAGCCAGGGGCTCTGCCCCTTGGACCCCGCCAGGGGCTGCCGCCCCTTGGACCCCGCTTTCCAGGGGCGCTGCCCCCGGACCCCCGTAATGTGTGGGGGCTTCGCACTAATGTACATGGTTTCATCATTTGCGCCCAAAGGTCAAATGTGATTATCATGTTGCGCTCTTTTCTCTTTTGCATAATTAACACTTAGTATATTAATTCTGCCCAAAGGTGATTTAATATGTTTTGTGTAGCAAAGGGATTCTTTTCATGCCTAAAATTCACGATTCTTAAATTTTGTGCCCAAAGGTCAAAAGATAAGTGTTGTATTGCATGACCTAATGCTCATGTTTGCTTAGATCTTAGTTACTTCTGCCCAAAGGTGATGTAACATCTAAGTAGAGCCTTACTTTAGCTTATTGTTTTGGTGTTTACAATAGGCTTACTTATCACTAGCTTCATTACTATAATGGTCATAGTCTTATTACTCTAAGGAACAGTACTAATAGGCCTACTTATTTTAGGCATTACTTTAGAAGAGATTACTTAGGCTGCCTTATATAACTTATCATCTCTCTATTACTATTGAGCCTACTTATTTTAGGCATTACTTTAGAAGAGATTACTTAGGCTGCCTTATATAACTTATCATCTCTCTATTATTATTGAGCCTACTTATTTTAGGCATTACTTTAGGAGAGATTACCTTGTCTGCATAACACGGCTGATAATGTCACTATTACTATTGGGCCTACTTATTTTAGGCATTACTATAATAATCTTCTATCGCTTATGCCCTAAATGTACATCCTTCTTATTTCCACAGTAGTACCTAACCTTGGCCTTATGACGCTCAATGGTACGAACTATGCTTCATGGAAAAGTCACTTAGATCTGACTTTGGGAATGTATGACCTTGACTACGCTATTCGTCATGATGAACCCGCTGCCCTTACTGCTGAATCCACTGCTGATCAGAAGGCGAACTTTGAAAAGTGGGAGAAGTCGAATCGCCTGTCGCTAATGTTAGTCAAGAATTCCATTGATCTGACTATTAGAGGAGCTATCCCTGACTCTGAAAAAGTCAAGGATTACCTCAAATCTGTTGAGGACCACTTCAAGGGATCGTCTAAAGCGCATGCAAGTGCCTTGATGTTGCAGATGCTTACATTGAAGTATGAAGGAACTAGCGGTGTCCGTGAGCATATTATGAAGATGACGGACATGGCCAATAAGCTTAAGACTCTAGAGATGGAAGTCTCCGATAACTTTCTGGTGCACTTCATCATGACCTCCCTGCCTGCTCGTTTTGACACCTTCAAGGTTAACTACAATGCTTTGAAGGATAAATGGTCAATGAGTGAACTTATTGGGCACTGTGTTAATGAGGAGGAGCGTCTTAAGCTAGCTCAACCTGAAGCTGTTCACCTGACCACCACCGCTAACTCCAAGAAGAGGAAGGGAAACAACGGTAAACAAACTGCGAACAAAGTCCAAAAGACTAATCATGGTGCAGTTGCCTCTGGCTCTAATTCCTCGACTGGCAAACTTAAATGCAACTTCTGTCGTGACAAAGGACACCGTCAGAAGGATTGCCCTAAGTTCAAGGAGTGGCTAGCTAAGAAAGGTAACGTACTTTATGTAATATTTGATTCCTTTACTACTGAGGTACCTGTTAATACATGGTGGGGTGACTCTGGTTCTATGGTTCATGTAACCAACTCATTACAGGGGTTCCTTACAATCCAGAAGCTACCAAAGGGCCAAAGAAAGCTTAGAGTTGGAAGTGGTGATCTCTTAAATGTCGAAGCCATTGGAACTTATGTCTTACATATGAGCACCGGAAAAGGCATTAGACTAATAGATACCTTATTTGTACCGAGAATTACTCGGAACCTTGTATCTATTTCTAGACTAGACCATGAAGGTTATGTAACGATTCATGGTTTCGGCAAGATTGCCATAACTCGTAATAATGAATTGCTTGGTCGTGGTTTCTTGGATGGATTGCTGTATAAGTTAGAACTAGATCATAATTTCTCACATTCTTTGTTATCTCTTAATGTTGATGATATAACTAAAACAAAGACAAAATCACCTAAACGAGAGAATTCCTCCATGTTGTGGCATAAACGTCTTGGCCACATCTCACGAAATCGCATGACACGACTAGTAAAGGATGGAATCTTACCCTCTCTTGATTTTAGTGATTTTGAAACATGTATACAGTGCCTCAAAGGGAAGATGGCTAAAGGGAATAAGAAAGGAGCCACAAGAAGTTCCAACTTGTTGGAAATAATTCATACTGACATAAGTGGCCCCTATCCCGCATCCATCACGGGACATACATCATTTATTACATTCATTGACGATTATTCTCGTTACATGCACCTGTATTTGATCAAAGAAAAATCTGAATCCTACAAACTTTTGCTGATTTTAAAACTTTGGTTGAAAACCAACTTAATCGTAAAATAAAAGTTGTGAGATCAGATAGAGGAGGTGAGTATTATGGTAGACATACTGACATTGGTCAAGCTCCTGGTCCTTTCCATAATTTTTGTAAGGAACATGGCATTATTAACCAATACACCATGCCTGGTTCTCCTCAACAAAATGGTGTTGCTGAAAGGAGAAACCGAACCTTAATGGACATGGTGAGAAGTATGCTTGCCAACACTAACCTACCTACCTTTCTTTGGACTGGGGCCTTAAAAACAGCCGTTCATATACTCAATAGGGTTCCATCAAAATCTGTCCCTAAAACTCCTCATGAGATCTGGACAGGTAAGAAACCGAGTCTAAAATATATGAAAGTATGGGGCTGCCCTGCCGAAGCAAAAGTCTATAACCTTAACTTAAAGAAACTGGATCCTAAAACGATTTCATGTTCCTTTATCGGTTATCCTGATAACTCAAAGGTTATCGGTTTTACTGTCCTTCCCATACTACTACCATCGTTGACACGCAGCATGCGACGTTTCTCGAGAACTCAGAGATCAGTGGGAGCACAACAAATCCTAACTTCGATTTGCATGAAGTACAAGAAGCAGGGGGGAACCACTCGTCGATTTCTCCGATAATTCCTCTTGTACACGATGCTGCTCCTGATGTCACTGATCCAAATCCTCCTAATCAAAACCATGAAGAACCTCTAAACCAAGAAGCACCTCATGTTGCCGAGCCTCAAGTTGCCGAGCCTCACGTTGCTCAACCCCAAAATCAACTCAGGAGATCATCGAGGGAACGCAGGGCCACTAATTTTGATGATTTCATAACTTATCTGACTGAAGTTGAGGACATTGGAAAGCTTGTTGATCCCACCTCTTATCGAGAAGCCATTAATAGTGATCAGGCCACTCAATGGAATGAGGCTATGATTGAGGAGCTAAATTCCATGCAGCATAATGACGTTTGGGAATTGGTTGAACTTCCTGAAGGATCCACAACTGTCGGTGTAAATGGGTCTTCAAAACCAAATTAGACCCAAAAGGAAACGTCGAACGCTATAAGGCCAGATTGGTTGCGAAGGGCTATACTCAAAAGGCTGGAATTGATTATCAAGAGACTTTTCTCCTGTCTCTCGTAAAGATTCCCTAAGGATTGTTATGGCACTTGTAGCTCACTTTGATCTTGAGTTACATCAGATGGATGTCAAAACTGCTTTCTTAAATGGAGACTTGCATGAAAACGTATACATGCGGCAACCTGAAGGATTCATTCCTAAAGGTAAAGAGCACATGGTCTGCAAGTTGAAGAAGTCCATATATGGGTTGAAGCAAGCCTCACGGCAATGGTACCTTAAGTTTGATGAAGTCATGAAAGAACAAGACTTCTTAAAGAATCAAGTGGATCAATGCACTTATCTCAAGATCAGTGGGAGTAACTTTATAATCCTTGTTTTGTATGTGGATGACATTCTGCTTGCAAGTAACAACTTGGATATGCTGCATGAGTCGAAGCGAATGTTTTCGCAGAATTTTGACATGAAAGATCTTGGTGATGCCTCTTATGTCATAGGTATCGAAATACACCGGGATAGGCGTAATGGTGTTCTGGGTCTTTCTCAAAGGGCCTACATTGACCGCATCTTAGAACGCTATAAAATGCAATCATGCGCCCCCACTGTAGCTCCAGTAGTTAAAGGAGACGTGTTTGGTACTTTCCAAAGTCCAAGCACTGAAGTTGAGAAGGAGCAAATGAGGATGATACCTTACTCGTCTGTAGTTGGGAGCATTATGTACGCTCAGGTCTGTACTCGACCAGATATCGCTTATATCGCCGGTATGCTTGGGCGTTACTTATCTAACCCAGGATTAGCACACTGGAAAGCGGCAAAAAAGGTTCTACGATATCTGCAAGGGACCAAAGACTACAAACTAACGTATAGAAGAAGTGACAATCTAGAAGTAGTAGGTTACTCTGATTCCGACTTTGCTAAAAGCAAGGAAGATAAGAAATCTACTTCTGGGTATATTTTTATGTTAGCTGGCGGACCTATCTCTTGGCGGAGTCATAAGCAGAAACTGACTGCAACGTCCACCATGATGGCTGAATATATTGCTGTTTACAATGCCACTTGTCATGGGATGTTGATAAGGAACCTGGTCGGTGGACTCAAAATCGTCAACTCTATTTCTAGACCATTGAAGCTTTACTGTGATAACTCAGCTGCCGTAACTTTCTCGAACAGTAACAGTTCGACTGGCGCTGGTCTGTATCTCGATACAAAGTATCTGTTTGTACGCGAACGAGTTGAGGAAAATGTTCTTTGTATGAGTACATAAGTACAAATGATATGCTAGCGGATCCAATGACCAAAGGTCTTCCTCCTAATGTCTTCGTAGGACACGTGTCGAAGATGGGGCTTACTAAGGACTTAATTTAATAGCATATTGTACTTTTACTGGTCATTATTATTATTATTATGTTAATGAAAATTTTCCTCCTTATTCAGATTTTGTTTGTCTATTAGTTACACTTCGAGCTCATAATAGTGTAAAGACGTTATATAACAAAATTTGTCTTAGTCAATTGATCATTGCTTATTAGTTTTAAATTTGAGTCATAGTTTGACTAGTGGGGGTCCTGAGTTGATGTTCTTCTCTACGACTGTACTTATTGGCTATGATTTCAGTTTAAAACAAAAATGAGTATTATCCCGGCCGGACTTATTAAATGCTCATAGATAAATGATCGCTTGGTCAAGTGGGAGAATGTTGGAACCACGTTAGTGTGACCGTCACTGATCATCTATCCTTCCTGATATGATAATTGACGATAACTGAAATCCCTATGTCTAGTAAATATTCGATGGACGTATTTACTCTTAAAGACGTATTATAGGGTTTCCCATTAGGTGATTGGACTTAAGAGGACTAATGAGGCACGAATTAAACACCAGAGGGACTAAATGTGAAAATACTCTCCTTATATATATAGAGAGTAATTAACCTAATTTAAGGTTAATCACAAAATAATCACAGCCTCCTAATCACCCAATTCGTCTCCTTCCTCTGAAGAATTCATCAATCAAGAATTCATCACTCCATCCTAAATCAATCATCTTATTTTGGGAACCCGAATCAATGGCATCAATGTTTAATGCCCTCACAGGTTCATCAGGATCAACCGGTACGTTATTATATGGATCGAATCATGTTTTATTCCAACAATTTATCCTCATACTGTATAAAACACAGTATATATGTATGACTAGACATACATAATCTTCAATAACATTACCTATTTATGTGATATTGATTTATTAAAATTAAACAAATGTTCAAAGCAGAAATAGTTGAAAAAGGTATTCAGTATTGATAATGTCATGATGTATATTTGGATTTGTTATTTTTCTAGATCAAAAGAGAAATATTATGAAAATTTGATTTTGAAGATAAAAAATATGTATCCACAAATGTTTAAAATAACAAATAGACAAGTAACACTATGGTATATAATATAAGGAAAATGATTAATCAACCTAACTCATATGCCTAAAAATCAACCTAAAACCTTAAGAACTTGACATGTAGATTCCACTAATTCTCTTTCCTAATCTTGCCCCCTGATTTTTCCACATGTCATCATCTTACGATTAGGCATATCTTTAGGCACACCAATTAGGTTGATTTATCATTATCCATAATATAAATATTTATAAACAATTCTATAGACTAGCATAGTACATCTAACGAGTGCCTGTCCATGGATACATAGTGAGGTGAGACCAACACTAATGATTCTGAGGCTGAATCCGGAATTAAATTTTTGGTTTGTTCATCAGTCTCACATAAATACTTACAGATTGACCATGCCTGGCAATAATTAGAATAACAAGAACTTAAAGTTATTAATCCAAGATCATCTCCTAACTAATGCCAAAAACTAGGATAGCAATGGAATTAAAGTAGTCCGTACTTTTTAATTTAAGATAACAAAATGAAAGAAACGTATTCAAATCTATCTTGCATAAGCCATTCGTCCAGTACATAATCGGGAAAAAGGAATAACCAACAAAGACCTATTCCTATGTTTTATAATTTATATACTAATGCAAAAACTTACAATTAATACACTAGGAAACGTGGATTATCCCTTTCAGAGGTGTTTGATTTGCGTTTCCAAAATTTATTTTGCGTTTTCAAAAACGCGTCTTAAAAACATGTCTCTACATTGTTTTCTTTATAAGAAAACGTGGATTATCATTTTTTCCGCTAAACAATTTTTTAGATTATTTGTATTTTATTAACGTAAAAATCAAATAATCACTCCAAATCGCAACTTCAAACACTAAACATGATTTTTATAGTTATTGCATCTTTAAAGCAAATAATCTGTTATTGGTGTTTGGCAACATCATTTTTAAAAGTGATAGATGCGATTTTGAGAGCTTCAAAACGCAGTTTCAAGTAAACACCTACTCACTTTTTTTTTTTTTAGAGTTAGTTTCGATTCAGACGTGCTGAAGACAATTTTAACCAGCGATTTGCTGAACCTCCAACCCCCTCCTCATGAAAAATACCTTGAGATGAGAAACCCAAGACTCGAACCCGAGACCTTGGGAAAAAGCTCACCTCCGGATCCCACATAGTGAATTTAGAAGATACCCCTGACCAACGTCATAATTTTTTTCATATCAAGATGACATAAATAACCTAAAAACTTCTACCCCAATTTCTTTCTTTGCAGTTACCATTTTTACCCACTAGTATGTTCGGTTAATACGAGCATTTCCTAGCTGATATGCCAAAGCCGATTCCAGCTGGGCCAGATTGTTCTATTACTGATTTGATCGAATCATTTAAATATCTAATTGATGATACGAGTTGGGCCTGGACCATGGATAAGTAGATAGCAAGGCCTGAACCGATGTTTGCTTCTCTTTCAAAACATGTGCTTTATACTTATTTTTATTTATTTATTTTTATATATATTTTTTTTCAAAACATGTGATTTATACTTTTATTTGTTTCTGTGTATTTAAATATGTGGATATTTAAAGACATAAAAGTCAAGTTCGATATCTTATTTTTTTTGAATACGATATTCAACAATCAATGTATTCGATTATGAGTTTAAAAATCAGGAATGTGGCTGCCTTAGTCAGTTAGTCCTGTAAGTAACATTTATTTATGTAGAAAGTGATGGTTACGGATTTTGTAACGGGTAGTACCTTTGGAATATTTTACTAATCTTTCCAATTTGATTGTGAACTTTTTTTTTTTCCTTATGGAATCTGCTGATGGTTTGGTCTTGGTGTCATGACGTGAAGGGCATTTTTGGTCAAATAAATTCCAAGTCTACCATTCTTAGTCATGACGTGAAGGGCATTTTTAATGCCAAATATTTGGAAAGGATCAATATTGGATTCGATGGGCCCTCAAGAAAGTGAGGTTTTGTGTTTGGAGGGCTACAAATAACTCTCTTCCATCATTGGAAAACTTGGCTGCTCATGAATCGAATGTGAAACTTATTTTATGCCCATTGTGCAAGGCGGAGGTTGAATGCATTAACCCACCATGGGCTTAATTTGTGTGGCTAAAATGCTATAGCTCGTGGGTCATGGGGCATTAGTCCACTATCAAGTATTGGGCTAAAAGAAATAATCTTTTAACTCTTTCATCTGGGTTAGACCCGACTGTTCGGTTTTGAGTATGGTTTTTATAGGACTAAAGTTTGAAAAAACATATCGCAATATTTTATGAGATAATGATCCGTGATGGATGTTATGATAAGAGAACAATTTTTTTTTTATCCAAAGTTTTTTAAATGTTCATATTGAGTCCTCGGTTTATGAAAGTGACGGTACTCAACTATTACATTGGGTGAACAATATTAACATTAGGTTAGTGTTTTCTGGGTTAGTATTGGTATTTAACTATTTAAGAATGGGAATTGATAAAACTACCATATGTTTTAATAAGTTTGTCATCATTATCATTAAGAATGGTACTTTTTATTAAGGTTTTCCAGTGAAAAAAACTTTTGTGTAAGCTTTTTTTTAACATTAGATTAGAAAAGTTTTTATCATTAGCTTGAAGATTTAAAGTCTTCGAAAGAATTTGATACCTTCTCTCTTCCTAGTTTAGTTATTCTGATGGTTAGGAATATTTATTGTAACATATTTTGTTAAATCACAGTAAATACAGTAGTTTAAAAATGAAGGACAAAAATATCTTTTCTATTAACTTTTGTTGAGAGAAGTTCCTTTTATTAAATAGTATATCTAAGTATAAGTTAAGATTAAAAAGGTGATACAAATATTGGCTATTCAAGAATATTAAAGGCCTATTTTAGTAGGCTTTTGTATTTGATATATTTCCGTAAAATAAGGGAGGGGTTCCCTAAAGTTATCCTAACTTAATTAGTCAAGTTGGGAAGATTTAAATCCTTGGATTAAAATCAAGGATCAAGATTTAAAACAGTTTTAAACTGTTTTAAATAAACTGTTTTAAATCTTGATCCTTGATTTTAATCCAAGGGTCAAGATTATCCCAACTTGGTTAGGAAATCCTTTTCCGTAAAATAACGTCTTTCACACAAAAATGTTCTTAAAATGACATCACCTTTAAAATACAAGGTCTAATCCTTACCCTTTACAAAGATAGTTTCTTCTGACCCACGTTCTGCTGATCCATGAACCACACGCCCAAATCCATCCATCACCTCACCAACTTGAACAATAAGAAAACCCACCCCTAAACCCCCCAATACAAAACCCCCTTTTTTAAACCCCAAAAATCACAATAAAATAAAAAATCTCATTTTTTATTTTGATGTCTAAATCAATCTTTATTTGATTAAGAAAATACCCTTTTCGATTCTGTGTTGATAGAACCCTAAAAAAGGGAATCTTGGCCCGACCCAAATGACAGAAGAAAATGGTTCATCAAATAATAAAGAATTATATGCTTTACTTCATGTTTCCCCTGAAGCTTCTGATGAAGAAATCCGTAAAGCTTATCGCCAATGGGCCCAAATTTATCACCCTGATAAATACCAAGCTCAACAGGTAATATTTATTTATTTATTTTTGTTTCTGTGTCTCTCTTTGTGTGTGTATATATATACATATGCACAGTATATGTTTATTGTATCAAGTTACTGAAAATATTTTCATGATGGGTTTTCTTCTGTTTTCAGTTGTAGTAAATGTTATTGGATGGCTGTATTGGTTTTGTTATTTTTTATATATATATATATATGGTAACACTCCGGGTAAGAATACTCGGTGAGAACACTTAAAAACATCATTTTGATGCATTAAAAGTCCATAAAACTAACATAGTGCATAACTAATTATCATTATTTAAGTGTTTAACAACACATTGATCCGTTAAAATCGAAAAAATCACGTTTTTTGTTGGATGCATCATTTTGATGAATATGCATCCAAGATGGATGCACAAAACAAAGAACATGATTTTCTCGATTTTGACAGACCAATGTGTTGTTAAACACTTAAATAATGATAATTAGTTATGCACTATGTTAGTTTTATGGACTTTTAATGCATCAAAATGTAGTTTTTAAGTGTTCTCACCGTGTTCTTATTTTAA
>CM067174.1:8568918-8623918 GCA_034093135.1 Erigeron breviscapus | reverse complement strand
ATCATGTCAGTATTCCCACACAATTGGGATTCTATTTTGGTATCTGTCTTTGATGTGCGTTAGTTATATTTTTCTCTACCTGTAGGGTGTATACTGGAGACTAGAATTTCATCGTGGCGCCCAAAAGTTTGCTGTACCTGTAAGTGAAATGGTTGCCTCATAATAGATCCACTTTTTGTTTTATTGATGTGAAATTTCTTTGTTATTGAAGTTATATATATATATAGATAAATATCTTATCAACAGTTCTCTTTTTGTTGCTGTTAAATGTCTGTGCTTATGGCAAGCTTTTGAATGCAGATTTTTCTTGCACGGCATATTAGTCTTGGATTTGCTGCTGGAGCATTTATTCTTCCAACTACACTCTATTTTACCCTAAAGGTATTACTAAAGTCGAACCATTATTGCTTGCATCACGAAGTTCTAAGATGTCTACATGTTTATATTTCCTGCCCCATAAACATTACCACTTTTCTCTAGACCTTTATAGGAAGCATTTAAAGTATTCTTGTAAGATGCCTCTAATGTCATTTCATAATGGCTAATAGAGAAGTTTTAGACCCAATCAAAGATTATTATAAATTTCTTTACAGAAAGTACAATAAGCTATAGATAATTCTGTCTTAAAAACTTGTATAGACGATGTTCATTTTATGGGACATCAGGGAGTATGTATATAACTATATATACGTACTATACATACTACTCATAGTTTATTAATCACAAGCCTTTAACAATTTAAACCTTTAAAGAGGCGCAAGCGAATGATCCTTAAAGCTAACGGAAGATCTATATATTAGTGAAATGTGAACTTTATCAAATGTAGACTTGTTTTAGTATTTACTTAAAAAAAATTGAATAAGAGATTGACCCTCCCCCTAAATAGGTTTAATAAACTATATAATTAAGAAATACCAAACCTAAAGTATTGTCTCGTCTCATAAGGCGTTATTTACGACTTTCCTTACATCTCTGAAAATTGCAACTATTTTTTCGGGTGGTTTTTTATTTCTTATAAACATAGCAACCTTTTCATACGTGGAAAGTCTTTAAGCTACAATTAAATCCCTACTCTATCATTAGCTGATATTTTCATTTCTAAAGGGTATTTGGACATTTGACTATAGTCAAAGAAATTGTCCAAATCATAGGATGTGCAACTTTCGTAGAACAAAAGAAGTGCATAACGTTTTATTATCTTTAACTAGTATTACATTTGATGATCATTTTTGTATGTATGCAGTCTCTTGTTTTCAAACCTTATTATCGTAGACGAGAAAAGCAACAGGCTCTCGAGAATATGGAACAGACTCGTACTCAGGTACTAATAGTAGATAATAATGTGATTTAATAAGTTTTTTGAAGGTTATGGGTTTGTGTTATCAAACTGGTCATCTGATCACTTTTTATTGTACTTGTTGTACGGATAAAGTGATTTGGTTAATGATTATCTATGTCCTAAAAGAAGTTAATGTTTGACGGACACATTGTTCAATGGAAATGTTGGTTTATGGAAACCAACCCTTCATCTATCGTTTCATATCCAAATCCAAATATAATAAAGGAAACGTTTGACCACAAAGTCAATAAATCTATGTGCGAATTGTAGGTTCAAGAAGCAAAAGCAGCAGCTGAGAAAGCTCAGCAGTTGTTGCTAAATGTGGCCAATCGGAAACGAAATAAACAATCAACGACCAATGGATTGGTCATTGTTGAAGCATTTTATGGGAACCCTAAAGCATTGAAGAGCATCAGTAATCCTGAAGAGAATACAGATGAATTAGCTTCACAGATTTTTGATGTGACGTTACCTTTAAACTTCCTAGTTAGCGATTCTGGGCAACTTAAGGTACACATTAATTTAATTAATCTTTGGTTTTTAATGTCCGGGGTGAATTTTATAGGATTGGCGATGTTACTCTTTACCAAAATTCATGTGTGAGTCACCAAAAACACGTATTTCCTTAAAAGCTTGCATGCTTAAACCATTTGAATTTTGTATTAATATGACTAAGCTAAACATTTTACAAGATCCATCACTTTATTCTCTTGGATAAGGGAATTAACATGGTTGACCTTAATACTCGAAATAAGCTGAAATTATTTGAGCTTTAAAGTCGAACTAAGTTTTAACTTGAAATTTTATGATGTAATATCTGAAAGAAATTTGTTGAGCTTTAAAGTCGAACTAAGTTTCAACTTTGCCCTGCAGTTTTCTTAAATAAAAGTGAATTAAGTCATTAACATAAAAACAAGCAGACTTAAAATGAGTTACAACAACAAGACCCAATCCCTGCATGCGGGGTATGGGGGAGGTGAGACGTAGACAATCTTGCCTCTACCCAGAGGTAGAGAGACTTAAAATGAGTTGAGAACTTTTTTTTGGTATTTCAAGAGGGTGATGGACTTGTCTCAAATGTTAACTGATTTTTCTGATGCCGTTGGTTGTGACGGTCTGAAGGGCAAAGGGGGTACTGGTGAAATGTTTATTGGGCGTTGTTTCCATTCTTTTTGGTTATTGCTAATTTCTTTCTATCTTGTTTAAGAATTCAGTTGACCATTAGAAACTTGATAATGAGTACTCTGAATAAAATGGTCTTAATGCCATCTCCGTTATTTTATATGGGAAATGACGAATTGACCTTGAAAGTCAAAATCTGTAACTTTTTTAATTGTAATTATGAATTCTTGTACCATATAAAAATTTAGTCTTTGTTTGTGTAGCTACATGAAGGTGTAAAGAAATCAGGAATTATGGGCTTTTGTGACCCTTTCCCCGGTGAAAGCAAGAAACTATATGTGAAGTATACTTATGGTGACAACAGATACGAGGTAACCCCGTTGTTGGCGGTGGCAAACTGGGCAGGTTGGGTGGCTTGGGTAACAGGTCTAATGACTGAACCAATAAACATTTTGTCCAAGATTTTAAGTTTTTAATTTTGTAAGTTATATTTACAAAAATTATATCTCAAATGGTTATAATGAAATTATTTATGAGGTTTAGTGCATTGATAATGTGCTGTGCATCAGTGCATGTTTAAGCTATTTCTTTTTTACTCTAATTCGAGTGGACCCATTTACAAGTAAATGGGTCGATTTTGCTTCCTCTAGCACTCCTTACATTTAACTTCCAGTTTTTCATGCAACCACTTGACATACTGCTACATTACTAAGCAGGTTGAGGTCGATGATCTTCAAGAACTTATATTGCCTCAGGAAGAACACAGAATATAATCAATTCTGAGGTCCTCCCATTTTTTTGCATATGCATAAGAGGTATCATAGAAACTAGACAAGTTTATAGTGTTGTTTCAACATATTGTTTTGGTTTATTTGAAATTCCTTTTTTATAATTCCGGTGGTTTAACCGATGAAGGTCTTGGCTGTATACATTTTTTTGGCGGATTATAGCGTTTGGTGAATGACTTCTGAACTCACCCTGAAAGAGGATAGAAATAACGGATAAATGTTAAGACAGTTCTTTTATGGTAATCTGTTATTTTCTATATGAAATGCTTATAAGTTGATCATGACACTACTATTCAGCATCAAGCAGTTAAACCAATGGAACACCGATGTTATAAATGGATCATGACAAGCAGTTTCTTGTGGATTTAGACCTATCTACTTGCCTTTATGAGTAAGCCATGCCAAATCGTATATATAAGACGTTAACTTCAACGTATACATACAGAGTTGAAGGACACTTGTACCCTGACCAAAGTGAGTGATTCTACACTACGTTCCTAAGTCCTAACTGTTACAGATCTGCTTTCGTCGGAGGATTACTATGATTGACTTTTATTTGATATCGATATATATACTATTGCTAGTACAAAAAGTTGTTTATTTGTCCACTCTTTACTTAGTTTACTAATTTCTAAATATTACGGAGTATAAACTACCACGACATGTAGCCACACTATTTTCTTAAAACTATATATTATTGCTAAAACATTAATATTTCAAAAGAACTGTCCACTCTTTACTTAGTTTACTAATTTCTAAATATTACGGAGTATAAACTACCACGACATGAAGCCACACTATTTTCTTAAAACTATATATTATTGCTAAAACATTAATATTTCAAAAGAACAGTGGGCAAATAAATCGTCAAGTGCTTTTTCTGCGGTAAAACATATCTGCTTGGGTTAGAACTCCTAAATATCTACATTATGCTTCTCTTCAATTCGACTTTTATGAAAATAGAGGCCATGCAAGTGCTCAAATTCAGCTCTAACCTAACTATAAAATATAGGCCATGCAAATGCTCAAATTTGGCTTATTTTCTTGTAAAGATAAGACATTCTTCAAAATTGTTTGAAGAAAAAAACAAGTGTCAATGATAGAAATGGTAATGGGTCGGGTTTGGGTCGGGTAGTGCCTAACCCGATAAAGAATATGCAACCCGAACTCGATAAAAAAATATGCGACCCGAACCCGACCGATACCTACGGTTACCTTATCGGGGACCCATCGGGGCTGTGAAATAACTCGAATTTTACATTATTAATAAATATTAATAAGGAAGCACTTCACTTAGGGTGTCTGGTGCTACATCATAGGCACTCCTTCTCAAAATCGATCTGGACAAGGATGAGGTGCAGAGTTTGACCCTCTTCAAGTTAGCTTTATGCCTAAAACTCGAAACCGACCCGATAGGAATAACTATTTTTGAATAAATATTTACTAAAACTTGTATGATTTCAGTATAATGCTTATCTAACTAGTCACTTATAAGTATATAAAGATAGATATTAATTTCGGGTCGGGTCGGGATGCATGCTCCAATCCCTGCCCCGAACATCGGGTATTGCGTTCCTCCATAGGTCGGGTTTTTTCCATCCTTAGCCAATGACATACATATCCAACTTTATTAACTCCATTTAAAAGAACGATTTTTATGGATGGAAATATTTTTCAAAAAGAGGAATGCCATGCTGAAAAGATTTTTAGTATTATCATAACGCATTTGTTTCCTTTTTTTTCAAATTAAATAATTGATAACTCGGATGTCCATCTTTTCTATTCATTATTTAAACATTTTTATTTAAAATATCTATAATACATTTAATGATATTAATTTATAATTACCTTTAACTCCTAAAATAACTAGGATAGTCTTCTAGTTTTGTAAATGTGTTTAGTTTTCTATATCTAACTTTATATTGCATAGTGCATTTATCCTAAAAATTTTAGTTTTGAACATACATAATATGATAAAAGTAATATATATATATCTTATCAATTCCATATTTATACAATATATTTTACTTAGTTATTTTCATTTAAATAATTTACTAACAAATAACAAACATAACTTTATATACCCGTCTGTTATCTAGATACTAGATAGTCTCATCTTTTTTAACCGCATTTTTAAAGTAACGTGGTTTGGATCAGTGATAAGCACTCTGGTCTTTAGAGACAAAGATCAGAGGTTCGATCCTCATCACATGCAAAGGGCGAAGGTCCTATTCTACGATTTAGATGGAAGTTGAAAACAACATCTTTGTCTTGGTAGAGGTAAGATTTGCCTATATCTTAACTTTCAAAACCCAGAAAAGACATTAAATGCACTTAAAAGAACGATTTTCATAGACGGAAAAACATTTTTCAAAATATTATTGTAGTTTGAAAAAGGCTTTTACATAATATTCAAGCTAATATGAAATAATTTTTATATATGTGTGTTCACTTTTTTACATCTATTTAAACTGCATGCGGGTTATATCATAAGATAGAATTTAAAATACATTAAAAAAGTTATTATTTTTGTAAATATATATAAAATTTTCGAAATCTCTTTATATAACTAAGAGAGGATTTGCTTAGATGTTATTTTCTGATAATTTTAATTTTTTTAGATATATTGACACTTAAATTTATATTTTTTAATGCTCATGTGACACTTCATTTGCCACGTCATCATTTGCCTACGTGGACATTTGCTTTTTTTTAATCAATTTTAAATAGCAAATAAAAAAGTCAAATACAAGATTAGAACTCATGACCTCTAACTTTTAATATTATGCACAAACCACTTGATCTAACTTAATATTTGTTTATATTTTGCAAACTACGGTAGATATTCATTGAATATTAAAACTAATTAAAAGACATTGATAATATATTGTCGATCTTTGTAACTTATCTCTTTCTATTTTCCTTTGTATTTAATTATCTTTGTACGTGGAATATAATTTACTTTAATATAATATAAAACTAGATTATATTGATAATTACATCTAATATTTTATCAATGTTAAATTAGATATTTACTTTATCAATTTCACACACATATTTTTGATATTTAAATCTATATTTGTAACTTATCTCTATATAACTAAGATTCCGTATTTTGATAATATATGAGCGCAAAGATGTTTATATATGCTTTAGACCGCGTCTTTTTATTAATTCAATGATAATTATCATTGTTTTAAATGAGATTGTTTATTATATTATATTTAATATATATAGATCATAGAATTTATTTTTATGATTTATAAATATTTACGTTTCATTAGTCATGCTTTAACATATTTGATATATATATTATATATTTATAAATTATAATTTTATTATTTGCATCAGTTGTAAATTGACTATTTTTTATATTATCATAAACTATGAAGTTAATTTTTTTTACGTTCTCAGTCAGTCCCGCACAACGTGCGGGTTTAATCTAGTATATATCTAAATCAAATTTTATTCTATCAAAATTTATATTGTATTTTTATTTTTATTATTTGTATTATATTTTTCTTTCTTGGAGAATAATCCAAGCATACGTATCTTCTAGAACCTTTGTCACTCTTCTACACACTTCCAGGATCACCTTCATTCTTCACGCACCGCCTTCACTCCCCCTTAAAAACCCTCTTTTCCTACGCACAGCGATACGTTAGCAACAACCACTAAATCGTCTATAACATATACAAAACCGCCGTTAAAATTCTAATTTCCGACTTAATTAATCAATAACAATGGCATCACAAATCGTTTTCAAGAGAGGTACCACAGCTGCAGCATCGTCTCTCCTTAACAAGCTTTTCAATCCGATACGCTCTGTTTCCGTCCTTCCGTCCGTACAACGGAGCTTCAATACTGATTCTGCTCAGGTTTCTGCTTATGAGGATTTCAATCGCAGCGTTGATGAAGATCGCCGTGCTGATAACTCTGTTTCTCGCCGCCGTGACAATGATTTCTTCTCCGGTAAGCTATTTCTTCTTTTTAATTTAATAGATAGTGTAGATCTCCTTGTATTAATTGTTTATATAATGTGCGCGTGTATATATATATATGTATTGTATATTGTATATATACAATTAAATAATATTACATTATTTGTTTATATAGTGTTTGTATATGTGTATATAATTGTATTATGCTGTTATTTGATTTTATAATCACAATATGCCTAAATTTGTGAGAAGCCTTATTAATGTGTATGTATATATGTAAATGTATATAACTATATGTATATGTATGTGTGTCCCTGATTATTTGTTAAATCTTGTGATTTTGTACAGTTGGTGACATGAATAAGATATTGGATTGATATTTTATGATTGTATAATGACATAAATTAGTAATTAGAGTTATAATTGCTAATTTATATAGCGTGTGATATGATTTCAGATGTATTTGACCTGTTTGCTTCAACAAGAAAGTTAAAATTTGTTAGAAGCCTTACATAATGTGTGTATATATATATATATATGTAAATGTATATAACTATATGTCTATATGTATGTGTGTCCCTGATTATTTGTTAATCTTGTGATTACTATATGTATGTGTGTCCCTGATTATTTGTTAAATCTTGTGATTTTGTACAGTTGGTGACATGAATAAGATACTGGATTGATATTTTATGATTTTATAATGACATGAATTTGTAATTATTGCTGTTTTTGTTATAATTTATATATTGTGTGATGTGATTTCAGATGTCTTCATGATTTTATAATGGCATGAATTTGCAATTAGTGTTGTATTTGCTAATTTATATATTGTGTGATGTGATTTCAGATGTGTTTGACCCATTTGCTCCAACAAGAAACTTAAGCCAGGTTCTGAACATGATGGACCAAATGATGGACAGCCCATTCATGGCTGCAGCCAGTCGAGGAGGTGCTTTTGGGGCAAGGCGTGGATGGGATGTCAAGGAAGATGACAACACTCTCAGTCTTCGATTTGAAATGCCAGGGTTGGATAAGGACAATGTGAAGATTTCTGTGGAGCAGAACACTCTGGTGATCAAAGGTGAGGCTGAGAAGGAGGCCGAGGATGAAGAGCCGGCTCGGAGGTACTCTACTAGACTTGATTTGCCAGACAATGTGTTCAAGTTTGACGAGATCAATGCGGAGATGAAAAACGGTGTGTTGAAGGTGGTGGTTCCTAAGGTGAAAGCAGAGGAGAGGAAGGATGTGTTCCAGGTTCAGGTTAATTAGGAGTCTACTTTGGTTTTATTTGTCTCATCTGTGAATGAAAATAAAGAAGTTTTTGTGCCAATTCGAGATATGGCTGTCAGTTGCTAGTTTTTGTAGAGTTTGGTCTCGAAACAGTGTTTGCTCACCTGTTTTGTAAGCTACGTACATTTTAGAGTTCACTAATGAGAAGCATTTAGAAAATAATTGGCTCATTTTTTTAGATTTATATATACAACATTTGCTTCAAACAATATACAAACAGTAAGAAACAATTAATCTCTGATGTTCAATGCCAAAATTGATTCAACTTTTTGGTAATCCAGCTGATAATCATCTGTCTTAATGAATTGGTTTTCACTCTTTTGATCTTCCAACTCTCATGTAGTTTCATATCTCCCCTGATGGTGATGATGTTGTTTTTAACGTCAATTGTGTACTCTTTCAACCCTGCAGTTCATGTAACGTTTAAGTTTCTTACCGGAATAGAGGGCTTGTGTTTTCCTCGGAATATAGGGTTGTGTTACCAGAGATTTTGATCAGAATTCTGTGAAATCTTTCTTGGCAGCAGGGACACCCTAGGTTCGTGTTGATCACTATTACCTGGAACTAATCACAATTTATAAAAGAGAAGGCCTTAATCATATATATATATATATGGGAAAAGTGAATATAAGGCTGTCCGGCACCTAAGCTTAGGTGTGGAACCCCTCACATACAAATTTTTTAATATTTTTTGATTAATGATAAATGCTTGGGCCCCATGAATTTTAAAATATGTGAGTGTTTCTTAAGCTTAGGTACCTAACAGTTTTATATTTTCATCTCTATATATATATATATGCCAGCAATAGACATTGGTACCGAGATGACTTACACTGGGAATTGTTAAACGTGCGACGTTTATGAGAGCTTGATCGCTTACTTTCTCCATGGCAGTAGGGAAGATTTGTACACTTCCTTTATGCTCCATAGTTGATGAAACTTGACAAAATAACCAATTGTAAAGGAACCTAGGGATGAAAATGTTACTTGATTACTCTAGAAAAAAATTCACAACTTGAATCTATATAAGGCTTTACCATAGGGGATATAACTCAATTAAAAATGGAGTCTAGTGATGAAAATGCCAGCAAGAGGATTCCTAATCATGCACTATAATAACACATTCTAATTAATTATGTAATTAGACTAAGCATGCGGGTATAAGTATGGTGGATAGTGGATGCTCCATTCAATAAACAAATCTTGCATCTTATGGTCAGTATAGTACCTTGCCAAACTTTGTATTTTTAAATTGGAGGTCAGCCTATGGCCGGGCATCATATATGTTCTCCGCAACTTTTGATTAATAGTGTTTCCTAAACTTGCAAATAATCCAATAGGATATCATTTTCAAATACAAATAATTTAATGAAGTTTTATGAATTTCAACATAATTCCATTATCATCATTATTAAGTATCATAAATGGTAAGCTTAACGATTGCTAAAATGGCTTAACAAATTTCAAGAAAGATAATAGAAATGTGCCTAAACTACGCCTAATAACATGAATAATACTCGTAGTAAGAACAAAACATATGTGTTCAGGTCATATTATAGTCGTAATTAATCTCAAAGCCGAAGGTTTAAAATAGATCCAATGCAACTTAATATTACAGTAGTGGTAAATCGGATATATTTGTTTCATGGTTATTGATGACCATTGACCAATCAAATGTACACAATGATGAGTAATTATGATGTAACAAGTGCTTTTCATCTTCCTCCTTTTCAAATAGTCTCCTACTTCCATAACCGGTAATCAAAAATCAAAAATCTTCAAAGTCTAATCATCATCGCACGAAAGTAGCGGACAATCACTATAAAAAATTGTTGATACCTATTCCATTGTATCTTTGAAATCATCTTTAGCACCCAAAACGTACGGATCTAGAATTTGAACTAAAGTGGGGCCGACTCTATCAAAACTTTGGAAATATTCGAATATTATAAATTATGAAGACACATAAAATATAACTAGTTCTTTAAATATAGTAAATAAATAAAATTAAAACTATTAGACCACCCCTAAGTCATAAAGATGAACCCATCAAGTCTAGTCGGTCAAATGCAAAGGTGATATTGGAGTCGGCAAATCATATCACCTAGTGAAGTACTAAAATGACGATGAAATCTTATTTTGGCTTTTTTCACAACTATAGTAAATGAGGACCCAATGTCTAATATTTAATATAGTTTTATAAATAGTCCAAATGTTTATTTTGACTTTTCTTCACAAATATAGCAGATGAGTCCAAATGTTTAAATATTATAAATATATTGTGTTTTAAATAAATGTGAGGTTCAAATTGTAGATGAATGGTTAATGAAAAAATGAAAAGATGAAAAAACTAAGAAGGTGATGTTAATGTAGCTGGAAAAAAATATAAATGAAAAAAATGAATAATTACGAATGGTATTTTCTATGACTAGTACTTAGATTGGTAAGGGTGATTAAAGAAACTTTTATATGGATTTGGGATGTCAGCTTAGGTTACATAGGAATCTGAACTAGTTTGTGAACATCCTCCGGACCTATCATATCAATGCTCAAAAATCAAAAATGTTATAACAATGTTTCATGGTTTTTATATTCAAAAATTAAACAGCAATTATATGTTGGTTTGTCTCATAAGCCCATTCCGTAAGTCCAGAAGTGTGTTGTTCCACCAATCCTATGAACAAATTGGGCTATCTTATTCTAGAGGCCCACTTCTATCAAGCAATTTATAAGTAAGCTATTATTTGTATCTGGGTAATTGGGTTGGGTTATTATTACGTACAAATCATTAATATGGTTTGTCATTTAGTTTAAACGTTAGTTTAAACTAGTGAGATTACTCTGTCTTTGAAAGAGAGACGTAAGTGTATAGAATTGTAGGAAGCCTTGCAAAAACTCAGATGCTACCTAGCACGATGGAGGAACTTAGGTCATGTGACAGCTGTCAGGTGTGTGTAAGAGATGCGTAAATTAAGTTTGACGACCCATTTGGATCTAAAGGAGAAAAAAATCCCAGCCAAGTGGCCACTCAGGGCGGTGTGCTCGGTGACCATGGGGATTGTATGGGGCAAACTTGGGGCTTGAGTCGCTTCACTCCACATAATCTTAAACATTCTCGAACTTCCAATTCTTTTTCTATCATATATACTTCTTTCTCCATTTGTATGTGAACGAAATCAAAGATCAATCGAAGAATAACAAGATTATTATTATTTTGTAATTAATCAGTCGGCTGTATAAACCAACTTACAGAGTTCGATTATTACAATGATCAAGATGATCAGTCGAAAGATTGATTAAGATAAATCAATCTAAAATAGAATTACAAAATATATCGAGAGAGAAAAAATCACCAACAAAATATATGTGTGTGTAAATATATGTATTGAAACCCTAAAACGGGTGAAGGCTTCTATTTATACTCCTAAGATCTTCGTAATTACTCCGACCTCCTTCCACTTTGCTTTCTTCCAACTTCAGTCCCTCTAGTCTCCAGAATGACAACCTGCATAAAACACTCAACCCTGAAGTTAGATAAATGACACAAACACACCCTAAGTTTATATTAACCTTTTTAACACCCTCCCTTAATATAAACTTAGGCAAAGAAACAACTTTATTGAAACATATCTATTAGATTAAATTTACTGAGCAAATACTCATGTTGAGCAACACATAAACTTTTTGTAAATATGTCAGCAGCCTGCTCAGTGGTATCAATTTTAACAAGATTAATCAATCCTGAAGCAACCTTTTCCCTTACAACATGAATATCTATCTCAATGTGTTTTGTTCTTTCATGAAGAACATGATTGTTTGCAATTAGAATTGCAGATTTATTATCACATAAAACATCAACAGGCAGCAGATTTTGTATTTTTAAATCATTCAAAATGTTCAAAATCCATACCACTTCACAAGTTACAGTGGCTAAAGCCCTATACTCTGCTTCAGAGGAGGACCTAGACACAGTATTTTGCTTTTTACTCTTCCATGATATTAAAGAATCTCCCAAAAAAATACAAAATCCAGTAACTGACCTTCTAGAGGTAATACATTTACCCCAATCAGAATCTACATATGCTTTAAGAGATAAAGTATTACCTTTAATAACATGAATACCTTTACCTGGATATTTTTTCAAGTACCTCAAAATTCTGAATGCAAGCTTCAAGTGTGAAGCTTTAGGAGCATGCATATACTGACTAAGACAATGAACAGAATAACTAATATCTGGTCTTGTAATTGTAAGATATATAAGTTTACCAATTAATTTTTGATAAACAGATACATTTTCAATAAAAGGATCATCACTATCTTTTCTGTCAGAAACAACCAAGTTCATATCCATTGGAGTTTTCATAGGTTTAGAACCTAACAAACCATACTCAAATAAAAGATCCATACAATATTTTCTTTGTGTCAAACAGACACCTTTAGAAGTGTCAATCACTTCTATTCCCAAAAAATATTTCAATTTTCCTAAGTCCTTTATCATAAACTTTGAACTCAGAAACTGTTTTACTTTGGTAACTTCAGAAATATCATTTCCAGTGACAACAATGTCATCAACATAGACTAAAAGAGCAATAAACAACTTGTCATTACTTAAAGTAAAAAGTGAATAATCACTCTTACTTTGCACAAAACCATATTCAATAAGAGCACTGGTAAGTTTATGATTCCATTGTCTAGGAGCTTGTTTTAAACCATAAAGTGACTTAACAAGTTTACAAACTCTTGTATCATCTTTGGAAAAATAACCAGGTGGTAACTCCATATAAACATCTTCATTTAACTCACCATATAAGAAGGCATTATTAATGTCTAACTGAAACAAAGTCCAATTATTATGCACAGCAATATTAATAAGACATCTTATAGTTACCATTTTAACAACAGGAGAAAAAGTCTCCTCATAATCAACACCAGCCTTTTGATTATACCCTTTAGCTACTAACCTAGCTTTATACCTTTCTACTTCCCCTGTAGATTTATATTTAACTTTATACACCCATTTACATCCAATAGGACTTCTACCAGAAGGTAATTCAGTTAAAACCCAAGTATTGTTTCTATATAAGGCTTCCATTTCTAAATTCATTGCTTCAATCCATTTCTGGTTTTTAGCAGCCTCATTATAAGAAGTAGGTTCTTTGTGTTTATTAATTTCAGACAAGAAACACCATATTTCAGAACTCAAATTAGAGTAATTTACAACTCTTTCTATTCCATATTTTACTTTCCCATCTAAAACATAATCATTAAGATTCCTAGGAACATTAGATTGTCTATTAGACCTCCTAAGTTGATGTGTGTTGTCCACATTTAAAGGTTCATTAGGAATCCCAGGATTACCTAAGAACCCTCCCTCAGAATTATCAAGATTATCCCACTATTAAGCACCTCATTGATGCATTCATTAGGTGTTGCTGTGCCTCCCAAATCTCTGGCAGCATCACTGCTACCAGTATCAATGGCTGCACTGCCATCACCTTCTGAAATTTTATGATTGATGTCATCATTGGGACCAGTGGAACCAACAACACCATCAACCCTGTCAAAAAAGGTACTATGATCAATATCAAAACTTTCATTTTGAATATTTAACTTAAAAGGAAACACATGTTCATAAAACTTTACATCTCTAGAATAAAACACACTTTTATCTTCAAGACTAAAGAGTTTATATCCCTTTTTTGAACTTGAATAACCAATGAAAACACATTTTTCAGCTCTTTTTGAAAATTTATCATCATTATTTAAAATAGAAGCATAACATAAACATCCAAAATTTCTCAAATGAGACAAAGATGGTTCAAAACCAAAGACAAGTTCATAAGGAGTTTTTCCTTTAAGAACAGAAGAGGGAGTTCTGTTAATCAAATATACTGCAGTTAATACACATTCAGGCCACATATATAAAGGAATCCCTCCCTGAAACAAAAGAGATCTTGCCACATTTAAAAGATGTCTAATGCTTTCTTTCTGCTATTCCATTTTGTTGTGGAGTATAAGCACAAGATGTTTGATGTATTATACCATAAGAATTAAACATTGTAGTTAACCTTGTGTTTACAAATTCAGTACCATTATTAGACCTAAAAACTTAACAACTTTCCCAAACTGAGTTTTAATAAGATTTATGAAATATAAGATGTGTTCATATACTTCAGTCTTGTTTTTAAGCAGAAAAACCCAAACAACCCTAGAATAATCATCAACAACTGTTAAAAAATATTTGAAACCTTCCTTGCTAACTTTCTTATAAGGACCCCAAACATCAAGATGAACTAAATCACCTACATTCAGACTCTTATGTTCACTTATAGGAAAGGGTTCTCTAGTCTGTTTTGCTTTGTGACAAACATCACAAGGTATATCAACCACATTGTCCAGTTTTAGTTTATCTTTTAGAACTTTAAGAACAGCAGAAGCAGGATGTCCTAATCTAGCATGCCACAAATCTGAAGACACGTTGCATTTAACTTCAAAACTAGCATTATTACTGCTACCAATTTGACTACTTACATTTAATAGGTATAAACCTCCATGAACTCTACCAGTCCCCAGATTTCTCATTGTTCTCAAATCCTGAATATAACACATTTGTTCAGTAAAACCTATAAATAGCTTACTATCTTTGTTTGCTTTATGAACAGAAAATAAGTTCACACAATAGTCAGGAATATAAAGAACATCATATATAGTGATCTTATCAGTAAGTTTAATGTCTCCAATTTTCCTTATTAGAGCAGAAGTTCCATTAGGATGATTTACAGTCATGTTAAGAGAAGTTACATCCACAACATTAATCATATTTTTATCACAGCAACACATGTGTTGATTTGCACCAGAATCATTAATCCAATCATCTTTACTAGGAACTTTATCAAATTGAACATTAGAATTAAAGTAGACTGTAACACCCCAAGCCGAGGCTCAGAATATCACGGAAAACACATAGCACCAGGTGGAATTACAATAGAACGATCTAAATGCAAATATAGATTCGGTGAATCCAAAACATAACGAAGCAAGTACCAAAATACAACAGGAGCAAATAGCCATCAAAGTTTACATAATAACATCCAAAGATGGCAAACGATCCTAAGCATAATGCAAAAGGCGGGCCAATGAATCCTTGATCCATGAGGTCCAAATCCGGGTTAGACAGCAAGCTAGCAAGCAACTAAACTCCACGCCCGGGGAGTACCTGATTACCTGAAAAGTGTACTAAGCATAGTCAACACAAGGTTGGTGAGTTCGTAGTAATGGTCCATAAAGAACCAACGTCAATAATCACAATAAACGAGTAGAGGCTAGGCATGACTTACAGCGAGCCTCTAAGCAACACAATATCGTCCAACAACAAGATTACACAAGACAACAATGTGTAATGAGAATGCACAAATGATATATGAATCAATGCAAATGCCAAATGCATGAATAAGTCAACATGCCTATCCTATGCGTGAACGCCGGTCACCAATGCAACGATACCCTTCTGTCATCGCAATGAACAAGGCTGTATCTCAAACACATCGAGTTATATATGTCTATATACTCGGGGTCATGACTACATCCAAAATGGGTGCATACATCTATGCACCAGGATGCCGGCAAATCCCCTGCCGAGGGTCCAACAATAATGTATGCAATGCTTACAATCAAATGTAAGTGCATAAATCATAAACCAACGATCGATATACGATGAATATGAATCAATAATCAATATTCGCCAATCCTGAGCCAACAATCAATATTCGTCAAACGTGAATCAATAGTCAATATACGACAAACATAAGCCAACAATCAATTTAAACCAACTATACGTACATATACTTCAGAGGATTCTACTCTCTTCAAGTCCCAGATGCTTATATATAGGGTCACCCGCAGCCTTCCCACCACATCTAAAACCCAATGAAGGCATAACTGACTTCCATGTATGTACGTCTATCCTAATGTATAAGTAATACTTAACGAAAACACAACCCAAGTCAATCAAACGAAAAGATACGTCACATCAATCCCACAATAATGTCAAACAATCAATACATCAATAAATACAAGTAAACACGCCAGGTTTACACTTTTCAGCCCGAATCTCAAGCGAGTAGGGAGATACGAAACTCACCTTGTCCGGCAAAGAAGCTAGTATAAGATTACAAACGAGTAATGGGGTCCACACGTCCACAACCTATAATTATCCATCATAATATCGTAATGTCAACTATACATTCCCAAACAAGTTGAAACTCGACACACATATAAACACAGTGACCATCCACTGCGCCGCAGTGGGCCAGAACTATGCCCACTGCGCCGCAGTGGCTAAACTGAACCAGGACCAGAGACAAAGCACTGCGCCGCAGTGAGCAAGGACCATGCCCACTGCGCCGCAGTGGGCTAAGAAGCAAGAATGGCCGAGAGAATCCACTGCGCCGCAGTGGGGACTATGCCCTCCCACTGCGCCGCAGTGGGACAACCTGCAGATCAGAACCAGCAGCTGCAAGTGCAGCAAAAACGACCCAAAACCCCCAAATTCAACCCAAACCACACCAAAACGATTTGTAACCCATTTTGAAGCATAACTAAACATCAATGACCATAAATACACATAACCCAACCCACAAATTTAACCAAAACATCACAATCACTCAAGAATCAATCAAACCCTAACCCTAAACCTAATTTCCATTTTTACCATAAACATGTCTTGAAATCCCATAAAACGACTAGAAACATTTGAACAAGTATAAATAGAAGTAAATGGGATGAATTTGACTTACCAAAACGTCTCCTTGAGCTAGAACCCGAAATTAGGTCAAATGGATAAAATGGTAAGAACTTGACTTGATTCTTCGATATGAAGCAAACGAGGTTAAGATGGCTAAGATTCTTGTGTTATAATCGACCCACTACTAGTTTGATGCAAGAAATGGTGAAGAGATTAAATTGGTTCTTTTGCTAGTTTTTGAGAGAAGAGAGAAAGAGATAAAGAGATAGATAGAATGAGAAGGGAGAAGGAAGGAAAGGATAAGGGGGGGAAAATGGGTCATTGGGGCTGGTGGGTCATGGACTACCCACGGGCCGACCCGTTTCTCCCACAAGCCATATAAACAATCATTTACACTACTAACGCCAAACGACATATTAACGACTCGACTAACATACCACTTAGTCATAAAATCATAAATGGGCCCAAATTACTTCATTCAATAAGTTTGTTAGTCAAATTACACAAAAGTCAACGGTCAAAATTCACGGGTGTTACATAGACAGAAGACATAAAAGCACCTGCCATATGTGCATGAATACCAGCCTTGGAATCCTGATTATCACTCATCAAACTCATAAGTTTAGCAATTTGATCATTTGTAAATGGTAAAGCAGTTCCAGAAGAATTATTAGAAGAAGATGGAGCAGAATTATGAAAATTAGTTTCAGGAGACACAAAACTTTTGTCATTCCAAGTATTATTCTTCTCATTATAAGCATTATTAGAAAACCTTTTATTTTGAAAACCATTTTTCTTCTTAATATAGTCAGGATATCCAACAATCTTGAAACACTTATCAATAGTATGACCCTTTAAACCACAAGCAGGATTAGCACACACAAGATTCTCATTTCTAATATATTTTTTCTTAGAATCATCAAACTTAGACACAAAAGCAGAATTTGCAGGTTTAACATGATTCACAGAACTAGCACTCCTATGTGACTCTTCCCTAGAAAGCAATGCATAAGCAGATTTCACATTAGGTAAAGGATCTCTAGTAAGAATAGTGCTTCTAATAGACATATAAACTTCATCTAGACCCATAAGAAACTGCATTAAACTTATTAAATCATGATGTGCTTTAAATTCTTTAGCAGCTTTGAAAGTACACACAGGCAACTTAACCATAACATCAAATTGTTTCCAAAAAGTATTCAATTTATGATAATTCTCAGACAAAGAAGAACCATTTTGACTTAATGTATTTATCTTATGATGCAAATTAAATGTGACAGAACCATCAACTTTATCATAAGTTTCTTTTAAATCTTTCCAAACCTCACTAGCAACTTTAGAAAATATCTGTCCCATATATAACTCTTGACTGACAGATCCTAAAATCCAAGACAAAACCACAGAATTACACCTATCCCATTGTTTAGCCAATACAGGATCATCATCATTCTTATCACAAGAACCATCTATAAACCCTACTTTATTTTTAGTTTCTAAAGCAAGTAATATAGCACATGACCAAACATTATAATTTTCAGTACCAGTCAACTTAAAAGACAGAATAGAAGCACCACTAGTATCAGTAGGATGAAGATATAAAGGATCACCAAAATCAAGACCACTAACAGTAGTTGTTTTAGAGCCACTACCAGTATCAGGAGCCATTATTAATCAAATAACAAGAAACAATTAGCACACAATTACTCAAACAAAGCAGATTATCAACAAGTAGTCAAATATTCAACAAATAAGCACAAATTACTTCAAAATAAGTAAACAAGATTACTTAAACCAGAATTATATATATATATATATATATATATAATAATATATTGATATGTGTAGTTTGTTTATATTATATATATATATATATTTTATCTTTGTATTGATTTTTTCAATTTGTCTTGATCTTATATTAGGAGTATTATTAGATGAGTTTCGAATATTATACTATATATATATATCTATATATATATATATATATATATATATATAGTAAAAAGATAAAATGAGAACCAATAAAAGGTCGAGAACCGTGAGAACCAATCTTATCCATTGGATTAATTAAATAAAAGGTTAAAATGATTTGATGGCATTTAGGTAATTATTTTTAATGGTTTTAAATTAAAAATTAAAAAGAGGCAGAATTGGAACATACATCAAATTAAAAAACGGACATCCAATAAAATTCCGTCTTATGTGCATCAGTAATTACGTGGTTTGCTTATTTTGCTGAAAGGAGTTTTATTTTATTTTTAAAGTTGTAGCAATAATGGAAAAGCAATTTATCACCATTACTATTACTAAAAAAACGTGTTTTTCTAAAAGAAAATCTTTATTAACGTGTACATCTCAACAAGACAACAACTATGGTTATGTGAATATTAGATAAATGCAAATTTATAATAAAGAAAAAAACAATGTTTTTCATGAATATATAATTATATCAATTACTTGTACATATAAATTGGTATGATTTTATCATGTACACATATGACGACTTTGCATTTTTAAGGTTTGCGTAGGTGTATATATAATGTACACATGTTAACAATATCTTCGATATATAAAGTGTGCACATATGTACATTTAGTATACACATGTGAATTAATAATTTACCCTAACCTAGTTTTTCATAATCTTTAATATGTAATTATCACTTGTGTACATATATAAATTGGTGTGATTTCATCATGTTCATATGTGACGATTTTACTATATTTTGATGTGTACATATGTGTACGTCTAATTTGCACATGTAAACATTTTTTTAAAAACAAAATATCTTCAATATATATGAGGTGTACACATATGAACTAATTTTCATAAAGAAAATATTTCCATAAAATATAATTGTCAAACTTTTTACATAAACCTGAGTTAATTATTTTGCACGTAAACAAAAGAATAACTAAAGTTAAAATTAAAATCAACAAAAAGAATGTAAAATAAAAGACCATTTAACGTGATGTGATAATAATCAACAGAAAATATAAATAAAAATAAAAATAAGAAATACAAAGTTATGGTTGACGATTATGATTGAAAATGGCCAGGATAAATTTTACAATTATAATGGTTATTATATGAGATATTTAAGGGATTTGTCATTGAATTTATATTTAATTTAAATTATATATATATCAAAAGTACAAAATTACCCCAATGTAAAAAAGTTCTCATAGTTCTCGACAAATATTTAGTTCTCATATCTTAACTCTATATATATATATATATAATATATATATATAAATATATATATATATTACAAATAATATAATATATATATATATATAAAAACAGTTTTAGAAAATAATTCCAATCCCTCAAATGTGTCAGTGACAGGATTCCAAGCCTCTCACGGAGACCGGTCAAGTATTAACACAAATGATTTTGTGAGATTAGAAATAATAATTTTAAGAGATAAAGGAAAGAGAATCAACAATACAGTGCTCTCGGCTGAAATAAAAAGGAACCCTAATTTTCTTCTTGATTCACTTAGTCAAGAAGAACAATCAGGATCTGAAACAATAAGCAGCGGAATCAACAAGATCGTAAACCAGAAAACCCTAAAAATTAGGGTTTCTTAGATCTAGGGTTTCGAAATCGAAATACGCCCTAAATCCAGAAGAACCTTAATCAGAAATCACCAATCAGAGTAACCTGGCTCTGATACCATGAACGAAATCAAAGATCAATCGAAGAACAACAAGATTATTATTGATTAATTTTATTATTATTTTGTAATTAATCAGTCGGCTGTATAAACCGACTTACAGAGTTCGATTATTACAATAATATGATCAAGATGATCAGTCGAAAGATTGATTAAGATGAATCAATCTAAAACAGAATTACAAAATATATCGAGAGAGAAAAAATCACAAACAAAATATATGTGTGTGTAAATATATGTATTGAAACCCTAAAACGGGTGAAGGCTTCTATTTATACTCCTAAGATCTTCGTAATTACTCCGACCTCCTTCCACTTTGCTTTCTTCCAACTTCAGTCCCTCTAGTCTCCAGAATGACAACCTGCATAAAACACTCAACCCTGAAGTTAGATAAATGACACAAACACACCCTAAGTTTATATTAACCTTTTTAACACCCTCCCTTAATATAAACTTAGGCAAAGAAACAACTTTATTGAAACATATCTATTAGATTAAATTTACTGAGCAAATACTCATGTTGAGCAACACATAAACTTTTTGTAAATATGTCAGCAGCCTGCTCAGTGGTATCAATTTTAACAAGATTAATCAATCCTGAAGCAACCTTTTCCCTTACAACATGAATATCTATCTCAATGTGTTTTGTTCTTTCATGAAGAACATGATTGTTTGCAATTAGAATTGCAGATTTATTATCACATAAAACATCAACAGGCAGCAGATTTTGTATTTTTAAATCATTCAAAATGTTCAAAATCCATACCACTTCACAAGTTACAGTGGCTAAAGCCCTATACTCTGCTTCAGAGGAGGACCTAGACACAGTATTTTGCTTTTTACTCTTCCATGATATTAAAGAATCTCCCAAAAAAATACAAAATCCAGTAACTGACCTTCTAGAGGTAATACATTTACCCCAATCAGAATCTACATATGCTTTGAGAGATAAAGTATTACCTTTAATAACATGAATACCTTTACCTGGATTTTTTTTCAAGTACCTCAAAATTCTGAATGCAAGCTTCAAGTGTGAAGCTTTAGGAGCATGCATATACTGACTAAGACAATGAACAGAATAACTAATATCTGGTCTTGTAATTGTAAGATATATAAGTTTACCAATTAATTTTTGATAAACAGATACATTTTCAATAAAAGGATCATCACTATCTTTTCTGTCAGAAACAACCAAGTGATCGATGTCGTTGGACCGATCAAAAATATAAACTAAATACCTATAACTAGTATGGGTAAGTCGAGTATCGTATCCTTAGGGAATCATGGGAAAGTGTTAAACAATTTACAAAGTTAAGTAAACTAGACATAAACTTAAAACTGATTGATTGATTGATTTGATTAACAACTAAAATTGATTATGAACTTAACAAAATAATTCAATTAAATAAAAAGTAGACCATTCTCATGCTCTCAATTATGCTTTCAAATATGTAACCTAACTTATATTCATTGGAAATCACATAGACATGATTCGTTATAGTGTTTGGATTGAATGAACTCAAGAATTAAATTAAACGGTTGTGATGATTCACGATAACGAAAACCGGGGAATTGACACAACTAGATTTCTAATTCATTAAAGTAAAATTACAAGTTCATAAGAGATTCATTCAATAATCAATGATTAATTAACAAGTTAAAACCAAATGATAGATGAATTTCATTCAAAGTCATAAACAAGTAATCATTCAAACAATCCAAACAACATTAGATGTAAAAGACTAATGAGGAATTAAACATCTAATCCAACATGAATATGAGAAAGGTTGAACATAAATGGCTTACATAATTGTTCACATGAGAATGATCAAAAGAAAACCTAGCCTATCATCTTCATCATTGAATCTTCAATTTGAATTGTCATCTTCATGAATTGGTGATTTGATGATGATATTGGGGTCTTCTCTATGTTAGGAACTGTTATTGTGAATGAATATTATGAATGGTAACTTCCCAAGTCGTGAATAGAAGTGATATAAACTGACACTTAAAAAAAACCTAAAAAGTTGGATTTTCGTTCAGTAACTGGCGTAGCCTACGCCCCATATAGGCGTAAGGTACGCCCCTTGGATTTTGCCTGGCGTAACCTACGCCCCTGACAGCCGTAGCTTACGCCCTTTGTAACTTCAGATTTCCAGATTTGCTTCTTAACTTGGCTTGACTCTCTTATGATCCATTTAGCTCCAAATTGTCACCAATGACCTGAAACACTTAAACAAACATAAAAACGCCCTACTCGTCTATTAACAAGCACAAAGTGATCCAATTTTATCCATTAAAATCATGTCCTTTAGGCGTTTATCACCAAGTTATATCCATTGGAGTTTTCATAGGTTTAGAACCTAACAAACCATACTCAAATAAAAGATCCATACAATATTTTCTTTGTGTCAAACAGATACCTTTAGAAGTGTCAATCACTTCTATTCCCAAAAAATATTTCAATTTTCCTAAGTCCTTTATCATAAACTTTGAACTCAGAAACTGTTTTACTTTGGTAACTTCAGAAATATCATTTCCAGTGACAACAATGTCATCAACATAGACTAAAAGAGCAATAAACAACTTGTCATTACTTAAAGTAAAAAGTGAATAATCACTCTTACTTTGCACAAAACCATATTCAATAAGAGCACTGGTAAGTTTATGATTCCATTGTCTAGGAGCTTGTTTTAAACCATAAAGTGACTTAACAAGTTTACAAACTCTTGTATCATCTTTGGAAAAATAACCAGGTGGTAACTGCATATAAACATATTCATTTAACTCACCATATAAGAAGGCATTATTATAGTCTAACTGAAACAAAGTCCAATTATTATGCACAACAATATTAATAAGACATCTTATAGTTACCATTTTAACAACAGGAGAAAAAGTCTCCTCATAATCAACACCAGCCTTTTGATTATACCCTTTAGTTACTAACCTAGCTTTATACCTTTCTACTTCCCCTGTAGATTTATATTTAACTTTATACACCCATTTACATCCAATAGGACTTCTACCAGAAGGTAATTCAGTTAAAACCCAAGTATTGTTTCTATATAAGGCTTCCATTTCTAAATTCATTGCTTCAATCCATTTCTGGTTTTTAGCAGCCTCATTATAAGAAGTAGGTTCTTTGTGTTTATTAATTTCAGACAAGAAACACCATATTTCAGAACTCAAATTAGAGTAATTTACAACTCTTTCTATTCCATATTTTACTTTCCCATCTAAAACATAATCATTAAGATTCCTAGGAACATTAGATTGTCTATTAGACCTCCTAAGTTGATGTGTGTTGTCCACATTTAAAGGTTCATTAGGAATCCCAGGATTACCTAAGAACCCTCCCTCAGAATTATCAAGATTATCCACACTATTAAGCACCTCATTGATGCATTCATTAGGTGTTGCTGTGCCTCCCAAATCTCTGGCAGCATCACTGCTACCAGTATCAATGGCTGCACTGCCATCACCTTCTGCAATTTTATGATTGATGTCATCATTGGGACCAGTGGAACCAACAACACCATCAACCCTGTCAAAAAAGGTACTATGATCAATATCAAAACTTTCATTTTGAATATTTAACTTAAAAGGAAACACATGTTCATAAAACTTTACATCTCTAGAATAAAACACACTTTTATCTTCAAGACTAAAGAGTTTATATCCCTTTTTTGAACTTGAATAACCAATGAAAACACATTTTTCAGCTCTTTTTGAAAATTTATCATCATTATTTAAAATAGAAGCATAACATAAACATCCAAAATTTCTCAAATGAGACAAAGATGGTTCAAAACCAAAGACAAGTTCATAAGGAGTTTTTCCTTTATGAACAGAAGAGGGAGTTTTTGTAACACCCGACATTTAAAAATATTGGTTTTCAAAAACTTTTACCTAACGGTGTCAATTTGCGGAAGGAAGACTTTAAAAGTCAAAACCGATAAAAACTGTTCGGTTTCTACGTTTAGTTGGTGTTACATGCAATACCATCAAATAGTTTAAAATGAAAACCCAACGGTTGCCCAACACAAAACAACCGTTCAACAATACTACATAAATTCGACATCAAGTACGAAATGTAAATAAATGTCTAAAGAGACAATCGTCTATGGGTAGCTAAGTCCTCTTGCATGCATCTACCCAACTCTCACTCTTATTCCTGCATCAACTAGTCCTTCAAGCTAAACCTGAGGGAACAACCACATTTAAGAAACAAGTGTTAGCTAACGAATTAGCTAAGTAAGATAACACTATGTAATAAAGTATTTGTCCAATTAAAACAATCTTCATTATTAAACAAGTTTATTTAGGCACAACACACATCACACGTTCACACATAACTGCATATCAACTTCATATCAATTAGGATGAATCACCCTAAATGTGCCTATCCTTCTTTATATTCACACATTATCACACATATCTTCATTATCTGCAACAACTGCGTCAACGCACTCGTCCGGCTGAGACTAGTACGGGTTAAGCTTAACACTTTCCCTGCATTATATTTACGAGCTCGGTTTCACACATACGGTTTAGGTAACACACATTCCTAAACCGCCACACACATATAGTCTAGGTAACACACATTCCTAGACATTCACACACTTTATCTTCATTACGTTTGGATCCTTAAACGTGCAAGTGACATGGCAACCTAGTAAGTCTAGTGAGCTAGGTGTACAAGCCATGCAAGCATGCATATATCACACATCAACTTCATTTCTACATTTCATGCATAACGAGATACTTCGTAATACTACATAAACTGCATAACAATACACTACATTAAGCAATACTTCATTTCACTACATTAGGGACTGCATTTCAGGTCTCATGGTCAACTACATAACCCATAACACCTCCCGTGTAACCCCATATGCCCACATGCAATATAAAGATACCAAATGGAAGTATTTATGATTGAAACCAGCTTTTCGTTGAATCCCCCAGCGTGTCAAAGTAGTGTATCTTAACAATCAACAACTAGTTACAATGCAAGTAACTATGCTCGTCTACCTATAATTAATGAACAAGCATTAGACAACTACATTCTCACGTTACTAAGGTCATAAACTAGACCCCACACACTTTAAAGACTCACTTTAGTTTCAGGTCTAATCTACGTGTCAAACGACGTTACGGTTCAAAATATAACATTTTCTGAAAACTGAGGAGTTGCGCCGCAGCTCAAGCCTCCAGTTGCGCCGCAACACCTTATGTTGCGCCGCAACCTATCTTTCTGGAATTTAGTTGCGCCGCAACTCGTTGCGATTCTGCACAACATCAAACGATTTTACCCCAAACCAGATCCAAACCATTCCAAATCAATTCTCAGACCTTTGTACATCAAAATCCTTCATATTCAAATCATTACAAAGCATTACAACCATCAATTACATCCTACATAACTTTAATCCATCAAAACCACCATTAATCTTCATTAAACGACTTCACCACAACCCTATAATTAATCCTAATGACTCATATAATCAAAAGGACCAAAAATCAATGATTTAATACCTGCTATACCTGTAGATAACAAATAGGATGCAAAACCCTTGACAATACACACTCGAATCACACGTAGGGAAGCTTTTCGGCTTGCAATTTGATAGAAGAACTTGGTGGGGTGATTAGGGCTTGCTTAAAGAATGTGTTGGCTGCAAATAATGATCTAATGACACACTCAAAGACCCTAATCCCGTTTTTGACTTTCCTCCTATGTCAAAACTAGTCCCTAAGCTTCCTAATGCTTCATTATTGGTCACAAACTACCCTATGGACCATATATAACATTAATATTTCTTTAGATGCCACTACATAGGCGTTTAACCACATTATATCCACACAAATCCTGCATTAAACATTTTAGGCTTTCAAACCTCACACACAATCACACTTTAACTACATATAAACATTAAATCTAGAATAGACTTAACGACACACATAATGTTGACTTAACGGCATTAGTCAACTGTTAAATAAAAAGTTGAGGATGTTACAGTTCTGTTAATCAAATATACTGCAGTTAATACACATTCAGGCCACATATATAAAGGAATCCCTCCCTGAAACAAAAGAGATCTTGCCACATTTAAAAGATGTCTATGCTTTCTTTCTGCTATTCCATTTTGTTGTGGAGTATAAGCACAAGATGTTTGATGTATTATACCATAAGAATTAAACATTGTAGTTAACCTTGTGTTTACAAATTCAGTACCATTATCAGACCTAAAAACCTTAACAACTTTCCCAAACTGAGTTTTAATAAGATTTATGAAATATAAGATGTGTTCATATACTTCAGTTTTGTTTTTAAGCAATAGCACCGGGAAGCCGGAGAGAACCCAGTACTTCAGTCTTGTTTTTAAGCAGAAAAACCCAAACAACCCTAGAATAATCATCAACAACTGTTAAAAAATATTTGAAACCTTCCTTGCTTACTTTCTTATAAGGACCCCAAACATCAAGATGAACTAAATCACCTACATTCAGACTCTTATGTTCACTTATAGGAAAGGGTTCTCTAGTCTGTTTTGCTTTGTGACAAACATCACAAGGTATATCAACCACATTGTCCAGTTTTAGTTTATCTTTTAGAACTTTAAGAACAGCAGAAGCAGGATGTCCTAATCTAGCATGCCACAAATCTGAAGACACGTTGCATTTAACTTCAAAACTAGCATTATTACTGCTACCAATTTGACTACTTACATTTAATAGGTATAAACCTCCATGAACTCTACCAGTCCCCAGATTTCTCATTGTTCTCAAATCCTGAATATAACACATTTGTTCAGTAAAACCTATAAATAGCTTACTATCTTTGTTTGCTTTATGAACAGAAAATAAGTTCACACAATAGTCAGGAATATAAAGAACATCATATATAGTGATCTTATCAGTAAGTTTAATGTCTCCAATTTTCCTTATTAGAGCAGAAGTTCCATTAGGATGATTTACAGTCATGTTAAGAGAAGTTACATCCACAACATTAATCATATTTTTATCACAGCAACACATGTGTTGATTTGCACCAGAATCATTAATCCAATCATCTTTACTAGGAACTTTATCAAATTGAACATTAGAATTAAAGTAGACAGAAGACATAAAAGCACCTGCCATATGTGCATGAATACCAGCCTTGGAATCCTGATTATCACTCATCAAACTCATAAGTTTAGCAATTTGATCATTTGTAAATGGTAAAGCAGTTCCAGAAGAATTATTAGAAGAAGATGGAGCAGAATTATGAAAATTAGTTTCAGGAGACACAAAACTTTTGTCATTCCAAGTATTATTCTTCTCATTATAAGCATTATTAGAAAACCTTTTATTTTGAAAACCATTTTTCTTCTTAATATAGTCAGGATATCCAACAATCTTGAAACACTTATCAATAGTATGACCCTTTAAACCACAAGCAGGATTAGCACACACAAGATTCTCATTTCTAATATATTTTTTCTTAGAATCATCAAACTTAGACACAAAAGCAGAATTTGCAGGTTTAACATGATTCACAGAACTAGCACTCCTATGTGACTCTTCCCTAGAAAGCAATGCATAAGCAGATTTCACATTAGGTAAAGGATCTCTAGTAAGAATAGTGCTTCTAATAGACATATAAACTTCATCTAGACCCATAAGAAACTGCATTAAACTTATTAAATCATGATGTGCTTTAAATTCTTTAGCAGCTTTGCAAGTACACACAGGCAACTTAACCATAACATCAAATTGTTTCCAAAAAGTATTCAATTTATGATAATTCTCAGACAAAGAAGAACCATTTTGACTTAATGTATTTATCTTATGATGCAAATTAAATGTGACAGAACCATCAACTTTATCATAAGTTTCTTTTAAATCTTTCCAAACCTCACTAGCAACTTTAGAAAATATCTGTCCCATATATAACTCTTGACTGACAGATCCTAAAATCCAAGACAAAACCACAGAATTACACCTATCCCATTGTTTAGCCAATACAGGATCATCATCATTCTTATCACAAGAACCATCTATAAACCCTACTTTATTTTTAGTTTCTAAAGCAAGTAACATAGCACATGACCAAACATTATAATTTTTAGTACCAGTCAACTTAAAAGACAGAATAGAAGCACCACTAGTATCAGTAGGATGAAGATATAAAGGATCACCAAAATTCAAGACCACTTAACAGTAGTTGTTTTAGATCCACTACCTCTATCAGGAGCCATTATTAATCAAATAACAAGAAACAATTAGCACACAATTACTCAAACAAAGCAGATTATCAACAAGTAGTCAAATATTCAACAAATAAGCACAAATTACTTCAAAATAAGTAAACAAGATTACTTAAACCAGAATTATATATATATATATATATATATATAAAATAGTTTTTAGGAAATATATATATATATATATATATATATATATATATATATATATATATATATAGTATTATATATATATATATATATATATATATATATATATATATATATATATATATATATATATATATATATATATATATATATATATATATATATATATATATATATATATATATATATATATATATATATATATATATATATATATATATATATATATATATATATATATATATATATATATATATATATATATATATATATATATATATATATATATATATATATATATATATATATATATATATATATATATATATATATATATATATATATATATATATATATATATATATATATATATATATATATATATATATATATATATATATATATATATATATATATATATATATATATATATATATATATATATATATATATATATATATATATATATATATATATATATATATATATATATATATATATATATATATATATATATATATATATATATATATATATATATATATATATATATATATATATATATATATATATATATATATATATATATATATATATATATATATATATATATATATATATATATATATATATATATATATATATATATATATATATATATATATATATATATATATATATATATATATATATATATATATATATATATATATATATATATATATATATATATATATATATATATATATATATATATATATATATATATATATATATATATATATATATATATATATATATATATATATATATATATATATATATATATATATATATATATATATATATATATATATATATATATATATATATATATATATATATATATATATATATATATATATATATATATATATATATATATATATATATATATATATATATATATATATATATATATATATATATATATATATATATATATATATATATATATATATATATATATATATATATATATATATATATATATATATATATATATATATATATATATATATATATATATATATATATATATATATATATATATATATATATATATATATATATATATATATATATATATATATATATATATATATATATATATATATATATATATATATATATATATATATATATATATATATATATATATATATATATATATATATATATATATATATATATATATATATATATATATATATATATATATATATATATTCACTAAGAAGAATAATTACAATCTGAAAAAATAAGCAGCGGAATCAACAAGATCGTAAACCAGAAAACCCTAAAATTAGGGTTTCTTAGATCTAGGGTTTCGAAATCGAAATACGCCCTAAATCCAGAAGAACCTTAATCAGAAATCACCAATCAGAGTAACCTGGCTCTGATACCATGAACGAAATCAAAGATCAATAAGAACAATTTATTATTATTTGTAATTGTTTAAGTTTCCTTCTTTCTAGACTTAGCAATTACATAGTTCATTTGTATTCTTGTAAGACAAGTTGTATTATCGACCATGTATTCATCGTTTAAATCAATGATACATATGATTAGACTTGCATAGTTTTCTAACAATTGAACTTGTTCTTGTTTGTGTTCTTTACTTCTGTTCTTTCTTTTCTTATTTAGTTGCATAGTCTTCTAACAATTGAACTTGTTCTTGTTTGTGTTCTTTACTTCTGTTCTTTACTTCTTGTTGTTTACTTGCATAGTTCTTCTAACTTGTTCTTGTGTATTTGTGTTCTTTACTTCTGTTCTTTACTTTCTTGTTTAGTTTAAACAAATATAAGTGTGCAAATTAGTGGACTGTCAATTGGTATCAGAGCCAACGTTTCTAAATTATTGAAACAAAGATCCGTTTGCATACTTATTTACTCAAAATTTCTTTCTTTATCTTTTCTTAAAACAAGAACATGACTGCTGTTCCCACCCTAGTTAACACACGTGACTTCGGTTACGTATCCGTCCCTCCAAGATTCGAGCCCAATGACTTTGGGTCTTGGAAGGAAAGGATGTTACTACATATAGTAGGTGTGGAACCCTATCTAATGTCCATTCTGACCGTCGGTCCTTATATCCCCACTCTGGTTCAAAGAACACCAGGAGCAACTGTTGATGCTCCTGAGATTGTGATTGACATCGTCAAACCAGAGGTTCAATGGACTGACGATGAAAGGAGACTTGTTAATCTTGATGCAAGGCTCAAAAACATGATTGTCAGCACTCTTCCCACTGACCTCATGAAAGTGGTCATTAGATATCCCTCTTCAAAAGAAGTTTGGGATAGATTGGTTAGCATGCATGAAGGCTCTGCTGCTACCATTGCCACTAAGAAAATAGACTTAAAAAGAGCCTATGAAAATTTCTTTCTTTATCTTTTCTTAAAACAAGAACATGACTGCTGTTCCCACCCTAGTTAACACACGTGACTTCGGTTACGTATCCGTCCCTCCAAGATTCGAGCCCAATGACTTTGGGTCTTGGAAGGAAAGGATGTTACTACATATAGTAGGTGTGGAACCCTATCTAATGTCCATTCTGACCGTCGGTCCTTATATCCCCACTCTGGTTCAAAGAACACCAGGAGCAACTGTTGATGCTCCTGAGATTGTGATTGACATCGTCAAACCAGAGGTTCAATGGACTGACGATGAAAGGAGACTTGTTAATCTTGATGCAAGGCTCAAAAACATGATTGTCAGCACTCTTCCCACTGACCTCATGAAAGTGGTCATTAGATATCCCTCTTCAAAAGAAGTTTGGGATAGATTGGTTAGCATGCATGAAGGCTCTGCTGCTACCATTGCCACTAAGAAAATAGACTTAAAAAGAGCCTATGAAAATTTCTTTTCCCTCCCCAACGAAGGTCTAAACGGTTCATATACCCGATTCAAAGGGTTACTGAACGATATGACCACTGTTGGTATCACCCACGATGACTTTGAGGTATGCCACAAATTTCTTGATAGTTTACCTATCAAGTGGCAAGGTCTGAGACAAATCCTCAGAACCACTGAGCGACTTAATGGGCTAAACCTTGAGTCTCTCTTTGGCATGCTACAGTTCGAAGAAAGAGCTCTTGCTCAAAATCTTAGAGCTGCCGCTGATGCACAGCATCGTGCGGGTCCCTCTTCTTCTTCTGTCACCTCTTCTGCACATTCTGCCCTTGACCCTCTCGCCCTTATCTCTGCTGAGCCCAGTAATCTTAATACTGGTGCTAGCTCTTCTACTCTTCCACAACCTATTCAATCTCTTGTTGATGATCTTAATGCTGAAGAGAAACAAGAGATGTTCAGCGACTTTATGGATTTTGCCTTAGTCGCTGGTAAAAGGTACTCCCGGAAATGGAACAACCGTAGGTCGGTTGCTCCATATAAGCCTCCTGTTGACAAAGCTCAAGAGGAGTGCTGGAGATGTGGTAGAAAAGGCCACTACCAAAAGGAGTGCAGAGTTGCCCTACCAACTCCTGCTGCTCCTAAAACTAACCCTTCCAAACCTGCTGATGAGTACAGGAACAAATACTATCAGCTGAAGGCCAAGGTTGCTGAAATGGAAGAGGCCAAAACACCAGCAAAAGGGCTGGTAGCGGAAGAGCATGACTGGGCTGAATCAGACGATTCAGACAGTGAAGAATATGTTGACGCCATGTGCCTCATGGCGCTCGCTGATGGAGATGCTTTGACAAAAGATCAAGTCTCCTCAAGTCAGTGGGTGAACGTCACCATTAAAAAGGTTTGTGCTCACTCCTCTGCTTCTGAAGAAGATAAACCAAAAATCTTCGAATCTCTTCTCTGTGACTTTCAGTTCGTTGAATCTATACGAGCTGATGTCCAATCAAAGCTTGACTCTATTTCCTTGGAGTTAAGCGAAAAATCTGATAGACTCAATGAGCTGAGGAATGTTCATGTTGAACTCCAATCTCATGAGTTGCTGGCACAAAAGGTTCAACTTGAGAATGAAAAACTCAAGCTTGAAGTTGCCAATCTTAAGAAGATTGTGACCTCCTGGTCAAAAGCTTCCAGGTTTCACCACCAATGCATAAACGAACAAGTCCCTGCCCAAGTACAGGCAGTTATAGGCGGTGACTTTAATGCCGCTGCCTCTCTCGCTGACTTGTTTAATGACGAGGTAAAACCTGAAATTTCTATTCCTCCATCCGCTGTCATCTCTCCTGAAGAGATGAAGAAATGGTATTTTGTTAAGGGTCTTAACAATTACCACAACGAGATGGAAGCTGGTACTTCTACTACCAGCGACCCATCTAATCCTGCTGAGGAAGATGGTGCTGGCTCATCAGCAAGAACCAGCAACCCCTATCCCCATCTTCCCATTGTTGGCATGATGCCAAATGAAGGAAGAGTTCAATACTCTTCTGGGGAATCATTTGAAGGGGATATTGGTAGTGATGGCTTCAAACCCATCGCTCCTCAGCAGCTAATCTTTAGCCCTTCTGAACCTTTCAGAAGAAGTAAGGTTGCTATTCCCTATGACTATAGCACGCCTCAGCGAGCTAATCATATTAGTCAGCAACCTCAACCTATTTCTCATCCCTCTTCTTCTTCTGTCACCTCTTCTGCACATTCTGCCCTTGACCCTCTCGCCCTTATCTCTGCTGAGCCCAGTAATCTTAATACTGGTGCTAGCTCTTCTACTCTTCCACAACCTATTCAATCTCTTGTTGATGATCTTAATGCTGAAGAGAAACAAGAGATGTTCAGCGACTTTATGGATTTTGCCTTAGTCGCTGGTAAAAGGTACTCCCGGAAATGGAACAACCGTAGGTCGGTTGCTCCATATAAGCCTCCTGTTGACAAAGCTCAAGAGGAGTGCTGGAGATGTGGTAGAAAAGGCCACTACCAAAAGGAGTGCAGAGTTGCCCTACCAACTCCTGCTGCTCCTAAAACTAACCCTTCCAAACCTGCTGATGAGTACAGGAACAAATACTATCAGCTGAAGGCCAAGGTTGCTGAAATGGAAGAGGCCAAAACACCAGCAAAAGGGCTGGTAGCGGAAGAGCATGACTGGGCTGAATCAGACGATTCAGACAGTGAAGAATATGTTGACGCCATGTGCCTCATGGCGCTCGCTGATGGAGATGCTTTGACAAAAGATCAAGTCTCCTCAAGTCAGTGGGTGAACGTCACCATTAAAAAGGTTTGTGCTCACTCCTCTGCTTCTGAAGAAGATAAACCAAAAATCTTCGAATCTCTTCTCTGTGACTTTCAGTTCGTTGAATCTATACGAGCTGATGTCCAATCAAAGCTTGACTCTATTTCCTTGGAGTTAAGCGAAAAATCTGATAGACTCAATGAGCTGAGGAATGTTCATGTTGAACTCCAATCTCATGAGTTGCTGGCACAAAAGGTTCAACTTGAGAATGAAAAACTCAAGCTTGAAGTTGCCAATCTTAAGAAGATTGTGACCTCCTGGTCAAAAGCTTCCAGGTTTCACCACCAATGCATAAACGAACAAGTCCCTGCCCAAGTACAGGCAGTTATAGGCGGTGACTTTAATGCCGCTGCCTCTCTCGCTGACTTGTTTAATGACGAGGTAAAACCTGAAATTTCTATTCCTCCATCCGCTGTCATCTCTCCTGAAGAGATGAAGAAATGGTATTTTGTTAAGGGTCTTAACAATTACCACAACGAGATGGAAGCTGGTACTTCTACTACCAGCGACCCATCTAATCCTGCTGAGGAAGATGGTGCTGGCTCATCAGCAAGAACCAGCAACCCCTATCCCCATCTTCCCATTGTTGGCATGATGCCAAATGAAGGAAGAGTTCAATACTCTTCTGGGGAATCATTTGAAGGGGATATTGGTAGTGATGGCTTCAAACCCATCGCTCCTCAGCAGCTAATCTTTAGCCCTTCTGAACCTTTCAGAAGAAGTAAGGTTGCTATTCCCTATGACTATAGCACGCCTCAGCGAGCTAATCATATTAGTCAGCAACCTCAACCTATTTCTCATCCCTCTTCTTCTTTACCTCCTCAGCAAGCTCCTATCCTTGCTGACTGCAAAACTGTGCAGGATGATCGTGTCATGCAAAGACGCGTAAGGTTTGGTGATGCTAGGTATCAGCAAGTTAGACCTATCACTCCTCAAAGAGGACACTTGCCTCTTCAGCAAGTTAGGCCTATCACTCCTCAAAGAGGACACTTGCCTCTTCAGCAAGTTAGGCCTATCACTCCTCAAAGAGGACACTTGCCTCTTCAGCAAGTTAGGCCTATCACTCCTCAAAGAGGACACTTGCCTCTTCAGCAAGTTAGGCCTATCACTCCTCAAAGAGGACACTTGCCTCTTCAGCAAGTTAGGCCTATCACTCCTCAAAGAGGACACTTGCCTCTTCAGCAAGTTAGGCCTATCACTCCTCAAAGAGGACACTTGCCTCTTCAGCAAGTTAGGCCTATCACTCCTCAAAGAGGACACTTGCCTCTTCAGCAAGTTAGGCCTATCACTCCTCAGAGAGGACACTTGCCCCATCAGCAAGTTAGGCCTATCACTCCTCAAAGAGGACACTTGCCTCTTCAGCAAGTTAGGCCTATCACTCCTCAAAGAGGACACTTGCCTCTTCAGCAAGTTAGGCCTATCACTCCTCAAAGAGGACACTTGCCTCTTCAGCAAGTTAGGCCTATCACTCCTCAAAGAGGACACTTGCCTCTTCAGCAAGTTAGGCCTATCACTCCTCAAAGAGGACACTTGCCTCTTCAGCAAGTTAGGCCTATCACTCCTCAAAGAGGACACTTGCCTCTTCAGCAAGTTAGGCCTATCACTCCTCAAAGAGGACACTTGCCTCTTCAGCAAGTTAGGCCTATCACTCCTCAAAGAGGACACTTGCCTCTTCAGCAAGTTAGGCCTATCACTCCTCAAAGAGGACACTTGCCTCTTCAGCAAGTTAGGCCTATCACTCCTCAAAGAGGACACTTGCCTCTTCAGCAAGTTAGGCCTATCACTCCTCAAAGAGGACACTTGCCTCTTCAGCAAGTTAGGCCTATCACTCCTCAAAGAGGACACTTGCCTCTTCAGCAAGTTAGGCCTATCACTCCTCAAAGAGGACACTTGCCTCTTCAGCAAGTTAGGCCTATCACTCCTCAAAGAGGACACTTGCCTCTTCAGCAAGTTAGGCCTATCACTCCTCAAAGAGGACACTTGCCCCATCAGCAAGTTAGGCCTATCACTCCTCAAAGAGGACACTTGCCTCTTCAGCAAGTTAGGCCTATCACTCCTCAAAGAGGACACTTGCCTCTTCAGCAAGTTAGGCCTATCACTCCTCAAAGAGGACACTTGCCTCTTCAGCAAGTTAGGCCTATCACTCCTCAAAGAGGACACTTGCCTCTTCAGCAAGTTAGGCCTATCACTCCTCAGAGAGGACACTTGCCCCATCAGCAAGTTAGGCCTATCACTCCTCAAAGAGGACACTTGCCTCTTCAGCAAGTTAGGCCTATCACTCCTCAAAGAGGACACTTGCCTCTTCAGCAAGTTAGGCCTATCACTCCTCAAAGAGGACACTTGCCTCTTCAGCAAGTTAGGCCTATCACTCCTCAGAGAGGACACTTGCCTCTTCAGCAAGTTAGGCCTATCACTCCTCAAAGAGGACACTTGCCTCTTCAGCAAGTTAGGCCTATCACTCCTCAGAGAGGACACTTGCCTCATCAGCAAGTTAGGCCTATCACTCCTCAAAGAGGACACTTGCCTCTTCAGCAAGTTAGGCCTATCACTCCTCAGAGAGGACACTTGCCTCTTCAGCAAGTTAGGCCTATCACTCCTCAAAGAGGACACTTGCCTCTTCAGCAAGTTAGGCCTATCACTCCTCAGAGAGGACACTTGCCCCATCAGCAAGTTAGGCCTATCACTCCTCAAAGAGGACACTTGCCCCTTCAGCAAGTTAGGCCTATCACTCCTCAAAGAGGACACTTGCCTCTTCAGCAAGTTAGGCCTATCACTCCTCAAAGAGGACACTTGCCTCTTCAGCAAGTTAGGCCTATCACTCCTCAAAGAGGACACTTGCCTCTTCAGCAAGTTAGGCCTATCACTCCTCAAAGAGGACACTTGCCTCTTCAGCAAGTTAGGCCTATCACTCCTCAGAGAGGACACTTGCCCCATCAGCAAGTTAGGCCTATCACTCCTCAAAGAGGACACTTGCCTCTTCAGCAAGTTAGGCCTATCACTCCTCAAAGAGGACACTTGCCTCTTCAGCAAGTTAGGCCTATCACTCCTCAAAGAGGACACTTGCCTCTTCAGCAAGTTAGGCCTATCACTCCTCAAAGAGGACACTTGCCTCTTCAGCAAGTTAGGCCTATCACTCCTCAGAGAGGACACTTGCCTCATCAGCAAGTTAGGCCTATCACTCCTCAGAGAGGACACTTGCCCCTTCAGCAAGTTAGGCCTATCACTCCTCAGAGAGGATTCTAACTCTGCTGATCATATAAATAGTGTAGGAGAGTCAACCAATCTTACTGAGGAGAACATTGCTGACTTCATTGCTGCTCAGCGAATCTCCTATCCTCTCTCTCAAGAGATCATTACCACTGGTCGTGGCAGCATTCTGGTTGAGTATGGGAACAACAATCAAGTCAGCAACTTGACTGTTCTCGATACTGGAGCCACTGTCACCTCTGCTGATCATATAAATAGTGTAGGAGAGTCAACCAATCTTACTGAGGAGAACATTGCTGACTTCATTGCTGCTCAGCGAATCTCCTATCCTCTCTCTCAAGAGATCATTACCACTGGTCGTGGCAGCATTCTGGTTGAGTATGGGAACAACAATCAAGTCAGCAACTTGACTGTTCTCGATACTGGAGCCACTGTCACCTCTGCTGATCATATAAATAGTGTAGGAGAGTCAACCAATCTTACTGAGGAGAACATTGCTGACTTCATTGCTGCTCAGCGAATCTCCTATCCTCTCTCTCAAGAGATCATTACCACTGGTCGTGGCAGCATTCTGGTTGAGTATGGGAACAACAATCAAGTCAGCAACTTGACTGTTCTCGATACTGGAGCCACTGTCACCTCTGCTGATCATATAAATAGTGTAGGAGAGTCAACCAATCTTACTGAGGAGAACATTGCTGACTTCATTGCTGCTCAGCGAATCTCCTATCCTCTCTCTCAAGAGATCATTACCACTGGTCGTGGCAGCATTCTGGTTGAGTATGGGAACAACAATCAAGTCAGCAACTTGACTGTTCTCGATACTGGAGCCACTGTCACCTCTGCTGATCATATAAATAGTGTAGGAGAGTCAACCAATCTTACTGAGGAGAACATTGCTGACTTCATTGCTGCTCAGCGAATCTCCTATCCTCTCTCTCAAGAGATCATTACCACTGGTCGTGGCAGCATTCTGGTTGAGTATGGGAACAACAATCAAGTCAGCAACTTGACTGTTCTCGATACTGGAGCCACTGTCACCTCTGCTGATCATATAAATAGTGTAGGAGAGTCAACCAATCTTACTGAGGAGAACATTGCTGACTTCATTGCTGCTCAGCGAATCTCCTATCCTCTCTCTCAAGAGATCATTAATTTCATTAAGAAAATGGAAAATCTCAACAGCATAAGGGTGAAAGAACTCAGGAGCGATCATGGTACTGAGTTCAGAAACCACACTCTTGAAACATTTTGTGCTGATCAAGGGATCTCACAAAATTTCTCTTCTACTAGAACCCCTGAGCAGAATGGTGTAGCTGAAAGGAGAAATAGAACTCTCATCGAAGCTGCTCGCACCATGCTCAGTGAGTCCTCACTACCCAGCAAGTTCTGGGCAGAAGCTGTCAATACAGCTTGTCACACTCAAAATCGCTGTCTCATTGTCAAAAGACATGACAAGACAGCGTATGAGGTACTGAAAGGAAAGTTACCTCAAATCAAATACTTCCATGTTTTTGGATGTCCTGTCTTCATCTTAAACAACAAGGATCATCTAGGAAAATTTGATCCTAAAGCTGATGATGGATACTTTCTTGGGTATTCATCCATCAGCAAGGCATTTAGAGTATTCAATACTCGCCTTCAGAAGGTTGATGAATCCATTCATGTTACTTTCGATGAAAGTTCATCAGCCCTAAAGGACATCCAATCTAACTCGTCTGAGGTTATTTTCAATGAGTTAGCTGACCCTCTCACTGAGGAAGCTGACTTATTTGTCGATGCTTCTTGCTCGCTGCCTGACGATATTCAGCATATCACAAAGGATAGTTCAGCTGATGTTGAACTAGAGCAAGTTGCTGCTCATATCTACTCGATTGAGCCAGTTGAGCCTATCATAAGATCAATCCATGCAGCATCAGCCAAACCTAGATCACTGGCTGATGACGTGCATGCTGATGACCCTACTGACGAAGAGTTTCATGATGCTTCAGCAAATGCTGAAGAAATGGAGTCTGCTGAAGACTCCGCCATCAATGATAACTCAAATCAGTCGAATGGCTCTGCTGATCATTCCCCTGAACCCATTCTTACCATTGACCTCTCTTCTTATAATGCTCCTGCTGATCCCATAGCTCCAATTTCCGCTGCCACTCAACTAGGTGTCTCAAGTGCTCCAGCACTTAAATGGACATCTAGTCATCCAGCTCACCAAGTCATTGGAGATCTTCAGCAGGGGATTATTACTCGATCAGCGACAAGAAATACATGTCTGTATGTAAACTTCTTGTCTATGATCACTCCCAAAAACATAGGAGAAGCAATGGTTGATCCTTCATGGGTCGCTGCCATGCAAGAGGAACTTACCCAGTTCCAAAGACAGCATGTCTGGTTCTTGGTTCCTTTACCTCCTGGAAAAGAACCAATTGGAACAAAATGGGTTTATCGAAATAAAATGGACGAAGATGGTGTTGTTACACGTAACAAGGCTAGGCTGGTTGCACAAGGTTACCTTCAAGAAGAAGGTGTTGACTATGATGAAACCTTTGCACCAGTGGCCAGACTGGAAGCCATACGCTTATTTTTGGCACATGCTGCTTACAAAAACTTCACTGTATATCAAATGGATGTAAAGAGTGCCTTCCTAAATGGAAAACTCGATGAGGAAGTTTATGTTGAGCAGCCACCTGGCTTTGAAGATCCAGCCAAGCCACACCATGTCTATCGTCTCTATAAGGCACTTTATGGTCTTAAACAAGCTCCCAGAGCTTGGTACGACACTCTCTCTGAATTTCTTCTCTCCAATAAGTTTCAGCGAGGATCCATTGATAGCACCCTCTTCATCTATAGAAAGGGTGCTGATGTCCTATATGTTCAGATATATGTAGATGACATCATCTTTGGTTCTTCCAGCAAGAAACTTTGCTCTAAGTTCAGCTCCCTGATGTCCTCTCATTTCGAGATGAGCATGATGGGTGAGCTGACCTTCTTTCTTGGTCTACAAATTCGCCAACTCCCAAATGGGATTTTCATAAACCAAGAGAAGTACATTCGAGACATGCTGGCCAAATTCGACTTATCGAATGTGACCACTAAAGCCACCCCCATGTCTCCTCCAAATAATCTCCATGCTGACCTTGATGGTAAGCATGTGAATCCTACTCTCTATAGAGGAATGATCGGTTCGCTGATGTACCTCACAGCGAGTCGTCCTGACATCATGTTTGCTACTTGCCTATGTGCACGATATCAGGCCTCTCCCAGAGAGTCTCATCTTCTCGCTGTCAAGCGAATCTTCAAATACCTAAAAGGTACACCCACACTGGGTCTCTGGTATCCCAAAGACTCCAGTTTTGACCTTGTTGCATATTCTGACTCTGACTATGCTGGATGCATGTTAGATAGGAAAAGCACCAGTGGTGGATGTCAACTGTTGGGGGGGAAGCTGACTAGTTGGTCTAGTAAGAAACAGCATACAGTTTCCATCTCCACTGCTGAAGCAGAATATGTATCAGCAGCGAGTTGTTGTGCACAAGTCCTCTGGATGAAAAACCAACTCGCTGACTATGACTTAGAATTCTCTAAGATCCCCATTATGTGTGACAATACAAGTGCAATTGCTATCACACATAATCCCGTTCAGCATTCTAAGACCAAACACATAGATATTAGGTACCACTTCATTCGTGACCATGTCATGAAAGGGGATGTGGAAATCTATTTCATACCCACCGATGACCAACTTGCTGATATCTTTACCAAACCTTTAGATCAAACAAGATTTAAATATTTGGTCAGCAAGTTGGGAATGCTGAATGGTGAATCAGCAACATGACGTGTCATGTCTGCTGATGCTTCAACTTATCTCTCAAGTTGAAAAATGATCTTAAGGTCAGTGATCTTAAGGTCAATAATTTCTTTTAACCATGTTCAAAGGTATATTACTTGCTGAACATCAAGCATGTCTTGATGCTTCAACTTATCTCTCATAAGTTGAAAAGTGATCTTAAGGTCAGTGATCTTAAGGTCAATAATTTCTTTTAACCATGTTCAAAGGTATATTACTTGCTGAACATCAAGCAATGGAGAGCTAGTCTTCATCTAGTCCAGCAGCAAACGGCTGCTGGTAAAGACTAACCAAATCCGTTGATCCCTGTTGCTTTGGGAAAAAGCAAACAAAAGCAATAGAGGGCTAAAAGCCTCTATCTAGTCCAGCAGCAAACGGCTGCTGGTAAAGACTAACCAAATCCGTTGATCCCTGTTGCTTTGGGAAAAAGCAAACAAAAGCAATAGAGGGCTAAAAGCCTCTATCTAGTCCAGCAGCAAACGGCTGCTGGTAAAGACTAACCAAATCCGTTGATCCCTGTTGCTTTGGGAAAAAGCAAACAAAAGCAATAGAGGGCTAAAAGCCTCTATCTAGTCCAGCAGCAAACGGCTGCTGGTAAAGACATTTCAAATCCGTTGATCCCTGTTGCTTTGGGAAAAAGCAAAATAAAAGTAATAGAGAGCTAAAAGTCTCTATCTAGTCCAGCAGCAAACGGCTGCTGGTAAAGACATATCAAATCCGTTTATAGCTGACAATTTGCTAAAAATTGTTCTTATTTCATCAGCGACCATCAATTGTCGAAAAGTCGCTGATCAAAAATTTGCTTTCTTAAAAAGGTAACCAGATTGTCTAAACTCTGTCAGCGGATATACTTAGATCTCAACCTTTCCTTCAACTAAGTGCATCCACTAACAACAATATTTTATTAAGAATACCAAACGGTTACCTCGATTTCTTCCCCAAATGGGCAACTTGTACACTGTACGCGCCGTAACTACTTGAGTACATTTGAAATTGTGGTACAAGTTGTCACATCAAAACTTTTTATACGTTACTCACATACGTATAATTAAACGTAGTTTCTTTATATAAAATTATTTTTCTCATACTATCATCAGTACAAAATAATTTTCTTTATATAAAATTATTTTTCTCATACTATCATCAGTACAAAATAATTTTCTTTATATATATTACGTATGAAAGAGAGTCCATGACGATTCGTATGAACAGTCATGGGTCCCATATCCATACCATATATATGTAAACCTTCTCCCATATCATCTTTCACGTTCATTTCTTTTCTCACTCACTTCTAAAATCTCTCAATACTTTAAATCTTTTCCATATTTCTTCAATCTTTTCATACTCTTTCAATCTTTTCATCTTCTCTTCGTATCTCTATACCTCCAAAGTTGAAAATGGCTTCTCAATCTGAACAATCTCCACAACAATCTCCAGAAAACCCCAAAAATATTTCCTCCTATCTCATTTCTAAAGTCTTCGATAATGAAGGCATTTGTCCTTCTGACAAAGTTTCCTTTCAAGCCCAGAAACTTGTGGTCAAAGCAAACAATTACTTGGGATCTGAAGAAATCCCTTCCAAAGTTAAAGGATATTATTCTATGCTGGACTTCATCAAAGGATGTCCAGTTAGAAGAGCAATATATAAAAATCCCCATGAGATGTGTCTTCATCTTTTGAGGGAATTCTGGTGGACGTGTGATTATGATGTGTCCAGTAGCTCCATTAAAGGAACTGTAATGAAAGGGGAGCACACCATCTCTCTCTCTGCTGATTTATTAAGAGATGTTCTTCGTCTCCCTAAGCAATCAGAAGACAGACCCTTTGTTGATTTGGTCCCTACCTCAGTTTGGAAAGAATGGCTGTTAACCATTGGGTATGGGACAAACATGGTACCAGCACAATCAGTACACAGCAATCCACAAAAGAAATTCATTCCTGGTGTATGGAGGTTGTTGTTTACACATGTTATTCAGTGCCTTGGTGGGAACAGTGGATCCTTTGATCAAGCCACTGCTGCCCAAATGCAAATGATATATGCACTGGCGAATGGTCGAAACATTGACTTTGCCAATGTTATATTTGAAGACTTGAAGTCCAAGGTCACTATCAGAAATCGCTCTAGCTCAGTGCCCTTTACACGCTTTCTATCATTGGTTTTCAGGCATGTGCTGAAAGAAAAGTACATGCCAGAGGGCGCTCAATTCATTCTCTCTCCAAGGGTTGCAAGCTCTGTCTATAAAGTTCCTGCTTGTGACCCTGAGCATTTTGATTCAAAGTATGCTGCGCTTACTCCAGCAATGAAGCAGGTACTTTTCACTATGTACCCTGATGTCTATAAGCAAAATCCTGCTGGAGCTGGTATGCTGATAACCCCTCCAGCATCCTCCAAGACTCCCAAAGTGGCAAAGAAAAGTGCTATTCCTAAGAGGAAGAAAATGTTAAGGGTAGAACCTTCTCAACTCTCTCTCATTGATGAAGAAGAATCCTGCTGGAGCTGGTATGCTGATAACCCCTCCAGCATCCTCCAAGACTCCCAAAGTGGCAAAGAAAAGTGCTATTCCTAAGAGGAAGAAAATGTTAAGGATAGAACCTTCTCAACTCTCTCTCATTGATGAAGAAGAAACTCCTGCTGCTGCTGAAAGTATAGTGCAGCAACAACCTGAATCGGACACTCGCTCATCTCCCAACCCAATCAACTTCTCTATCACTGAAAGGCAAGCAATCAGCACCGGTAGCAACAGTGGAAGTTGTTATTAATGATACAACTTCCAAGGGGGAGAAAATCGATGCTGATATCTTAGCAGCAGTTACTGAAGCAGTAAACAAGGCAACTGAAAATCTATATGATGCTGCTGCTGAAAGTATAGTGCAGCAACAACCTGAATCGGACACTCGCTCATCTCCCAACCCAATCAACTTCTCTATCACTGAAAGGCAAGCAATCAGCACCGGTAGCAACAGTGGAAGTTGTTATCAATGATACAACTTCCAAGGGGGAGAAAATCGATGCTGATATCTTAGCAGCAGTTACTGAAGCAGTAAACAAGGCAACTGAAAATCTATATGATGCTGCTGCTGAAAGTATAGTGCAGCAACAACCTGAATCGGACACTCGCTCATCTCCCAACCCAATCAACTTCTCTATCACTGAAAGGCAAGCAACCGCTGCTGAAGTGCAGGTTGCTGGGGGAGATTCGAATGTTGAAACTGGGCATATTGATATTGCTGAAGAAAAGGTTGGTGGTGAAAGATGGATGAAATCAAGCACTTGCTGACACAGCTTGTTAAGCAGCAATCAGCACCGGTAGCAACAGTGGAAGTTGTTATCAATGATACAACTTCCAAGGGGGAGAAAATCGATGCTGATATCTTAGCAGCAGTTACTGAAGCAGTAAACAAGGCAACTGAAAATCTATATGATGCTGCTGCTGAAAGTATAGTGCAGCAACAACCTGAATCGGACACTCGCTCATCTCCCAACCCAATCAACTTCTCTATCACTGAAAGGCAAGCAACCGCTGCTGAAGTGCAGGTTGCTGGGGGAGATTCGAATGTTGAAACTGGGCATATTGATATTGCTGAAGAAGTTGATGCCAGTGACATGGAGATGGATGAAAATGTTGATGAGGCAGTGACTTTGATTGCAAGACCTCCTACCCCTCCTGTACGACCAGTGAACACCATGCTCTCTATGGGCATGCCTTCCTCTTTTCAAGCTGTTCCTGGTTGTTCTTCTCACAAGACAGCAGAGGCCAAGTCTTTCTCTGCAAAGGACTTGGGCATTTCTTACTCCACCTACTCTGCTGAAAGGTTGGAGAGAGTAGAACATCAATTGAATGATCTTACCAAGGCTGCCACACTCTTGGTAGATCTCAAAGACAAAGAAGATGACAGATTGGTAAAGACAATGGAAAGCTGGTACCGCAAACAAGTTGAAAACAGCTCAGAAGTAGAGCTGATTAAAGAAAAATTCACCTCCTTGGCTGCTGATCAACACAAAATCAAAATGGCCACAAAAACTATCAAACATGATCAGCAGGCCATCCGATCTAAGGCTTTGTCGCTGGTGAAATGTGCAAACTCTTCCAGCTATTCAGCAAAGAAAGCAGCCTCTACCAGCAAGTCTGCTGCTGCTGGTATAACGAAGCTGCATAATCTCATCTCTCCCCTGGCCACTCAAGTTGAAAGCAACACCAAGGCTATTCAAGCCTTGGCGAAACAAGTGGCTGATCTTCCAGTTCCCTCAGCATCCTTCACTGAGGAAGATCGACAGAGGCACATTAATTTGGAGAAAGAGGTGGATGAAATCAAGCACTTGCTGACACAGCTTGTTAAGCAGCAATCAGCACCGGTAGCAACAGTGGAAGTTGTTATCAATGATACAACTTCCAAGGGGGAGAAAATCGATGCTGATATCTTAGCAGCAGTTACTGAAGCAGTAAACAAGGCAACTGAAAATCTATATGATGCTGCTGCTGAAGAAGTCTTAAATGAAAAAGATGAAGTTGATGAAGTTCCCCCTGCTGGTGCTGAGGGGGAGACTGAAAAGGATGCAAGTATGGAAGTTCCCCCTGCTGGTGCTGAGGGGGAGACTGAAAAGGATGCAAGTATGGAAGTTCCCCCTGCTGGTGCTGAGGGGGAGACTGAAAAGGATGCAAGTATGGAAGTTCCCCCTGCTGGTGCTGAGGGGGAGACTGAAAAGGATGCAAGTATGGAAGTTCCCCCTGCTGGTGCTGAGGGGGAGACTGAAAAGGATGCAAGTATGGAAGTTCCCCCTGCTGGTGCTGAGGGGGAGACTGAAAAGGATGCAAGTATGGAAGTTCCCCCTGCTGGTGCTGAGGGGGAGACTGAAAAGGATGCAAGTATGGAAGTTCCCCCTGCTGGTGCTGAGGGGGAGACTGAAAAGGATGCAAGTATGGAAGTTCCCCCTGCTGGTGCTGAGGGGGAGACTGAAAAGGATGCAAGTATGGAAGTTCCCCCTGCTGGTGCTGAGGGGGAGACTGAAAAGGATGCAAGTATGGAAGTTCCCCCTGCTGGTGCTGAGGGGGAGACTGAAAAGGATGCAAGTATGGAAGTTCCCCCTGCTGGTGCTGAGGGGGAGACTGAAAAGGATGCAAGTATGGAAGTTCCCCCTGCTGGTGCTGAGGGGGAGACTGAAAAGGATGCAAGTATGGAAGTTCCCCCTGCTGGTGCTGAGGGGGAGACTGAAAAGGATGCAAGTATGGAAGTTCCCCCTGCTGGTGCTGAGGGGGAGACTGAAAAGGATGCAAGTATGGAAGTTCCCCCTGCTGGTGCTGAGGGGGAGACTGAAAAGGATGCAAGTATGGAAGTTCCCCCTGCTGGTGCTGAGGGGGAGACTGAAAAGGATGCAAGTATGGAAGTTCCCCCTGCTGGTGCTGAGGGGGAGACTGAAAAGGATGCAAGTATGGAAGTTCCCCCTGCTGGTGCTGAGGGGGAGACTGAAAAGGATGCAAGTATGGAAGTTCCCCCTGCTGGTGCTGAGGGGGAGACTGAAAAGGATGCAAGTATGGAAGTTCCCCCTGCTGGTGCTGAGGGGGAGACTGAAAAGGATGCAAGTATGGAAGTTCCCCCTGCTGGTGCTGAGGGGGAGACTGAAAAGGATGCAAGTATGGAAGTTCCCCCTGCTGGTGCTGAGGGGGAGACTGAAAAGGATGCAAGTATGGAAGTTCCCCCTGCTGGTGCTGAGGGGGAGACTGAAAAGGATGCAAGTATGGAAGTTCCCCCTGCTGGTGCTGAGGGGGAGACTGAAAAGGATGCAAGTATGGAAGTTCCCCCTGCTGGTGCTGAGGGGGAGACTGAAAAGGATGCAAGTATGGAAGTTCCCCCTGCTGGTGCTGAGGGGGAGACTGAAAAGGATGCAAGTATGGAAGTTCCCCCTGCTGGTGCTGAGGGGGAGACTGAAAAGGATGCAAGTATGGAAGTTCCCCCTGCTGGTGCTGAGGGGGAGACTGAAAAGGATGCAAGTATGGAAGTTCCCCCTGCTGGTGCTGAGGGGGAGACTGAAAAGGATGCAAGTATGGAAGTTCCCCCTGCTGGTGCTGAGGGGGAGACTGAAAAGGATGCAAGTATGGAAGTTCCCCCTGCTGGTGCTGAGGGGGAGACTGAAAAGGATGCAAGTATGGAAGTTCCCCCTGCTGGTGCTGAGGGGGAGACTGAAAAGGATGCAAGTATGGAAGTTCCCCCTGCTGGTGCTGAGGGGGAGACTGAAAAGGATGCAAGTATGGAAGTTCCCCCTGCTGGTGCTGAGGGGGAGACTGAAAAGGATGCAAGTATGGAAGTTCCCCCTGCTGGTGCTGAGGGGGAGACTGAAAAGGATGCAAGTATGGAAGTTCCCCCTGCTGGTGCTGAGGGGGAGACTGAAAAGGATGCAAGTATGGAAGTTCCCCCTGCTGGTGCTGAGGGGGAGACTGAAAAGGATGCAAGTATGGAAGTTCCCCCTGCTGGTGCTGAGGGGGAGACTGAAAAGGAAGATGGAGTGAAACCAACCAACTTGGGTGCTTCAGAGTGGGCTGAAGTATACTTGCTAGTGAAAGATAGAAAGGCAGTCAGCTACCAGCAACTCCAAGACATGCTGAAAGAATATTTCGAGAAAGCACTGGAGTTTGAAACAAAGTTTAAAGCAGATCTGCCTATGCTGAGGCAAGTATTTGGTACTCCTGCTGCTATCTCCTCAGCAGGCCAAAGGATTCAAAGAAAGAGAAAGGAAGTGCATCAAACTCTTAAAATTGATCTTCCTCCTATCGCTGGTGATGCCTCACTGAACACCAGACTCCCTCCCAGAAGCCTATTTGAAGAAGGGAGAGTACTTGAAACACCTGCTGGCATCTTCTTCACAAACTTCCAGAACAATCAATTGTTCTTTCGTCTAGCTGAAATTGAAAAAGCTTCAACGGGGTTTCTCTTGAACATAAGAAGAAGATGTGCTGAGACTTCCAACAATAGATGGTTCATCAGCAAGGTGGATGAGGAGCTGGTTAAGCCTCATAGATACAATGACCCAGCTGTTCAGATTGCCAAGCAAGAACATGCTTGGGAATTTGAAGCTGAAAATGAATAGATGTCTTACAAATGTAAATGCTGTATGAGTCAGCTTGTAATGTTCAAAGATATGTATACAAGACATCTTTTCATCTTTCTATAATTTTCTGTCTTCACTCAAACAAGTCTTCTCAGCGAATAGGGGGAGATTGTTGAGTCAAGGATTCGCTGACCAGACTTGGTCGCTGACGTGGGTCGTCAGCGAGTCGTCAGCGAGTCATCAGCGAGTCATCAGCGAGTCATTGACTCCCGTCAGCGGGTGGTTTGCTTTCCAAATTGTTTGTCAAGGCGGGAAGATTTCAAACCAACAAGAAGACAAGAAGTCACATGGTGGTTCTCCTAACTGAATGTTACCTTATTTGGCAAAGGTACAGTTGGGACCAAAACAAGGGTTTCTCTCTTTCATACCCGTTTTGGTAAAGAAGACAAAGGCTCCTGGATCCAAGTACTTAGAGCCAATGGAATGTCGACAACCACCATCACATCACTATCATTGTAAGGCTGTGTTGCCCTAATTCCTCTTCTATATAAAGGAACACAGCCGCATCTTTTAAGTGTGTTTGTCACCACAAAGTGTTTTACTTTATTTGTAATTGTTTAAGTTTCCTTCTTTCTAGACTTAGCAATTACATAGTTCATTTGTATTCTTGTAAGACAAGTTGTATTATCGACCATGTATTCATCGTTTAAATCAATGATACATATGATTAGACTTGCATAGTTTTCTAACAATTGAACTTGTTCTTGTTTGTGTTCTTTACTTCTGTTCTTTACTTTCTTGTTTAGTTTAAACAAATATAAGTGTGCAAATTAGTGGACTGTCAGTGTCATGTTTTGAATATTCAAAGTCTAACCCCTTCGAACTTTGACCATAAATAATTTTGTTTGTGTTAGATAATACTTGATGAAACTTATATGAATTGATTGTATTTTTGAAGTGTTTTCAATGGTATAATTTTTCATCAAGTTTTATATAGCACACAAAATTATATATATGGTCAAAGTTTATAAATAAAGATTTTGAAAATTCAAAATAAGACACTATTAAAGGGACGGAGGGAGTACAAAATATATCGAGAGAGAAAAAATCACAAACAAAATATATGTGTGTGTAAATATATGTATTGAAACCCTAAAACGGGTGAAGGCTTCTATTTATACTCCTAAGATCTTCGTAATTACTCCGACCTCCTTCCACTTTGCTTTCTTCCAACTTCAGTCCCTCTAGTCTCCAGAATGACAACCTGCATAAAACACTCAACCCTGAAGTTAGATAAATGACACAAACACACCCTAAGTTTATATTAACCTTTTTAATAGTATGTTTCATTAATTAAGTCTCTCATGTGTTATGCACGTGATGATATAAGATAAGCTAGCTTATAAGTTTGAACCAAACAATTAACCATCAATACTACTTTAATATGTAAATTAATCTTCATATATGTTACTTGTGTCATAACTAATTAGCTAAAAGGCTTGCTAACTAAATGTGATATCTTGTGTATTTCTATACGAAAAATATTATTCTTTCAACTTTTTTTCCAGCTAATTAGTTGATAACTTTAAAGTTTTTTTATTCACTATTTTGAATATTTTTACTTGATAGATCTATAATACTCTTAATAAACTTAATTTACAACATCTATCTTTAACTCATAAAAATTAAATTACCTTTTTTAAATCAATTATTTTTACATTAATAACTGCACCACTATTGGCACCAACACCGCTATCGCCGATGCTACCGCCATCACCGCCACTACTACATCACCGTATATATAGCACAGACATATATATGACTAGTATATACATGTATGAATACAAATAATTCACGTACCGAAGTCCGCACAATATATACATAACTCGAATATATAATGATATAATATAACATGGATAGAAAATATTTATTGTGTATGAATCAATTTATTAAACGTAACATATGATGATATCTGACAGAGATACGGGGGTGTTAGGTTTGGAAAAAACATCTCCTCATTAGCAATATGTTATAATAAGACTAAAAAGAGCAATGGCACATGGGGAAGACGCCACGTGGCAGGGACTAGAAAAACTGGCCGGCGATGGGGTAAAGAAATCTCCGGCCACGTCGCTGTTGTGTGGTGGTGGTGGTTCAAGTGGCGATGTAGCCATGCAACTTTGTCCCTCTGCAAACCCCACTCCTTGTGGTTCCCACCTGTTGTGTCGTAGCTAGTAGTTAGTGGTGGGCATGACCCAGTTGCCAAATATATACATGCTATTTATGTGTAATTAAAATGACTCAAGTTTCACATGATAATTAATTGGGCAAAATATTTACTAGCTTGTATTGGCTACCTAAAGTGCAGATTTGTTTATTAGTCGATCGGTGCACCAAAAACTTTTTGACTTCATTTAATCAAAAAATTCATCTAGCTAATATATTTTCTAATTTGTTATCAAATATATAAAGCCGTAATGAACCAATTTGAAATAAAGGTCATGAATTCGATATATATTTGGGTCATTGAACTTCGTATTTGAGTTTATGCCTAACTCGATCTAGCTATTGAATGATATCCAATAACATAAACATTGCATGAGACCGGTACTTTTACATAAAGTGTCAATTGATGTCCAAAGAACACGCGGAATCGCTCAAATTAATATTTTTGAATCAATTTCAACATTTTTGAAATTTCGCCCTCAACAAAAATATGTCCTCTTGTAGCTATTTTGTAAGATACCCATTGAGGCAATATAGTTACTTGGCTCAAATGAATGATGTCATACAATTCGGATTATGACTTATTTTTTGGTTGCTAAACACAATCGACTGTCATTGAGGTGAAACCTCAGTGGCAAAGGTAGTCCCCTAATGAAGAGGTTTGGGCCTGGTAACCCCAGGTTCAAATTCTAGAGGAGGCAAAGGTTTACCCCTATTGATCGTCGTGCATTCGTGCAGATTAGTAGGGGGTTTCTCCCCATCGAGCATTTGAGATAGTCATTTCTGCTTCGAGAGAACTCTTTAGCACGGACCCGGACAACCTATGCTAGATCTCCCGCTGTCGAATCGCGATACGAAGCTTCAAGTGAGATTCACCTTTTAAAAAAAACACAAACGAATCACATTACATATCATGTGTTTAAAACACAATCGACTCGAGAAGTTTGTGGCTATCGATCAGCAAATATACCAACCACGGCTTAAAAGTAGTTAATGACTAGCAAGAGCCGTAGGCAAGATTTGCCGATCGAGTCTTAGATAGAGGTGCTGTGCAAGCATCACAATGTGGTCCTAAAATAAAACATTTAATGGCTCAAACAAACTCAATAGTGGCCGCCAAAAAATCTGTGATATATGATCAGTCCAACTTAATTTCCAACAAATTTTCATAACTTTTTGTTTTCACTGGTTATATATATACACAATAAAATTTATGAACTGCTCAATTTTGAAGGCTTTTTTCAGTTGACGAGAACAGTATTTTTCCAAGTTCAAAGCCCACCTCAATGGGGCTAGCTTTTATTAATTTAGTCATCATGATATGATCGATCAGCTGCATGCATCTACGTAATCGTATTATTAGTATTAAATTTTGCATAAATATATATATGAGCCAGGGGGCCATGGAAATTTAATAAAAAGTGATAAGGGGAAGGGGACAGTAGAGGATGTCAATATCTCAAATTAAAGATTCATCACCAAACACATCCATGTTCTCTCTTTAAACATCCCTTCCTTCCATTCCTCTTACAATATCTGCATTCAATTTTATCAATTACCCCCCCTAGCTACTCTCATCTAGCTATTTGTAAATTTAATTATTCTATATTATATAATCGATCATAACTTATATAATAGATGTGTATATATATACCTATATATGTATTGATTATACTTACATGTGTGATCAGATCAACACAACCACATATTCATATGTACCGCGGCCCCTGCAGAGACATCAAGTCAAAGCAATTAAACAAACTTTCACTAGCTAGTTCAGATCAGATCAGACCTGCAACAAGATACCCATAAATAGAACTTTGGATATTCCATCATCTCCCCATTAAGAAGAAAGAAAATAAAAATATTATGTCGTATTTTGTTTATTATCTCATCATCCTTCACCTATGTGTTTCCATGCATGCATGCACTTCTCGTCCTCTTGGCGTGTTCCAGTCGGAACATGGAAATGGAATCCGTCTTACTAGCAAGGTTTGTGCCTTAATTATAAGTACTCCCATCGTGTCATTTTAAATTTCTTAGCTTGACTGTTTCTTTTCTTTTTTTAACTTAATTGACCGTAAAAATTATATCAATGAAAAGTATATTAAAACTCAATCAAATAATATATTTTACAAGTGGTGTTAAATAATACAAACATTGATCAAACAAACAGACGCAAAAAGTCAAACTAGGATATTTGAAATGGGACGGGGGATTACTTAAATTTAGTTACACGATTAAGTACATAATCATACACACACATATATAGTTATATTTGATGATATATTGGTTTCTTGTTGTGTTTAGACATCAGAAATTGTGGCCGAGATCAAAGGTGAAAATGTTAATGAAAATATCATTGAACGAAACGAGTCCAACGTTGAGTTTCATTCAGATAACCCAAACATGCTTAAAGGTACTTATATCTCAAGATATTATTTCTGAGTAAGTTCATATATTTATAAGTTATGTCGGGTATGGTTGTTGATCATCTGTTATACTTAAATGTATCTTGTAGGAAGCGTTATCAAGGTTGAAGTATCTCAAGAGGAAACCCAAGTTGAGGTACGTACGTAAATGGCATTATAATATTTTATGATCATGCATGATCGATATAACACCATAAGAATGAAAAAGAAAAAACATTCTAGGTCTAAAGCATGCATGACTTCAATTCATTTTAGTATGATTTTTTCCATCATAATATATGCGTGCATATACCGGCAAGGGTAAACAAAAATATTCCATGGGACATTATATTCATTTACTTCGGTTGTTACACTGATATCTATTTCAAGTATCAGTATTTTTATGTAATTTTGATAGCATTTGATCGACGTCATACTCCATCCGTCCTGATTTAAATGTCTTATTTTGACTTTTGAAGTCTTTTTTTTCGCAACTTTGACCGTAAATGTTTTCGTTTGTGTTACACAATACTTAATGTAAAATATACGGATATATAGAGTTTTCGATGTATTTTTCATTGATATAAGTTTCATTGGGTGTTATATTATACAAACAAAAATACGTATGGTCAAAATTAGATTAAAAAGACTCAACAAGTCAAATTTAGACATTTAAATTGGAACGGAAGGAGTATATTATATGATCATATCAATTGTCAATATCATAACCTTTAATTAATATTGCATACATATTTTCTTGATCTTCCTATTGATTAGTTTGGAGATCGATCAAACTTCCCATTTCTGAGGAAAGATTCATCGATTAAGTGACCGGCCATTTAATTACCTAAATTATACGTACTATACTCAAAGGTGGTTTCTAGATTACGAAGCCATTCACTATGACCAAGTACGCACAACCTTAGTATATATGTATAAATATGATATTAGATGTTGACATGCTTAATAGCCTATATATAGCACTACATATAAAGCTAATGATGATATTATCTTATTGTTTTTTTGGTAGGGATGGAAGGATCATGCTCGATCAACGATGGAGTCTAAACAGCAAGATTCAAAGGAAGCTATAAATAATTCCGAGACAAACATTGTCACGGAAGATGTTGTAGTCATGGACTACGCACAGCCTCATCGTAAACCACCAATTCACAATTTAACTCCCTAAAAGTACAACTATATATATAATTTGCTTGTTAATAATTCTCCCTTGATATCGATCGATCTCATGTACGTGGTCATTCAAGTAAGAGAATCACATTAATAAAGCGAGTTTTATGCAGGACCTCAAGTTCAAGTTCCAATACAGGCTCCACGTCAACGACAAGTTCAACGACAAGTTCAACGACGTGTTCGACCTCGAGTCCAACCCCAGGCTCAACCTGAAGTTCAGCCAGTACAGGCTGCTGCTGAAGACGTTCGGGCTGATAATGAAGCCATTGAAGACTTATTAGATAGGGCTGAGGGTGCTAATCCTGAAATTGGTGAAGCTTTTGTGAATGCTGCGTTAAATCCGAATGATGTGATTGCGCAAGTGGATAATTTTCAAGCATTGGATAACTTAGAGTTGTTTGTAGACTCAAATGCTGAAAAAGATCCAGAGTTGGATAGATTATTGGAGGATGTAGATGATCCTTTGAATGCTGCTGGTGCTGCTGCAGAAAGTTCAAGAGGACAGGCTGTTGACCCAGATGCTACAGAACGTGATCAGAT
>CM067174.1:8525057-8567918 GCA_034093135.1 Erigeron breviscapus | reverse complement strand
ACACTTTCAAAATCTTTGATCATGTATTCTTTCAATTAACTAAATTACGCCTTATCCTTTCAATTTTTGCCTCCTTAGTGCACTTTCTTAAAGCGATGTAGGTTTCGACCATTATTAGGTGCAAATGACCTTTTAGGGGTTGCCTCTAAATCATCTGCACCTAATGATTGTCCAAGCCTTATATGCACTACTATAACAAAATGCCCTAATGAAGCAAAAATTGAAAGGGTAAGGCAAATTTCAGTTAATTGAAAAAAAAATATCAGAGATTTTGAAAGTGTGTTCTTCTGTAGGTTGTGTAACTGTGAAGAATCATGGCATAATACTGAATACTCAGGTTTATGTTGACTTGGTTAAGGGTTATGAAAAGGTTGACAATATAGACAAGGCAAGACAAATTTATGAGAAAACTGATGACTATGAATTGCACAACTAATATGCGCCGATTCTCATTAAACAAAGACATGAAGCTAAAGCAAAAGTGGTATGCAAGAAGTTAGGGCAACATTTGCAGCCCAGGAGTGTCATCCACATGACCGTAAGTGCTTTTATTAAATCCAACTATTTAGGAATTAGTTTGTACAAGATTCGTGTCTTTGAGGCTTTTAGCTACTCTTGATAAATTTGAGTTGAACTGGTTTTATTATTCTAGTTTCGATGTGTTCTTTTTAGTTGTTAATATCTTTTTCATTCCACCAGAGATAAATAAATATAGATGGTAAGCTTCATCTACTAATGAAGTACTTACATCATTTTTAGAATTTCAAAGATCATGAATATTTTGAGTACTTTAAACATGTGATCCTATATTTCGGGGCAAATAATATCTGATCAAGTATATAAAAGAAATGAATGAATGCTCATGCAATTTTTCAAAAATGTTCATGCAATTTTTAAACAGCGGCATTGTGAACCTCTTGAAGATTTTGGAACAAAAAATTACCAAACTACGATTTTAATAAAAATAAAATTAAAAACTAATTATTCGTACAAACCAAGTAGACGTCATCTTTTATATCTTTGGAAAAAAATCTTAAGTTTATCAAATTTATATTTGGATATAACCTAACTTTATGAATATAATAAAATTTTTGATACATTAAAGTTTTATTTACTTAATCATTATTTTAATATATCTTGACCATCACATCTACCAATAAATTAAAACACAATTGATGTTCTTTTTAATCGACATGCTAATAATTATATTAGACACTGGTAAATACGTTTATGATACATGTCTTTAACTATTAAGTTATTATTGAGAGACTAAATGCGTATGATGAGGGGTGTTCAAACTTTCTTTATAATATAGCAATCGTACAATATATAAGTCAATCCTTATAATCAATCGTACAATATATATAGTCAATCCGTATACATCGTACGAGTATTAATACTAGTATAATAATAACAATATTAATATAAAAAAACATCCTTAAAAATTAAAAAAACACAATCGTTAATGATTTACATATAAGTAGGGAGATTGATATAAAACCCTAGAAAACAATTTAAACATATGTTACACAATACAAAGTACATACCTCCTGATTCGATCAACATAGAAAAGTGGATATATCCATTGTTGAGTCATGGATTCGCTGAAAGTTATTGATCTGAATATTATCGGGGAACCATTGCTCAAAAGATTTATATATGTTTTTCCAAGACTAAATTTTAGCTGCCTGATTTATGAATGAAGAGTTAACCTAATGAAATAAAACATAACCAGTAAACATTTATATAATGATTAAAGAAAGACTGTTACCGTCATGGATGAAATAGAAAAAAAACTTAATAAAAAATAAGTAAAAGAGACAAACAGTGTACAGAGATGGATTCAGAGAAAAATAATTGATCTTTAAAAAAGATTTCTGGTTCAAATACTAATAAAAAATTTTTTCAATAAAAATAAAATTAAAAACTAATTATTCGTACAAACCAAGTAGACACGTCATCTTTTATATCTTTGGAAAAAAATCTTAGTTTATCAAATTTATATTTGGATATAACCGAATATAATAAAATTTTTGATACATTAAAGTTTTATTTACTTAATCATTATTTTAATATATCTTGACCATCACATCTACCAATAAACTAAAACAGACTTGATAATCTTTTTAATCGACATACTAATATATAATAATATTAGATATGGTAAATACGTTTATGATACATGTCTTTAACTATTAAGTTATTATTGAGAGACTAAATGCGTATGATGAGGGGTGTTCAAACTTTCTTTATAATATAGCAATCGTACAATATATATCAATCATTATAACCAATCATACAAAATATATAGTCAATCCTTATAATCAATCGTACAATATATAATCAATCCTTATAATCAATCGTACAATATATTCAATCTTATAATCAATCGTACAATATATATCAATCCTTATAATCAATCGTACAATATATATAGTCAATCCTTATAATCAATCGTACAATATATATAGTCAATCCGTATACATCGTACGAGTATTAATACTAGTATAATAATACATATCTTAATATAAATCAACAACATCCTTAAAAATTAAAAAACAAAATCGTTAGTGATTTACATATATTTGGATAAACCTAACTTTATGAATATAATAAAATTTTTGATACATTAAAGTTTTATTTACTTAATCATTATTTTAATATATCTTGACCATCACATCTACCAATAAACTAAAACAGACTTGATAATCTTTTTAATCTACATACTACTATCAATAATAATATTAGATATTGGTAAATACGTTTATGATACATGTTTTTAACTATTAAGTTATTATTGAGAGACTAAATGCGTATGATGAGGGGTGTTCAAACTTTCTTTATAATATAGCAATCGTACAATATATACAATCCTTATAATCAATCGTACAATATATATAGTCAATCCGTATACATCGTACGAGTATTAATACTAGTATAATAATACAATATTTAATTAAAAACAAATCCTTAAAAATTAAAAAACAAAATCGTTAGTGATTTACATATATAAGAAAAAAAAAAAAAAAAAAAAATTAATTAAGTTATGAGTAGATGATGCATAAATGTGGCACCTTAATAAAAACTCATGGTACGCATATCGTCTCCCTATTATCAAGGATATGGTGAACCAACAAACCAAAAAAGAACATCTCTAGGGTGGGGAAAACTCTTATGGACAGTGGTGGTCAGAAGTGGCCGGAAAAAGAGTTTCCCCGCTTTCTGGTCGGTGGTGGTGATGGGGATGTTCTATGCCTGGAGATGGGGATGCCGACTTCTGTAGGGATGATGTTGAACTTAGATTATTTTGATGGTTTTATAATTTATACCTAGGATCAACCGAAGATTTTGAGAAAACATCCATAATTTTCATGATGACGGTAATGGATGTGGCAGTGGTGGAACAAAAAACTTATCATCGGCAACCATTGTTGGGTTGTTTGAATGCTCGCCAAACTCCGATAGATACTTGCCGGAAACCGCTGTTGTCGTGTTACAGGCCAAAAAATTAGATTTTAAATGGCCGCCTCATACACTTTTGGATTGGATGAATATAATCGTGAAAGAGAAATATTATTAGAGAAAATGAGAAATTACAGAGAAAATTTGAGGTCGGTGGTGATGATGAGATACTGGGATGGGAATAGGAGTGTGCTCAAATAAGATTATGAGATTATAGAGTTGCAGTGACTAAAAAGAGTTGGTAGAACTTAAATTGTGTGTGTTGGTAGTTGACGAGATATCCAAAAGTTTAAATGATGAAAACCCAAACGCTTTAATAATGGTATCTTTCTCTAATTAAAATTCTAAAAAAACATTGTTTCATAAAAAGATGTTATATTCTTGTTTTCGTTTTCTTTTAAACAAGTATTCTTTGCCTTTCAATTTCAATTTCACGGTCGTTTTTTAACTGATACATGTCAACTTTTGTTTTATTTTTTTCAAATAAATAATACTATGTTTTCTTCAAAAAGTTTGTGGTTTTTAACCCCGATCCATGAACACATACCTATTTGTAAACATTATCTCATCGTTATCGAAATGTCGTTATTAATATTATATTAAAATTTTAATTTTTTGTTATATTTAGACAATTTTGATTTACATATATCATATATGGTTATCTTTTAATTCTTTTTGTTGCATTGTTTTTTTTTAACTTTATTTGTTAGTAAATGTTTTTTCTTTGTGATTTATTTGATATATCTTTTAGCCAAATTTTTTGGTAATTTTTTTTAATATATATAATCAAAGGCCACAAAACGATATGTATTTAGAGTGTTCGTAACGGTACATGGTGTGGTCGGCATTGAAGTCACGACCCCGACGATCTGGGGTGGTTCCACTACAACCTCACAGTCCTAGCGGGGTGGAAGAAGCAACGTTGATTGTTAGACGGTGAAGAAACTAGGGGTGGTTGGCGTCCTTTTTAAGTTTTTAGTTTTGTTTTAATTGTTCGCTCTTCTTTTCTTTTTTTATTATTTTTGTGTGTACGTGGAGCCATTCAATGGTCTGCCCATCTATTAGTTTGAGCATATATGAGATTATTATTCTTTTTTGGGTTCTAAATTAAGGGGTGTTTGGTAGGAGGGAATCATAGAGAATGAAAATGTAATAGAGAATGAAAATAGTGAGAAAGAGAATGGATATATATAAAAAAATTAAATAATAATAAATTTAATACATATAACATCTTGAAAACAAAAAAAAAAAATAAAAATTCATTCTCACCCATTCTCTACAATTTGTAGAGAATGGAGAGAATGGAATTGATTCTCAATAGAGAATGAAATAATAGAGAATGAAAATGTAATAGAGAATGAAAATTAATAGAGAATGAAAATGTAATAGAGAATGAAAGTAATAGAGAATGAAAATGTAATAGAGAATGAAAATGTAATAGAGAATGAAAATGTAATAGAGAATGAAAATGTAATAGAGAATGAAAATGTAATAGAGAATGAAAATGTAATAGAGAATGAAAATGTAATAGAGAATGAAAATGTAATAGAGAAGAAATAATAGAGAATGAAAATGTAACAGAGAATGAAAATGTAATGAGAAGAAAATTAATGGTAGGGAAAAAAGAATGAATTAAGTAATAGAGAATGAAAATAGTGGGAAAGAAAATGAAAATGTAATAGAGAATGAAAATAGTGAAAGAGAATGAGTATTAAAAAATAAAATTTTAAAAATAAAAAAAACAAAAAAAAAAAAAAATTTCATTCTCACCCATTCTCTACAATTGTAGAGAATGGAGAGAATGTAATTGATTCTCCTTTCTCCATTCTCATTCACTTTCTTCATTCCATCATACCAAACACCCCCTAACACCATTCCAGCTTTGTATTATTATGCATTATGTTGGAATACAGAAACTTCGTTGCTTTTCTAACTCTTTTTTAATTTATGATACAGTGTGACTATCTTTTTAGAGGTTTTTATTTGTATATATATATATATATATATATAAATTAACATTTTTTATAATGATTTCAATATATATATATAATTTCCATGAATTACATAATTTATATATTATATATATTATATATATATATTTAGATATTTTTGGCATCTACCAATAAACTAAAACAGTATTGACATGTTCTTGAAACGACACGTGGTGTAATCCTTGATCGACATGTGTCCTTTTAATTTATTTATTTTGTTAAATTAGTTTTTTTTAGTTGTATATAAATTCAATTTCTTTATTAGACTTAGAATTAAACTCTTGTTCTTGGCTTATTAATACAAAAGACATTATAACCTTATTTGATTGATCGTTTTCTCATTAATAATTGTCTCTTTTTCTTTCTCAATTCTTCAACTTCTATTACTTATATTAATTAGAATAAGTTATTAACATGAAAACTTCAAAAATTTGAGTTTACGATCCGAAATCACAAGGCTATTTGTCATCATCCACTATGCTTACAAGTTCCGATTTTGATGTGGTTCTAAAAATTTAAGGTAAATCCAAAACTCTAACTAAACATATATTATATTTATCATTACTGTTTATTATAATTTAGCTTCGATCATCGATTTACTTTAACCACAATTTATTTCATACTCACGAATCATGTATGAGGCATATTCGAATTTCTTTATGATACAATCTATATAGCTACCGTATATCGTACGGGTATTAGGACTAGTATATATATATGTTATATTTTAATATAAAAATATAGTGTGATGTGGTTATTGTTACAGATGTAGTGTGGTTGCTATGTGGTTTTGTGTGGTGTTGATGTGGCGATGATGTGTCACACCACCTGGGGTGGTGGTGTGAATTATTACTAATGCTCTCTTAACATACTAAATAGGAGTATTAAACTAACTTGGCTTTGGATGGAGCGACAACTTTTGAATGCGGTTGTGTCATTGTTTTCTTAAATAAATATATCTGCTTTTTGTGGGGGAGTTTTTTTTAAACATTATGTTTTACGAAATTATTAATACGAGAGTAAAAATATTTACGATATTGTGTTGATGATATCGTATTATAACCTATTTGATTGAATCGTTTTCTCTTTTTTCCTTTTTCTTTTCTGCCCCTTTTTTTTCCTTTTTCTTTTCTGCCCCTTTTTTTTCCTTTTTTCTTTTCTGCCCCTTTTTTTTCCTTTTTTCTTTTCTGCCCCTTTTTTTTCCTTTTTTCTTTTCTGCCCCTTTTTTTTCCTTTTTTCTTTTCTGCCCCTTTTTTTTCCTTTTTCTTTCCTCCCCTTCTTTTTTTTCCTTTTTTCTTTTCTGCCCCTTTTTTTTCCTTTTTCTTTTCTGCCCCTCTTGTTTGCTTTTTATTATTTCTAACCCTTAACCTTATATAATTTGTGGTTTTTCTTTTTAATCTTTTTAAACATTTGTTTTTTATACCTTTTTCTACACTTTACATTTTGTTCTTTTATAAGTTTTTATAATGCTATATACTTTATTCAAATGATATATATTTTGTTTTTTATCCTATTTATTTTTTCTCTTTTATTTTTGTTTTTTTGTTGCATTATATATTCGTTTAACATTTGGTTTTTTATAACTTTTTCATTTGGTTTTCGTATTCCTTTTTGTTTTTTTTGTTCTCTTTTTTATTTTATGGTTTTAGTATATTCCCTTTTTTTTAACATTTGGTTTTCAATACTTTTTACCAGCCTTAAATTTGTGGTTTTCTTAACCCCGATCATAAACACAAACGCTTTCAAAAACCCACGTCATTTCTTCGTTTTTGTTTTTTTAATTTTTTCTTTTGTTTATTGGCTAGCAGGTTGACGTTCTTTTCAAATAGCAAAACAGTTATTTTTTGTTATCCCGGACAATGATCGGGTATAACACTAGTTTAAAAAAAAGGCAAAAGTAAAAAATATTTTTGTAAAGATGGAAGGGGAATTAGCAGAAGAAGTGGAGAGATTACAAACCCAAATCCTTGATAAAATCACACAACTTGAACTCTCAATCTCAAATCTTGAAAAACCATCATCCGATGACGACACCCCAACAACCGAATCACGCCTTTCCGCCGTGCTAGTCACCGGCGGCGTGAAAGACTTCAAATTCAAGAGGGTTGCTTGTGATTACTATGAATGGTCCTTTGAAGCTAGGAGAGATGTTGTGGGTGCTGCTTCTATTCATCATCTCTGTAAAAGCATTGTTCTGGTTGGTCCATTTTCTACTTACTTGTTTCCTTTTTCGATTTTGAAAAAAAAAAAAAAAAAAAAAAAAAAAATAAAGAATAAACAAAAAAAAAAAAAAAAAAAAAAAAAAAAACCCATTCCATTCTCACCATTCTCTCCAATTTATAGAGAATGGTGAGAATGGAAACCGTTTCCACTCCTCTCTTTCCCTTTCCATTCTCTAGTGCAACCAAACTAGAGAAGTGATTCCCATTCCCTTTCTCCCCTTTCCATTCCACTCTACCAAACACCCCCTTATAGTTAGCATGTATCGAATGGGTAGATTGTTGTCTATCACTTCTCATACTAAAAAGTAAAAACCAAGATTTGGGCTATTTTATTTCGAACTATCACTAAGTGGGCCATTAGGCTCCAAAGTTGACCCATTTGATATTTATAATTCTTTTCAATTAAAGTAAAAAATATTTTTGTAAAGATGGAAGGGGAATTAGCAGAAGAAGTGGAGAGATTACAAACCCAAATCCTTGATAAAATCACACAACTTGAACTCTCAATCTCAAACTTGAAAAAGCCATCATCCGATGACGACACCCCAACAACCGAATCACGCCTTTCCGCCGTGCTAGTCACCGGCGGCGTGAAAGACTTCAAATTCAAGAGGGTTGCTTGTGATTACTATGAATGGTCCTTTGAAGCTAGGAGAGATGTTGTGGGTGCTGCTTCTATTCATCATCTCTGTAAAAGCATTGTTCTGGTTGGTCCATTTTCTACTTACTTGTTTCCTTTTTTCGATTTTGAAAAAAAAAAAATACCAAATATTAATCTTTTTTGGATCTTATATATTGATAATTTGTATTGTCCATCTATGATTCTATGGTCTAATTAGATGTTGATTTTTTTTAATTAATGATAATCATCTTGAAAAGTAACATGTGAACACCTTAATGAGAATGAAAATCTTGACACTTAGTTAAGAATGAAGGGGATATCTTTCTTTATGTCCTGAGTAGTCTTTATAATGTGAGTTTGATTGCTTAATATTTGAATATCGGGATACGTTCTTATTAGATTGATACCAGTGCTGTAAAAACCCCAATCCAAGGCCGAGTAATCGTAGTACTTGCTAGTCGCTACAAGGTCAGTGACCGATTTGAGTTGAGTGATATCTGAGTAATCACTACATGGTCACAATCTGTTCAAATTTGGTAAGAACTTGGCCTAAACAAAAATAAGACTTTTGTACTTTTCGTAAAGTCCAATATATCCCGAATTGTCAAACCTAGGTCTGAACAAGTATACTAGAATTTAAGCTTAGTCGACTAATCTTACAGACAGGTACATTGGCCTTTCGTCTATGCAAAAAATGTGTTGTTTGTTTTAACATGAGGCATTACTTGCTGTACCTGCCAACTTGGTTACTTTCTTACGATTACAGATGTGAGGTAAATGTTTGAAATGGTTTCTTCTAATACTCATGATTAGTATGCGTTCATTTAATTATACAGTAAGTAAACATGGGTTAATGAATGAAATTATTTATGCTTCTTCCCCATATATCTGAGATTATCATGTGTTGTTTGCTAATAGAACTTGTATCAAGGTATATGAGATTGTATGTATGTTGTCTACAAGTCTGCATTTCGATGGTTGAATATCTCAAATGCAATGTGCTGTTTCTTTGCTCTTCAAGTTTCTACACTGTAAAAAATGGATATCAAACTTTATAATGACTTGGTACATCAATACTTATGCTGCAATGGCCCTCCTTGTAGGTAAATACTCAAGCTGCACCTAATGTCACTGATTGCAACGACCGTCAAAATTCAAAATACTACGTTGTTGTTGTTCAGGTGATTTTTCATTTTTCTTTTTCATGCCTCTGTTGACAACGATGCAACCCACCCCTCAAGACATCCTTTTGATGTTTCTTTACTGCAGTACACAGCTCGATTTAATGCTGAAAGTGTAAAAAACTTCCTTTATACCCTCAATAATGGCAAGATAGCCAAAAAGAGATTCAATTGTAAGTAAAATCTACTGTATTATGTTGTATAGTATAGTATATACACATTCTTTGGATAAAGATAGAATAAAATTTGTTCAAGATTTGCTTATGCCATGATCGTTCATTGCATTTGAAAGTAAGACTTGCTCCAGAAGAGATATCTAACAAGTTGACTGGCTATGAACACAATGGAGTAACATGTGTTGGCATGAAAACAGATATCCCGGTAAGCTACTTATCTAATCTGTTGAAATTTCTATTGCTGTTTGTTGAATTGAAGTATTTCAGTCCGTCATACGAAATCAGCTCCACAAGATCATTTAAGAGTGTGAACAAGTTCTGCTTATTTGTCCTTATATTTACATCAGGTATTGTAACACCAAGTAGTATTAGACTTCAAAGGAACGTATCCTCTAGACCTAATATGGCATACATGGCTTTATATATACTCCATCTTATCTATGGAAGTTTCAATGCTCGACTTTACTTATAAATCATTGAAGTGTTTGACTATGAATCAAAATTCGGAAGGTACTTTAGTAGCCTTTCTTCACGTACACAATGGATATTTGACAATATTTTGGAGATGAATCAAGGAAATGACCTCCACGATAATGATGATCACAAGCCATTGGGTTATTATGACATGAAAATTTCTACTAATATATTTTTACATAATCATTTCATGGTGAATGATGGTAGGTGATTTTGGATGAAGCAATTGTGAAGCTTCAACCTGATTTCTTTTGGCTGGGTGGCGGAGAGATCGATCTAAAACTGGGAATCAGGACCTCTGAGTTCATTAGCTTCACAAAACCATTCATTGTGAATTGTAGTGGTTCTTGATTTTACATGGAAAAATCTCTTTTGAAGTATTCCAAAGGTGCCTATTTGTCTCCGATTATCAGCGCATACCCTTGAAAACTGACCCATTAAAGCTTTCGAGCCCATTGTTCTCTGATATATATTAGTCATTTGTAGCCCAGCTCATTTAATCAAAGAGATTTTTCATTTGGTATGTTAAAGCACCAATCTTTATTCTTCCTATCATGTTCATGTGTAGATGTTAAAGTTAGACAAGAAAGTAAATAGAAAGTAAAGAACAAGAACAAAGTTCAAGTATTAAGAAACTATGCAAGTCTAATCATATGTATCATTGATTAAACAGTAAATACATGGTCGGTATTACAACTTGTCTTACAAGAAAATACAAGAACATACAATTGTTAAGTTTTAGACTAACTAGAAAACTTAAACAATTACAAAGAGAATAAGTGACACACACTTAAAATGGTGACTAACACATTTGTGAATGATGCGGCTGTGTCTCAACCACAATAGAAGTTAAATAATGGCCGAAGGAATTTATTTTCTAGTTGGCTCTAACTACCCTCTGGTTTTTAATAAAAGTTATATTTCTAGGTAATATATGTCCATATTTTGGACAAGGTATATACTCGATCTAGGCATGGTGAATTCTGCTAGTTCCGGACCGGGCGTGGTATCCTTCATAACTAAACCTAAAAACTATAACATGTGGCAAACCTGTCTCATTCCTCTTCGGGTATCTTATCGGGTTACCCCTTCAGGGCTACTAACTTCGCCAACCTGACCCGTTTCTCATTACCCGTTAGTAACCCCTGTTGAGTATCTTATCAGATATTTTATACTGTACAATTTTTTCTAATATTAAGAAACTTCATCTCCTCTATGCCATATATGTTTTCACCTTCAAATCACCAAAGTAATCTCTTTTAATTATAAAATTTATTGATAAGCAAATGGGGTGTAATAACAATATTGGAAAATACTCTGAAATTATTTATAGGTCATAGATAATCAAACGTTTGACATAATCTTGAGCTAAACACCCGAAATATTATATAAAACTAGAAATTTGGATCTCAATGGTTGGCAAATAACTTAAGATACTACAAAGAATAAGTATATATATATATATTCACCTATCATCATAAAAGTTCTTGTTAATGCAAGTATCTCTCTATATAACTAAGAGAAGATTGATTTATTCCTATGTGGCAATTTATTTAAGTGACAACTAAGTTTTTTGCTTACTTGTCATTTTTTCATCATTTTAATTATTCATGATACAATATACATCTTTAAAATCCATTTTTTAAGGTAAATATCTTTCTATATAACTAAGAGAGGATAGTTTTTTTCCTAGGTGACACTTCTCTTTTCGTGTCAACTAGGCTTTTTGCTTAGGTGACATTTTCTGATAATTTTAATGTTTTTTTAGATATATTGACATTTAAATCTATATTTTTTAGTGCTCATGTGGCACTTCAATTGGCACATCATCATTTGTCTACGTGAACATTTGTTTTTTTTTTTTATCAATTTTAAATAACAAATAAAAAAGCCAAATATAAGTTTAGAACTCGACCTCTATATAACTAAGAGAGGATAGTTTTTTTCCTAGGTGACACTTCTCTTTTCGTGTCAACTAGCTTTTTGCTTAGGTGACATTTTTTGATAATTTTAATGTTTTTTTAGATATATTGACATTTAAATCTATATTTTTTAGTGCTCATGTGGCACTTCAATTGGCACATCATCATTTGTCTACGTGGACATTTGTTTTTTTTAATCAATTATAAATAACAAATAAAAAAGCCAAATATAAGTTTAGAACTCATGACCTCTAACTTTTTATATTATGTACAAACCACTTGATCTAACTTAATATTTTTAATTTTTTACAAAACTACGGTAGATATTTAGCGGATATTAAAACTAATTAAATTTCCTCTCTTCACCTTTATATCTTTTTTTCATCCTTTTTTTCTTTCCATATTCTACTTTATATATGTTTCTTTCAAATTTTACATGCATAATAAAAGTGCAATATCATTAAAAATCCTTTTAGTTTTTATTGTTATATATATAACATTTATTAATACTCTTGACGTATATATGTTAATCATTGTTTTCAAGTAATATTACTTAAATTATTATATTTGTAATCAATTTAATGTAATGTGTATATTATCATGCATCGCATGGGGCATAATCTAGTAATATCATAAATAAGAATATACGAGTATATAACGTGTTTCAATTCGTGGGTGAGAGCCAGGGGCCGGAAGGAAAAAAACTCCCCATATGAAATCCTAACTCGTTCCAAAATTAATTTTTAAGTTTCGTCCATCACCGATCACCTTTATAATCTTTCACCCTCTATAACCTATCACCCCGGCCACTAGTTATCCCTTATTAATATCCGTAAGGGTGTTGGTACATATTCTAGTGACAACAGATTATAGAAATGAATTTTTTTTAATGAGTCTATTTTAAAAAATATATAAAATATTAAAAAAATCAAAAAATGAAAAATGAAAATGAAAAAAAATAATCATAGTATCAAAAGGGGAGAGAGAGAAGAGAAATGAGTGGTTGATGAAGAAATGTGACTCAACTGTCACATGCTTAAGAACTCAAGTCTAACTACATGAAGCTATTAGAATAAGTCATCACGTTGCACCCACGTGTTTGTTTGTGTCCTTTATTTTCTGCATTATATGTTAGTGGAATAATGGGTCAAGTGGTTTCCCCACTTATCCTTTAGTGTGGTAGGTTATTGTGATATTTTAGGATTTCTTTTACTATTTAATGGCTGGGGTGTATAGCTTTATGTATCCACTTTTAAAGTAATCAAATATCACTTGAGTTCTCATATTATTTTGTGTGTGAAAATCTCAAATATTCCAACAGTTTTGGTATCAGAGCCAACACCGGCTCTTGATCGATCCTGTTCTCTTCCCCACAAAATTCCTCTTCCCTTTCATGGCCGAAAACAATTCCAATACTAACTCAACCCCTGGTGTTTCAATTCCCGTCTTCAAAGGAGATGGTTATGAACACTGGAGCATCATAATGAAGACCATTCTCAAGTCTCGAAAACTATGGGATGTGGTTCATCTTGGTGTCACTGCAATTCCAGATACAACTCCAGATCGCAGAGCAGCCAAGAAAAAGGATGCTTTAGCCATGTCTTTTATTCAACAAGGAGTCCATGATAATCTCTTCTCTAGAATTGCTGCATCAGAATCTGCCAAGGATACGTGGGATACATTAAGGGTTGAGTTCCAGGGTGACTCACAAGTGCAATCTGTGAAACTTCAAGGGCTCCGACGAGATTTTGAGAATCTCGCCATGAAAAATGACGAAGCTGTGGGTGATTACTTTTCTCGCGTGATGGATAACGTAGGGCGTCAACGATCCTATGGCGAGGAACTCACAGATCAGAAGGTGGTGTAAAAAATACTTCGAAGCTTAACCCCAAAATACGACTATGTCACATCATCCATTGAAGTTGCGGGTGATTTAGACAAAGTCACTCCGGTAAAGCTTATGGGGGTTCTCCAGTCCCAGGATGAACGACTCAACAGTCGAATCACAACTAATGCTACAGCAACAAAAATTGAAGTTCAAGATGAGCAAGCACTACATGTTGCCCACGATCAGCCCAAAGCCACTCGTGGTCGAGGTCGGGGTCGTGGGTCTCCACGTGGAAGAGGTTTTGGTCGAGGCCGTGGCATATTTGACCGGAGTAAGGTTCCACATTGCTATGTGTGCAAGAAATATGGCCATCTAAAAAAAAGATTGCTGGTACAACCCAGATGATGTTCAAGTCAATGTAGCAGAAAATGAGGAAGAATCTGAAGGACATGAAGACGAAACCCCACATCTTTTACTTACATGTCATGCAGAACCCGTTGATCAAGTGGCATTGATGACTGTCGCGGAGAACTCATGTAACAAGGCACATTTATGGATTATAGACTCGGGGTGTTCGAATCACATGACAGGCCTAAAATCAAGCTTCACCTTTTTAGATGAAACCGTTAACTTGGGGGTTCAATTAGGTGATAAAAAAAAGCTTGCTGTTGAAGGAAAAGGGACAGTGAGAATGCATGTTGGTCACAATGTGTACAAGATGCTTGAAGATGTCTATTATGCACCAAAGTTGGAGTACAACCTGTTGAGTGTGGGGCAACTTATGAGAAAGGGATATGCACTTCTTTTTTATGATGGTAAATGTGTAGTCAAAAATAAATCCATGGGGTCCAACATTATGGAGATTCTAGTTGATGCCAACAACATGTTTGTAGTTGATGCCACCAATCTTCTCACCATAGCAGAAACCTCCAAGACCAATCAAGATCTTGAAGCACTAAAATGGCATCACAGGTATGGTCATTTAAATTTCAAAAGCCTGAAACAATTGCATGACAAAGAAATGGTAGAAGGTCTTCCTAAAATAAAGTCCAACTTACAATGTGAGACTTGTATAATAGGCAAGCAAGCTAGGAAACCATTCAGCTCAAGCTCTTGGCGTGCCAAGACCAAATTGGGTCTTGTACACACCGACTTGTGTGGACCAATGCAAACTCCTAGCTTAGGAAATAGTCTGTACTATCTCCTATTTGTTGATGATCTTACACGTATGTGTTGGGTTTACTTTTTGGCTCAAAAGAGTGATGCCTTTGAAAAATTTAAACGTTTCAAGGCAATGATAGAAAATCAATGTAGCTCAACCATTAAAATCCTTCGTTCTGACAGAGGAGGAGAGTTCTGCTCACATGAGTTCAACAACTTTTGTGAGCTTGCTGGAATTAAAAGAGAAGTGACGGTGCCATACACTCCTCAACATAATGGAGTGGTGGAACGAAAAAATAGAACAATTATGAATCTTGCACGAAGCATGCTTAGAGAAAAGGAGCTGCCAAATACTTTCTGGGCTGAAGCGGTGTCTGCTGCTTTCTATACAATGAATAGATCTCCCACGAAGGCTCTAGTCAATCAAACTCCACTTCATGTTTGGTCAGGTATGAAACCTTCTGTGAATCATATGAGAACTTTTGGATGTATTGCATTTGGCTCTGTTCCCTCTCAATTAAGGAAAAAATTAGATAATAAGTCAGAGAGGGCTATACTTATTGGGTATTCAGATGATATTGATGGGGTGTATCGGTTATATAATCCACACACAAAAACATTTCGTGTAAAACGTGATGTTGACTTCTTGGAACATGAAAAGTGGGATTGGAACACTAATTTGGATAGGTCTAGTACTGCTCCTACTTACCATATTATTGACCCATTTCCTATTGAGGATGTGACCCCTAATACTACACCTGCACCAACTGTACCAAATAATGAACCCAACCATTCACATGACAACAACAATCCTGTCACTTTACCACCTACCAACCTACCCAATAATTCCCAATCTACTAACCCTGGACAAAACACTACTCTTGAGCAAAACAATGAGCCATTCACATCCACTCATACAACTCATGTACAACCTACTACTCTAACCGGGCCCACCAAAAGACCTTCAAAAACTCCACTTTGGATGCAAGATTATACTAGTGGTGAAGGACTTTCAGATAGTGATAATGAACTTCTCACTTGCCAATTTGCTTTAAATACAACAGATCCCATCACCTATTCTCAAGCAGCCAAGTCAGAAAAATGGATGGAAGCAATGAACAAAGAGATTGAAGCCATTGAAAGGAATCATACATGGGAATTAGTGCCTCTACCTCCTGAAAGAAGCACTATTGGGGTCAAGTGGTTGTTCAAAATCAAGAAGGGCACTGATGGAGTTGTTCTGAAACACAAGGCTCGACTGGTAGCTAAAGGGTATTCACAACAACCAGGTATTGATTTTCAAGAAACATTTGCTCCTGTAGCACGGTTTGAAACAATTAGGCTGGTTATCTCTGTGGCTGCTCAGAGGGGATGGACTATCCATCAACTCGACGTTAAATCTGCCTTTTTGAATGGTGACCTGACAGAGGAAATATACATTGACTAGCCATAAGGGTTCATTTCTAAAGAACATCCGGAAATGGTATACAAGCTACACAAGGCATTGTATGGCTTGAAACAAGCCCCACGGGCTTGGTACTCAAAAATTGATACGTATTTTGGAGACCATGGATACCATAAAAGTCAAAGTGAATCCACTCTTTATGGTAAGCAAACTGCAACAGGTAACAGCATCTTTGTTTGTTTATACGTTGATGATATCATTTGTACAGCCTCTTGTGATGAGCTGATTGAAGAATTCAAGAAAGGCATGAAGGAGACTTTTGAGATGACTGATCTTGGAATGCTAAAGCTCTTTCTTGGTCTGGAGGTTGAGCAGGTTAGGGACAGAATCTTCTTACATCAAAAGAGTTATGCTCGAAGTCTACTTGCAAAATTTTGCACCCCTGCTGACAAGATAGAGTTCACTCCTATGAACTACAATGAAAAGCTATCCGTGAATGATGGAGCTGATGGAGCTAACGGGGAAACATTTAGAAGCATGGTGGGAGGACTTATTTATCTCACTCACACTAGGCCCGACTTGGCATATGCAGTGAGTATGGTTTCAAGGTTTATGCATAATCCTTCCAAAATTCATATGGGTGCAGCACATCGGATACTTAAGTATGTGTCTGGGACAATTGATCATGGCATATGGTACTCGAAAGGGGCTGAAATTTCATTGATTGGTTACAGTGATAGTGACTGGGCGAGTTGCATTGATGATAGGAAAAGTCTCTCAGCTTATGTTTTCTCGATGGGCAGTGGAGCAGTTTCATGGAGTTCAAAAAAACAGCCTACTGTGGCTCTCTCGAGTACTGAAGCGGAGTATATTGCAGCTGGTGGAGCCACATGTCAAGCTATCTGGTTGCATCGTATTCTCGAAGACATGGGGCTGATGCAAAAAGAACCCACTATCATCTACTGTGACAACAAGTCTTCCATTAGTTTATCCAAAAATCCAGTTTATCACAGTAGATCAAAACACATTGACCTTAAATATCATTTCATTAGAGAAATGGTCGAAAAAAAGGTGGTGTCTTTGGAATTTTGTGGTACTCACGATCAGGTTGCTGATGTTCTCACTAAGTCTTTAACCAAAGAAAAGTTTGCCTACTTCAGGTGGTTACTTGGCATGAGACAGCTTGACTCAAGTGGGGATGAAGAAATGTGGCTCAACTGTCACATGCTTAAGAACTCAAGTCTAACTACATGAAGCTATTAGAATAAGTCATCACGTTGCACCCACGTGTTTGTTTGTGTCCTTTATTTTCTGCATTATATGTTAGTGGAATAATGGGTCAAGTGGTTTCCCCACTTATCCTTTAGTGTGGTAGGTTATTGTGATATTTTAGGATTTCTTTTACTATTTAATGGCTGGGGTGTATAGCTTTATGTATCCACTTTTAAAGTAATCAAATATCACTTGAGTTCTCATATTATTTTGTGTGTGAAAATCTCAAATATTCCAACAGTTGAGATTTATCCCCTTGTACTTTTTAAAAGGAGTGTCATCAAAAGGCGAGGTTAGTTTATATCAATCCTAGCTAAGCCTTTGTTTGATATATAACATCTAATACCATCTTCAGCGGTGTACGAGAAAAGGGAGATATAGACTGGTGAGGTTGCTTAAAAGAAACTTTAAGAGGGTGCCCAATGCCCTCGTTCGAGGGCTCGTCCGCCCTCCAGGGACGAGTCCACACCGTTGGGTGGGACTCGTCCCTCGCTCGTCCCTCGCACTCGTCCGCCCCACTCGTTCCTGCAGGGACGAGTCTTTGGGTTTTTTTTTTTTTTTTTTTTTAATCCTATATACAAAGAAGAAGACAAAAAAATTAGTGGGTCCAAGACTAGTCCTTGAGGGATGAGTGCATTGGGTGCATTTTGGAGGGATTAGTCCTTGGAGTGTTTTTTGCTGATGTGGCGCTGACAGGGACTAGTCTTTGGGGGATGAGTCCCTCCCACTGGGTACCCTCTAATAGAAAAGTAGCTTGGCCTCTATCTAGTGAAGTACGCAGATAATATCTGTGTGAACATTGAACAAGAAAACAAATTAACCAATGGCCCTGCTTGTAGGACATTCCCTGCCAAACGGCCGGTAAGGAGTACGTATAAACATCAGAGAACACTTGTTGTGTTCACTTTATGTATGGAATACATGTTTTTATGTTTGAATAGGACCCGTTGATTATTAGTATTATATCATGCATCCTAGCTAGCATTTAACATTAAAAAAAGTCAAATGTATCTCAGGAAATGGGAAATCTCATTTCTTTTGCAACTACAAATAATTAGAGAGACATATTATTATATACGAGGGAAAGTGTCCGCACGTTGCGGCGGTGAGATGGTGGGGTAATAGGTCATAGGAGGTGATAAGTCATAGAGTGTGATAGCCAAATGCTTTAGCCGTACGGGCTCCGCCCTCGGATTTAAAAATTCGTCGAAAGTATATCAAATGACATCTCTAATGAAAGAGCATGAAATTTTAAGAACACCCGTACAATTTTTATAATTTATCGATAAACGGTTTTTGAGATAAACGATTTTGAATGAATTAGAGGAATAAAATGATTTATGGAGGAGAGAGAAAAAATGAGTGGTTTAGATTTGAGGAGAGAGAAAAAAAAATGAGTGGTTGAGATTTAAGGGTATTATAGGTATATAGGTAGAGATGTTTAAATTAGTGAAAAAAGAATATGGGTAATTTAGGTAGTTCAAATCATCTTTTGAGATTCTAAAAAAGGGCAAAATGCTTTATAAGATAGTATAGATATCAGGTTAAATTTGCTATAATAAAGTTATTAATTTGAAGTAGTAGTAGAACAATTATTAAACAAACATAGTACGTAATTCCGCCTTCTTCTTTTATGTTCACTACAACAAATTGTTGTTTTCTTCACATTTTTTTCTACGCGTTTGATAAATTGCGTAAATTTTTTATTATTTCTTTACACTTATAAATCTATAGAAGTTATACACATATATAAGTGTATAGAATATAAAAATAAAGTGTATAGAATTTTATACACCTGAAAATGTGTAAAATATATAAGTTCTACGCATTTGAAAGTGTATAAGTTCAAGTACTCTATACACTTGAAAGTGTATAAATATGTACACTTTATAAAATTTGATACGGTAAAAGGTGTATAGAATTTTTAGGAGTCTTATAATATTACACGCATTTAAATGTGTAGAATTTTTAGTATTATATACGGAGTATGTATCAATGAACATATCATTTAGAAACACATGAAGAAATCATGTAAATAAATAAACAACTACGGTGGATATTATTTGGATTGTGAAAACATTCCCACTTTTCGTCAAATATATACAGGCACTGTCATCTTCCAAGTGCCTGTATATATTTGGATAGATGATAGTAGTATAGTAGCTCCAAAAAACATAATTTATTTTCGCTCCATTAATTAGCTCCTTATCTCTAGTTTTTTTTTTTTCAAAATAAAAACTAATTATAAAACACAGCATAGCCAAATGAGGAAGATATATAATTGGATACGCAATTCCACATTGTTCTGTTGTCAATGCAACGCCATTCTGATTGCTAAAACCTTAGGATACTTAATTGGTATTGCACCATTTATTTTTGCACTTTTTTTAGTATCTCGAGACCGTCCAGGTTTCTACCTCGACGATTTACATGTTTCTTTGCTAAACAAAACACTCAACTCGTCATCCACCAACACAACAACCATGATTCACTTCGATCTCATAATCGAAAATTCAGAGCTTTTTTATGGTCTCTACTACAAAGACCCTCTTAATCTCACTTTCACTTATTTCCCACCACCCATAAACAAGAACACCAATGTAACCATAGGAATATACCCCATTCAGGGGTTTTATCTAGGGTTGGCAAAGGTTAAACACGTCCGAGATTCTGTCGTGGTTCAAGACATATTTTCTGTGGCTAAACAGCTCAAGGGACCAGCGAAAGTGGCGCTTTTGTCAGTGGATTTGGATGCCAGAGTGAAGTTTAAGTCGATTGAGCATAGGAAAATTCATCTAGTGGCTAGAGCTTTTGTCGAAATTAACTGCAACACTGGTAATGTTGTTCTAAATAAGAACAATTTTCCTTTGGATTACATTTCTGGATCGGATAAATGGAAATTTCTGCAATGGTTAGCATTTACCTTTTTGCTTATAATTTTTTTGACCATGGTATGCTGTTGTATGTCACTATGCTGCTAAGTGTCTAAGACTGTTGTTGTATAAGACCATGTTATATACTATTGTTGTATTTTGAAAGAAATTCAAAAGAATATATTTCAACATTGGGCTTGATTCTGTCTGTAACCAATGTATTTATCCAAAAAATAGTTATAAAATTCCGCCGCAACGCGCGAGTACTATGCTCGTTAATGTTAATGTATTTAAATTTTTTGCTTTTTTGGTGTACAAATCAAAATAAGTTTTATGTTTCAGATGAAAATGCATAACAAAATCAAGTCGGTTTATAAAATTTATAACAATTTTAACACCTAAAACATGTATAAATTTTAACAACTTGCTTAACAACCTGAAATTTTACTATTTTATACTCGTATATAAATTTGAGTGTTTTTCATTAGACACTAGTTATGAAACTGGACCTAAGAAAACCTTACCCATTTTTTCCTAACGGCAAAAAATACTTATGAAAATCTTTTAAATGAACTTACCAACTAGCAATCAAAATGAATTTATGAAAACTTTTTTCTAAAAAAAAATCAACAAATAATAATAAAAAGACCTTTTGGAAAATAAAACTAATAATAAAGATGGTCTTGTAAAAACATTTTAAAGAAATTATTAATGCTGATGTAATCATGAACTTAAATATAATGGTAACATAATAACAGTTGTCAGTTTAAAATGAAAAAAGAAAAAAATATTATAGTGATACATAATGATTATTAGGTGTTTACTTTTCACCTTGATATATCTAATGAAAATAATAACGAGTAATAATTAGTATACTTAAGTAGTTACCATCAAACAAAGTTAACCCACCTTAAACGAATAGCTTAAGATTATTGGGTAATAGAAATTCGATTTTGGGCCTAAACCTTCTCTACTCACTTCAAGAGCAATGTTTTAGTAGAATAAGATAGAATCAACAAATAATAATAAAAAGACCTTTTGGAAAATAAAACTAATAATAAAGATGGTCTTGTAAAAACATTTTAAAGAAATTATTAATGCTGATGTAATCATGAACTTAAATATAATGGTAACATAATAACAGTTGTCAGTTTAAAATGAAAAAAGAAAAAAATATTATAGTGATACATAATGATTATTAGGTGTTTACTTTTCACCTTGATATATCTAATGAAAATAATAACGAGTAATAATTAGTATACTTAAGTAGTTACCATCAAACAAAGTTAACCCACCTTAAACGAATAGCTTAAGATTATTGGGTAATAGAAATTCGATTTTGGGCCTAAACCTTCTCTACTCACTTCAAGAGCAATGTTTTAGTAGAATAAGATAGAATATAAAATAATTTCAGCCCATAATATGAAGGCCCGAAAGGTGTGCTTGAAAGGCTGAAAAAAGTCGTAGGCTTGTAAGACTTTAGTTAAGTTTAGTTTGACAAAGAACTACTAGAGATGTGCAGGGCCGGATATTGGGCTGTGCAACCTGTTCAAGGGAACAGGGGCCATATCCTTATAAGGCCCATTTCAAACAAAGTATATGTATGTATATAACCTGTGGCTGTGCAGAACATTTGTTTTTTTGTTCACGTGAGTGTGACTCTCCAGCATTTATGATCCAACGTTCCAACATGTCCTTCATAGGCCTCCCTTACTTAAACTTTAGTTTATTAAAGAGTTAATGACATAAATCGTCCCTGTGGTTTAAACATTAATTAAAAAATTTTAAAAAATGGTTTTTTTTTTTTTTTTTTTTTTTTTTTTTTTTTTTTTTTTTTTTTTTTTTTTTTTTTTTTTTTTTTGTTTTTTTTTTTTTTTTTTTTTTTTTTTTTTTTTTTTTTTTTTTTTTTTTTTTTTTTTTTTTTTTGCAGATGTCGTGGTCCGAAAATGTATGGTTGGACTCTAATGGTTGTAAATCTATGATTTGAGTAACACCAAGTAATCCACAAACATCATATACATTAGGGTGAAGAAGATGATGATGATGATCTGTTTCCGTTTTGTTGGCGTGAAGACGATGATGACGATGATCCGTTTATGATTTAACATACATGATAATGATGATGGGGGTTTATTTTTATGACTTAGATGTTGATGCAGAATCGACGTTGAAGAAGAAATTTGAAAGTTATTTTGTTGATGATCATTTTGTGTGTGTTTATATTTGGATAAGGTGTTGGTGTTTTGTTGTGTACCATTTGTTTGGATAATTGGATCCCATCTCAAAATACATCCCATGTGAGAACAGTTATTGATCCTTGAAATTTTTTTTTGCATGTCGTGGTCCGAAAATGTATGGTTGGACTCTAATGGTTGTAAATCTATGATTTGAGTAACACCAAGTAATCCACAAACATCATATACATTAGGGTGAAGAAGATGATGATGATGATCTGTTTCCGTTTTGTTGGCGTGAAGACGATGATGACGATGATCCGTTTATGATTTAACATACATGATAATGATGATGGGGGTTTATTTTTATGACTTAGATGTTGATGCAGAATCGACGTTGAAGAAGAAATTTGAAAGTTATTTTGTTGATGATCATTTTGTGTGTGTTTATATTTGGATAAGGTGTTGGTGTTTTGTTGTGTACCATTTGTTTGGATAATTGGAACAGTTATTGATCCTTGAAATTTTTTTTTATCTATAGCTATAAAAAATATGTTCAATTTTTAATTAAAAAAAATTACTCCATCTGTCCCATTAAATGTGTCTTATTTTGAATTTTCAAAGTCATCTTTTATAAACTTTGACCTTAAATATTTTGATTTGTGTTATATAATATTTGATGAATATTATACCAATAAAATATACATGTAAAACTCAATCAATTCATATAACTTTCATCAAATATTATATAACACAAATCAAAATATTTAAAATCAAAGTTTATAAAGAAATACTTTGAAAATTCAAAATATGACACATTTAGTGGGACGGGGAGTATAAAAGGGTGTTATTGTAATAAACAAAAGGGTAAATTACACTTTTCGTCCCTGAAGTTGGCAGCTTTTGCACTTTTCGTCCCTAATGTTTAAAAGTTACAATTTTAACCTTAAAGTTGGCAGATTTTTTCAATTGACGTCATTTGGCCAAACGGTGTTAAGTTTCAGCCGTTAACGTCCGCACGTGCAAAACACGTGAGGGCATTAATGTCTTTTCCCATTTAAACTCGAGGGACTGAAAGTGCAAAATGCGACATGTTCAGGGACGAATATTGAAATTTACTGTATTTATAAAATCCCTTTTTTTATAAAACCCCATTTTTCATGTATATATATAAACACTAAACAGCCACCGCCGGAAAAGCTCAAGAACACGCCGGAAAACTTGAAGATCGATTTCTCCTTCGTTTCAGCGAGTTACAACTCGAAATTAGCACCAAAACATTCTAAATCAGATTCCGAACAAATCCTTGGCAACTGTTTTCTGTTTTATCGTCGCCGGAAAAAATGGAGTCTCGCCGGAAAACTTAAAATTGCGATTACTCTCTCGTTTCTTCGAATTAGAAGACGAAACCACCACCGATATACTCTAAATAACACCGAGAACAATCCCTAACCAACAAAAACTGTTTTCAAGTTCGTCGGAAAACTCGCCGGAAAGATTAAAATGATGATATCTTTGTTGTTTCTTCGAGTTAAGACCTGAATCCACCACCAAACGACTCAACACTTGATCGCGAACAAACCCTAGGCAAAAATTATTCGATTTGAACCTTGCCGGAAAACTCAACTTCTCGCCGGAATCTGTAACCAACACCAAAACTCAACGAAAATGGAGAACTGAACACATCTACTTGATCAGAATTTCACTCCGAACAAAACCTTATGATTATCACCTTGATTTGATCAGAAACGGTTATTGATTTGAAGAGAGAAGTTGTTGTTTTCTTTTTGGTCTTTTTCTGTTTTCTGTTTCTTCGAGTTAAGACCTGAATCCACCACCATTATTTCTGTTTTCTGTTTTCTGGTGGTGATGGGGTGGACGCACGTGAGATTTAGGTTTATTATATATGGCTAATAAATAGATCTTAATTGTATTTGGTTGTGTAAAATCTGAAAAAACATGATGGCCGGACTATTTTCCGGCGAGAATAGGTGGTGGTGGTGCGGTGGTGGGTCACAATGGTGGTGGCCGGATGCTTGAGAGGGAAGAAGGGGTGTTTGAGAGGAAGAAGGATGTCTAAAGACAAAAATGCCCTCACATGTTTGTCACATGTGATCATTAATGGTCAGAAACTCACGGTGTTAGGCCAAAGGACGTCAATTGAAAAAATCTGCCAACTTTAAGATTAAAATTGTAATTTTTAAACGTTAGGGACGAAAAGTGCAAAAGCTGTCAACTTCAGGGACGAAAAGTGTAATTTACCCTAAACAAAAAAGTACATACCTAACCTTTACATTTACCCACGTTCATTTTATTCCCAACCAGATTTTTTGTATCTCACTTTATGCTTCTCTTTCATTTTTTTCTCTCTCTTTCTTTCTCACCCATTTTTGGATATGATTGAAACCCAGAAAAAAAAAGATACAACAATTATGTGGAATAAATTTTTTTATTTTTGGTAATATATTATCAGTATTATTTTTTCAAATTTTGTAGATCTGTTCACCATGTGGTCTCGTATCTCAGTTTTTGTGATGATGGTTATAAGGGGATACTGTAAAAAAGATTTTATGGATGACCGTCCGGCAATTTAGCCGGAAAATGCTCAAGAATGTGGATGCTCATTTTTTTTAAATGGTTTCGTCTCTTTTTGTTCATCTATTATGGATGCATCTTTTCTTGGTCATTTTATATGGATGCATTTTTTTTTATCATCTATTCTTAGTCATTTTATATGGTTGCTTTTTTTTTTTTTTAAAAAATCAGATCATGTATCACTTTTTTTAGTAGATGAATCTTTCTTTTATCAAATTTTATGTTAGTTTTTTTTGTTTTATCTACGATGGATGCAATTTTTTAGATGCTTATTATTAATGTATTTGATAAATAAATAAAAAAAAATTGTGGATGCACTTATTTCAATTTTTTTGCATCCATCTCAATCTTTTATAAAATTTAATAAAATCAGTATCAAATTCCAAAAGACAAGAATTCCAGTTTAATGATATAATTAAATTAATATAATGGCTATTAATTTTTATGTAATGTTCATACTAAGATTATGCATCCTATGATATTATTATTAATAAAAATTAAAATCCACACATTTTTATGATATGGTCGATTATAAAGGCTAAGGGTAAATCTATATATAGCAAAATAAGACTGGAACAAGAAAGAGAAAGATGATAAATTTACAAATCTGTCCCTGTTCTGTCTTTATGTAGGATGTACCGGAACGGTACCCTATATATATATATATATATATATATATATATGGTCTACAAACTTCCACGTATCCGTTCAACCTTCCACTTATTACAATGTTTATATCCCATCTACTACTTTATCTATAACATATACATACAATACATCATACAATTGCCTTTTCAAAAGAATCATTCTATCACTTTTCTTTCACTTAAACGAATATAAAAAATACATATATAAATGGAGATAAAAACCAAGACGAAGCACGAGCAATAGCAACACAACAACACATGGTAGATTGTTTATCTTCAACTTCTACAAATCTACTATTCAAGACTCCAAGTTTACGTTAAAAAATAGTTATTTTTGTTTTTTTACATCTTCTTCCCTCCTTTCTTTTTATTGAGATAGTTTTTGTATCTATATATATATGAGCGAATATTGTATATATCTATACAAGTTTTGGGTTTTTGGGGGTTTTCCGGATTTTGACGCGGACCAACCCGAAACCCAAAATGTCAAGAAATGGGAACCCAAGAACCGGCCCATATGGGTTTCGGTCCGGGTCGAATCGGGTTCGGGCGGGTCAAACTCGGGTCTCGGGTTTTGGTCTCTTAGCTCATCCCTACCTACATATTATTTGTCGTTATGCATACCATGTTCCATACCCTAAAATTTGTATTCTGCCTCTCATTCATACATCAGAAAAAACGAAATCTGGGTTTCTCTAATCCGCTTCTTTTCCATCACCTCCATACATAAAAAAACAGAAAAACGAATCATGGGTTTCTGAAAATCGCCTTTTATCCATACATCAAAGGCAGAAAACGACTCCTGAGTTTTGTCTGTTGCAAGTGCCGATCTCCTTAAAATGGTACAAACATATTTTACTTGTATATAACATACAAATCTCGCATATGTATCATTCAATATATAGGAAAAAGTGAATGTAAGGCTCTTAGGTATTAAGCTTATGTATGAAACACTCACATACTAATTTTTTAATCCATAAAATTCATGAGGGTCAAACATTTATTCATTAAACACAAAATATTCAAAAATTAGTATGTGAGAGGTTCCACACCTAAGCTTAGGCGCGGGACAATCTTATATTCTCTTTTCCCTTATATATAGTATATATAAGGTTGTCCCAAACCTAAATTTAGGTATGGAACCCTCACATATGATTTTTTTTAAACCATAAAATTCATGGGGGCTATGTGATTTATTCATTAAACAAAAAATATTTAAATAGTTGTATGTGAGAGGTTTCACATCTAATCTTAACTATGAGACAACCTTATATAAGGGTAAAAATTCATAAAGAAGGCACTAGAAAAAGGAGAGAGAGCTCATTTTTGAAGTGTTTTGGCTAGTTTTTTTTTGGTTTTTTTTCACTTTTTTGTTTTCTTTTTTTTATTAACTCATTCCAAAATAAAATTTTTTTTAAAAATTCTAATCCGAGTTAATGAGCTATACATATAAATGGTACGGTACGGACTTCGCCCTTAAAGATATTAAGAAGGGGTAGCTTGTAAGAGTGATAGGTTATAGGGGTGATCGGTGATGGGATGATCTATCTAACAGGCTCCGCCCCTAGCCAACATGGCCCCGCCATAGACTCACAGGCTTCGCCTATTGTTAGGTCCAGATTTAGTCCAGATTTACTGGACTCGCTCCAGACTCGACTATTGGAGCCTTACTGAAGATCTGTCCAGAAACGTGTTCTACTGGACCTACTCCAGACTTGGAATCTGGAGTCCCTCTGAAGATTTGTCCAGAAATAATGGAAGACCAGTGAGCAAATACTTGTATAGGAAATCTGGAGTATTCTCCAGATTAGCTCACTGGACTTCAACCCCAGTCCAGATCAACTCTACTGAAGACATTCTCACTAAAGTCAAAGACTGAAGTCAGAATAAAGAAGACTTACAAATGGCGGAGTCCACTGGAAGTCTTACCAGATCTGTACACTAGAGGATTGTCAGTGTTCTAGACCCTACAAGTCTGAACACTGATATCGAGGATTGACTTTTGCCTTTACACACTTTCCAAAGAACAAACCACTTGTTCTTTACCAAAGTATACGTGTGTAAAGATGGTTGGATAAAAGGATACAAAGTCATTTGATGTGACTTTATCCTTATTCCTTATCCAATGCATTTAATGTTCTTGTCGGATCATTAAATGCATGCAACCAGATTTGTACGGCACAAAATTCACCATAAATACAAAGTCATTTCCTTGACATAAATACTTTTAAGCATACATTTTGCATTTAAGTGAATTTGTCCAAATACTCTCGATCTTAAACAGGGATACTTCACAACTTTAAGTATCTCGATCCAAAAGAGTTATTTGACAAATATAGATCATTTGTAATTCATAGGTTGTTAGGATACATACTTATTTGTATTATCTTGATTCCGCACAACCTTATATTTTATTTAACATCATAAATAAAATACACAATTGAAAAATACATAATGTTCCACTTTACTTGTTTATTGCTTTAAGTCTTGTTATTACTTTGTTTATATATTCTTGCATTTATTTACAAGTAATACTAGTCCATTCTAGTGATTATTAGACTTGTTGTATTTTACACTTTCCTGGTTAACCATCGAACTTAAGGGACTCACATTTGGTATCAGAGCAGAAGGCTAAACATTGCCTAGATCTGTTTCTTTGATGGCTAACCAAGAAAATACACAAGGAAGTTTTAATCTTGGTCCCGATCCTAATGCTAATATTAATGATCAAAATGAACCACCTATTGTTAATAACACTAATCCACCTCCTCCTCCTACTCCTGCTTCTCCACATGTGCATGTGCACTACTCAAATAATCTTGTTCCTAAATTCAGTGGGAACAGTGATGAATTTGGTACGTAGAAGGCTAGGATGGTTTTGCATGTCACTGGTATTGAGAGGAACATGATGAAAATTTTAAATGAAGGTCCTTATGTACCAACATCACCTCTCAATCCCCTTCTTGATCCTTCTGGATCTAGAAGAGGAAGGGAAAAGAGGGAGGAACATTGGTCTGAAGAGGAGAGGAGATTGGTGAATCTAGACACCCTTCTCAAAAACATGATCCTCGGGGCCGTTCCTGAAACCCTAATTCCCACACTAGTTATTTTTCCTAGTGCTAAAACCATGTGGGATGAACTTTTAAACCAACATGAAGGAGGAGATGACACCATTGTCACCAGAAAGGTCTCCTTAAACAAGAGGTATGAGTCATTTTTTTGCTCAGCCTAACGAGTCTCTCACTGGTACTTACACCAGATTTATGAGTATCATAAACCAATTGAGAGGTCTTGGGGTTGAGAAGGACAAGGATATACTTCTGAAGAAATTTTGTGATATTCTACCCACCAAATGGTCTCACATGATCCTGGTCTTACGACAAGGTAAAACTCTGCACACACACACTCTCTCAACTCTATATGGAGCTTTCAGGTACACTGAAGAAAATCAAGCTCAGAGAGTGGTGGCAGAACAAGATGCTTTTAACCATGCCTTCAGTAGTCCTAATGTGGTTAGTCATACTGAACCACATAGTACAACACTGATATCTTCTGAGAATGTATTTTCTATGAAGAAGATGGTGTCTGAACTCATGGATTCTGGAGAGACCAGTCAAATCTCTCTAGACTGTTGTGATGAAACTGATGATGATGACCTCATTGCAATGATTGCTAAAACGTTTAACCGTTTCAAAGCAAGAGCAAATAGGCCATCTGGACAATTTGCATCCAGTTCTTCCACTAATAAGACCAATTTGACATGCTTTAAGTGTGGCAAAAAGGGTCATTTCATGAAAGAGTGCAGGTCCAACCAGTTTGTATCCAAACCTGGTCCATTCTCTTCAAATAATAAGCCTGATGATAGCTATAAACTGAAATATAAAAAGCTTAAGGCCCAGATTTCTCTCATGGCACAACAAATTGAAAACAATAATAAGTGCATGATTGCAACAACTGAATAGAAGTGGGTTCCTTCTGATGAATCATCTGCTGATGAAGAAGAAGAAAGAGATTGCTGTTACATGGCTCTGGCAGACGATGAGCACCTGGTGAAGGAAGATGTCACATCTGGACGATGGGTAGACATTGTTATTAAGAAGGTTAGTGATTATGATTGTGCAACTGACCAAGAACTAAAACTGGACATAGCTGAAGCTCTTAATTCTGATTTGATATTTGTAGAAACTGTTAGATCTGATTGTGTAAATGGTCTAGAAACAGATTCTTCTGAAATAACTGTTTTAAAATCAAAATTGAAAGAACTTCAAGACATTGAACTGGCATTTCAAGCCCAGGTTCTGGTAACTGAACAATTGATTCAAGAAAAACAAGATCTTGAAGTCATTTTAGAGAAAGAAAAACTGGTAATTAAATCATGGCTAGAAACCAAAAAAGCCATATGATGCTGGAGTAAATCAATTTCCTGCTCAAAAACGTGCATACTTAGATGGAAATACTCATGTAGCATCATTAATACCAGTAATCGATCGATTACCAGAGGGGTTCAGGCCCACCACTGTTTATGATGAGCCTGTAACTCCCAAGACCAATATTTACCCAGTTCAATCCCCAGAGGTCAAGACTGGAGCATTCCAGATGACTGCTCCAGTTAAAGAGGTTTATCGGAATAAACCTTTGCCTCAGACCAATCCCCTACCTAAGCCTAGGACTGGAAAGGCTAAGGTGTCATCTGAAGAAAATATTTTGTCCATGTTAGAGAGCCAGATTCAAATTCTGACTCGTCAATCTCAAAGTTTTAATGCAAGATTAAACTTTATTGAGGGTACTTCATCTGGCCCTAGACAAAATACAAAACCTTTTGCTAAGAAAGTTAAATTTATTTCTCCAGTTGAGAAAAAGAAAAAGGTTTCAAAACTATCAACCCAGTGGTCTTTTCAACTAAGACCACTGTTGAAGAAAGTGAACTAAACCAGATTGCCCCAGGGACCTATAAGGGAGGTCCAGTGAACCCATCAGTCGATGGGTTCCCAAATCTAACTGATAAGTATCTGGTGTATGTGTAGGGCGATCGAAAGAAATATATCTGGTATCTTGACAGTGCTGCTGGCAGGACGATGACTAGATGTAAGACCCTGCTGAGGAGTTCACCATTTCTGATGGACCCTCCATTACTTTTGGAAATGATGGTTGTGGAAAGACTGAGGGATACGATGTTCTGAACAATGGACAAGTCAAGTTCAGACGTGTTGCATTTGTGAATGGTTTGAAATACAACCTGATCAGTGTAAGTCAAATGTGTGATGATGGCTATCAAGTTCTATTCAATATTGCTCAGGGTATCGTATTCAACAAGGACTGGAAGGTAGTGTTGATTGCTCCCAGAAAAGGGAATGTGTACGTGATGGATATGGAAAGCTCTCCTTCAGAGCAGTGTTTCTATACTCAAGCTGATGAAGACACAAACTGGTTATAGCACAAAAGGTTATCCCATTTAAATTTCAAGAATATTAATAAGTTGTCCAGAAAACAACTTGCAGATGGGATACCTTCAGTTTCCTTCAAAAAGGAAAGGCCATGTCCAGGATGTGAGATGGGTAAGCAAAAACGTACCAGTTTCAAGACCAGACAGAATTTCAGCATATCTGAATCTCTTCATATGCTTCATATGGACCTCTTTGGTCCAGTGAATGTTCAGACTTGTGCTGGTAAAAGATACACCCTGGTGATCGTAGATGAATTCTCCAGATATTGTTGGGTGATCTTTCTGAGGTCTAAAAGTGAAGCTGCTGCTGAAATCATCAATCTTATCAAGCAAATTGAGCTCAAGTACAGTCGAAAAGTGTGTCAGTTAAGAAGTGACAATGGAACAGAATTCCAGAATGCAACTCTGGAGTCATTCTGTACTGACACTGTCATCTCCCAGAATTTCTCATCAGCCCGCTCTCCAGAACAAAATGGAGTGGTGAAAAGGAAGAATCGAACGCTGATAGAAGCTGCCAGGAGTATGCTTGCTGAATCTGGTCTGTCTATCAGTTTCTGGGCGGAAGCAATTGCAACTGCTTGCCACACCCAGAATCGATCAGTGTACATCAAAAGACACAAAAAGACAGCCTATGAAGTCTTAAGAAATAGAAAACCAAATATTGGTTATTTTCACGTTTTTGGATGTCCAGTTTACATCCTGAACGACTCCAGTCAGTTAGACAAATTTGATGCCAAAGCTGATGAAGGGTATTTCTTAGGCTATTCAGCCATTCGCAAGGCCTTCAGAGTCTACAACAAGAGACTGGAGAAGGTCCATGAGTCAATTCATGTAACATTTGATGAATCAAATGCTGCAATCAACAAGAAGCCAGCCCTTGACACTCCCCAGTAACTCCAATTGTCTTTTGTGAATCTGATCCTATAAACGACAAAAATAAAGATTCAAAAGACACAGTTTCCAGTCATCCTGATCTGGAACCTGTTCAGAAAAAGAAACTCTCCAGTAGTACTCCATTCTATCCTTCTATTATTTTCAAACTACCCTCTGAAATTAATATTGGATCAGATGTTCGTACTTTCACTATGTATTTAACTGGCAGTAGACCAGATATTATGTTTTCAACATGTTTATGTGCCAGATATCAGTCTAATCCAAAGGAATCTCATATGCTTGCTGTAAAGCGCATACTGAAGTACCTTAAAGGTGTCCCCAGTCTAGGTTTTTGGTATCCCAAAGGCTCAGGCATGGATCTAATGGGTTATTCAGATTCAGATCATGCAGGTTGTAAGATAGATAGGAAATCCACAACTGGTGGATGTCATTTCCTAGGTGGCAAACTGGTCAGCTGGACCAGTAAGAAGCAAACTTCAGTTTCATTGTCCACTGCTGAAGCTGAATACGTGTCTGCAGCCAGTTGTTGTGCTCAGATACTCTGGATGAAGAACCAGTTGCTTGATTATGGTATTAAATATTCAAAGACCCCCAATCTTTTGTGATAATACCAGTGCCATTGCTATCTCAAACAATCCAGTCATGCACTCCAGAACGAAGCACATTGATCTCAAGTATCACTTTATTCGTGATCATATTATGAAAAACAACATTGAACTCCATTTTATTCCCACTGACAAACAACTCGCTGACATTTTACCAAACCTCTGGATGTCAAAACTTTTGAATATCTTGTTGGTGAGTTGGGAATGTTAAACCCTTAAATCTGGTAACTGCTCAGATATTGAACGCCTTTGTGTACTATCTTTGCATTATTAGATTTCTGGAACATTCCAGGGAAAGACTTGAAAGATATTTTTTTCTTAAAAAATGTTTTAAGTTCAAGGGGAATTTATTAATTTATTTTCTCACTGGACAAACTCTTCAGAAAATATTACTGGTGCTTTGTAAATGTGTCCCTCTCACTGGTAACTGGACAGATTGAAGTGCGTGTTTAAGGTGACTTATGTCTCCTTGTAAATGTGTCCCTCTCATTTGTCTGAATTAGTTGACGTGCAAGTTTGAGGTTACCAGTCTTTCAAAAATGGTTTTCACTGGTACTTTACTGGAGTGTCCCTGATGTGACTAATTTATACCCATTACCCACATCGTTATTGACCATTTATTTATATGTTTTAAGTAGATTTTATGTGCATTTGGCGCGTTTATGGTGTTTGTTAGTGTTTTCAGGCTCTGAACAGGTTCCGCGTTCATTTGGCACATTTTCGGATGATCTTTGGTCAAGAAGTGATTTATGATAATCGAGAGTTGGTTTAAGAGGAAGAGACGGCGAGTTTAAGCAAGTTCAAGATTGTAAAGAAGAATTGTTGTTTACAGGCACATGACTGCGCCGCAGTGGGGATGCACCAAGCCCACTGCGCCGCAGCCATTATCCACGGACATTAATTGAATTCACCCCACTGCGCCGCAGTGGGGAATGCAAGGAGATGACTGCGCCGCAGTCACATAAGGAAAAAGGAAGACGTGGAAATGAACTGCGCCGCAGTGGTGGTTGGCTTAGCCACTGCGCCGCAGTCCCTTGAAGGTCAAAGTCAACAACACCTCACTGCGCCGCAGTGAGGGAAGGCACAACATCACTGCGCCGCAGTGGGTGCACGGAGCTGAAGGGTTTAGGTCGGTTTTGCATCAGATTTTTGGAGGAGTATAAATATAAACCATAAGCCTAATTCCCAACTTATCAAACATTCTTTCTAGGAGCTGCTCTACAAGGGGTTTTATCAGGTTTCCAAGCAAGTCTTTCTTAGGCGGATCCACTGAAGATTCACGACCACCCATCTAGATCGTATCTACTTACTGTCTTGCAATTTTCTATTTTCTCAAACGATTGGTACAATATGTTCTTCTCTTATTTTGATTACTATTGTTATTTAATCATGAGTGGCTAAATTGTTTATCATCCACCTTGTTGAAACGAGACGAATGATGTGATTGCAATATCTTTTAATTCAATGAATTTATTTAATTATCGTTGTTCTGTGATCTTGATGATTTAATTCTTTTTAATGATTATTATAATATTGGTTGCATATAAATTCTTCGTTGGTGGTACCAGTTGAATGTATGTGTGATTTTGAAATGGTTGTTTGTCTATAAGCAATTATCACTAGTTCATGGTATGATAGTGAATATTATTTTAATAAAAAGAGTAATTTTGTCAACGTAATTTATAACGGTTGGTGGTACCACGTTATTTTTTATATAGGAATAATTGGTAATTTGATAGTCAATTAAACTGATTATTGGAAAAGTTGTCTAAAGCTTTGGTGGTACCGGCTTGGGTAATTTAACTAGTAAATTAGGTGAAGTGGTGATTTGTTCACGGTTGGTGGTACCACGTGAGCACATTATTCTTTTCACGGCTGTCTTTAAACTCAAATGAATTTGGTCTTAGCTATACGCAATCACATTTGAAGTCGAGTGAATTCAAGGTGGATGACTTTTATCTATATTGTTTGAAATCTTTCTTTACTTTTATGCAATTTGTTCTCTCAAATTTATTCTCATTTTATTGTCAAAAAGGATTTTCGAAGCAACACCCGTTTTCCAAACCATTTTACTAAACAACTAGCTCGATCCAATCCCCGAGAACGAACACAGTCTTGCCTTTTAACTATATTGCAAACGAATGGGTCCACTGCCCATAAGTGTGTAGTAGTCGTTCATTTGGTATTACTTGTTTTATAAGTTTTAAAACTCGATTTTTACACATCAGTCCCTCCAGTGTACCATCAGTACATGTTCACTGGACTAATCCACCAGTGATACTGGAGTGTCCAGTCAACCTCCAGATGCACTAAAATATGTCATAATATTTTCTAAATACTTGGTCATTGTGTGTGCCACGTAAGCAAATCTTTTTGGAGATATTTTTCCTACGTGGCATGTAAATTTTTCAACGTAATGATGGTATTTTTACCTTGGGAAATCAAAACGAGCAACTTGTTAGTGTTTGTGGGCTGTAAACTGTCACACATTTATGTGTGATGTGATGTAATTAATGCGGATCTCAGAACCTCGATCAAAATTATATTTGATAATTTCAAATAAACCGTTTGAGTTCCACATTCTTTCTCCTATTTATACCCACTTTCAATTTCATTTGCATTTACTTCGAACATATTTACTCCCAAATCTTTCAAATTCCTTCATTTACTTCTTCATTCATTTTCCAATCATCATCATCTCTCTTATTTACTTCATTTACATTCAATTCCTTCATCAATTCTTCATCATAACCTATATATATATTCAATTTCATCTTCATCTATTCTTTATAAAATGGCACCTAGACAGTCAAAATCGCTCAAAAATCTCCTTGCCGCTGAATATGCCCCTTCTGATAATGTTGAAAGGGCACCTCATATTAATCTTGAGGCAAATTCCATTAGAATCAACATGAATAACTGGATGGCAAGACTCTCTCTTTCTAGTGTTCATGATGCCCAATCGATTATTGGGAGATTAAACTCATTCTTTCTCTCTTGCCCATTATATGGTGCGTTAACATTAAATCCAGGAAGGATGTACACGAGTACCTGTGTGAATTCTGGTACACTGCAACATTTGATGATGAAACTTCATCTATCAATTATACTCTCAAGGGAGGTACCAGATCCCTTGGTTTCACTGCAAGTCTGCTCAGGTCTGTTCTACAGTTAAACTATCATGAACAGAATGAGTTGCCTATTGAGCTTCCCACTGGTATCAGTACAAGGGAAGTATGCAGGCTGATGGGGCACACGGATATCTTGGATGAGCATGGCCAGCTATCCAGGAAAGGGACTATCTACATGAGCAAGCTGTCAGACTCATGGAGATATTTCTTCACTCATATTGTTGAATGTCTGGGAGGCAGTTCTGGAGGGTTAGACCAGATAAATCAAACTCATCTCCAGATTGCCTACTGCTTATGGTTTGGGCTTATAGTGGACTTCGCCCAAATTCTTTTTGATGACCTGGTAGAGCGTCTCAGAGTGAAGGGAAGAAAACCTTTTGTTCCATATATTCGTTTCCTTTCACTGCTGTTTAAAATGGTCTTGGAGACCAGTATGATTTTGATACTACTCACTTTTCTGTGAGTGAGTATATGAGAGATTTGGTCAATCTCAGATCTCCACTGGATGAGGTAGATATTCCTCAGTCCATGCTTACCTTCCAAAGGGAAGAAGCTGAAATGGCTCCAGATAGAGGTCAAGCTGTTGAAAGAGCCTCTGGAGACCAAGATGTACAAATCATTGAAGCTGTACAACCAATTAGTCAAGTGGCTCCTGAAGGTCAAGTACAAGAAGTTGTTGAACCTTCCAGACGACCTAGAACTAACAGGCGTCTGATGAGAGCAGGACTTCAGGTGAATCCTGAAAGACATCCTGGGGATGTTATGAATTTGGATGGATCTTCAATTTTTGAACAAGAAAACATACAAGAGGTTGTTGGGCAGGTAACTGATGAACAAATTGAAAATGTTGCCCAAGTTGTTGAGCAGGTTGTTGAGGAAGTTGAGCAAAAGACTCAAATAGACTTAAATGTAGGGGCTGGTGAACAAGTGAATGTAGAGACTGGTGAATAGTCTGGTGAACAGACAGTTAGGATGGCTCCAGAATGGGATGACGTAGATTCCCCAATGTCTGAAGGTTTTGATGCAAACTTGAATTTTCTGGGTGAAGATGTCCAAGAAGAAGAAAGTCTACCAGAAATGCCACCACCACAATCAAACATGCCACCACCACCACCACCACCTTCAATTCCAGAACACACTCAATACTTCACTCCAGCAACCACTCAACCTTCACAATCTCAACCTCCACCTTGTGCGCCGGAGTCACCAGTTGCAACATCTGAAGCTGCAACTGAAGAGGACTGGGCACAAGTTCATCTAATGACCAGATTACCTTCAACTCTTGAACCTCCCAGTGGTCTCTCCACTTCATCTTCTGCCGAGGTCCAAGGCCTTTTAAGTAAGGTGGCGGACCTGGAGAGATCACTCTAGACTTCATCTCAGGTTATTTCAGACTTCAAATCATTATTATCAAATAACCTGGCATCTGAGATGAATGTCTTCGATGGGAATGAGAAGCTGGTTTATGAGAAGCTTGATGAACTGGTACTGGCCACAAACAAAAACACTGAAAGTTTCAAAGTGGCAGTCCAGGGTCTAGAGACAAGGTTGGTTAGATCTGTTCAGACTGCAGTCACTGGTGAACTGGCAGGTCTGAAAGAAGATGTTCAGAACTTGGTTTTCAGGGTCAGTTCTCTGGAGACTAGACCCACACTAGACCAGGATGCAGTTGTCAGCACAATAAGTGATGCATGTACAAGGAAGTTCAGAAACAATATGCTGAAAGAAATATGTGAAGAAGTTTCTGAGACTGTTCTTCGTAGCATTCATGATGGGGTGTTACCCCAAGTAGACAAGTTACTGGATGAGAAGTTGCCAAAACACTTGCCTAAAGCTGTTTCAAATGTTCAGAAGGAAGTGCAGGCACTTAAGAAAGTTGTGACTGAGACAACTCCAGTAGCAGGTACAACATTTGGTGCACTGGATAGACTTATGCTTGAAGAATTATGGAATGATCTCAAGTCAAGGACTGGTGATCATTCCAAGGGGGAAAAGTCGTCTGGTGACCAAACACTGAAGCAATTGTCACAAAGAGCATATTGCACTGAAGTCGGGCTACCTGAAGGAGCTACTGGTACTGAAGCCAGTGAGCCCCAGTTTGAGTCCTTCCCAGATATTCCATCAACTCTAAAGTCAGTTAAGGGAAAACAACAAATGGAATCTGGAGAGGAAGAGCAAACTGTTGAAGATGCTGACGATGAAACATCCAAGAAGCTTGAACAAGAATGCATCATGATAGAGATTTTCAAAAGAAATCAAAAAGATGAACTGCTGGCCCATCAAAGGGAGATGACAACTATGGGTACTCTGGATTCTTACAATGCTGGCAGGTTAGGCATTAATATTGAAGTGTATAAAAAGATGAAGGATGACCCCAGAGTTCATCAATGTTTGAGTTTATTGGATGATGTTCATGTACGCTCTTTCTACGCCGAAGAGGAACAAGTCTATGATTCTATAATTTATGGCGTGAGTGTACCAGAACTCATCAGACAAAGAAAGGATGAACTGGTAAGCCTCCAAAAAAAGATCAGAAAGAACGCTGGTGCTCTGGAGATAGAGTACAGGAAGCGACTTACTGGCTTACCAAAATTGACTGCCAGACAAATCAAAGCAATCAAAGATGCTGATGTAAGCAATTTCATTCCCCTGGACACTTCTCGAAAAATCAATCGTCAAGAACTCCAATCTGCTGTAGAGCAAAGGAGAGTGTCCAAGGAATCTGAATCATTGATCCAGCAAGCCAAGCTGAAAGAAAAATACAATGAGATGTTGAATTTCAGGGCTGATGCCAGAAGGATCACTGGTGCTGGAATCAAATTAGCTGAAGATCATGAAGGCATGTCTAAGTTTGAAGTAAAGTTGACCAGGGAGGGTAACTTTACTGATGAGAGAAAAAGTACTTCAGTCCAAGCTTTTGGATGGAGTGAACTGAAAGAAATCGCTTTAACGTTCAGGGGGAAGACAGATGTGTCGACTGATGTTAAAGCATTTCTGAAAAGAATTGAAAAGGTATGGAGAAGAAAGCAACAGATGGAAGTTGCAATGGGCATAAGATCACCAGAATCAATACCATCTTCTCCATCACCAAAGAGAAAGGCTACTGAAGATGCTCCAGGACAGACATCAAAAAGAAGGGCCTGACTCTTATCATTTACTTGTTGTAAATTTATTGTTTTATGAAACTTGTATACTATTTATCAGTTGATGTATGTAATAATAGTTGCAATTTTTGATTCATATAAGTAAATGATCATATTTAGTCTAAGTTAGAACTTAAATGATGAAACTGAAAACACTCATGATCTATAAAGTGTTTTCCAGTAACTTAGATTTTTAGACTAAGTCAAAAACTTGTGTTTTTCAAGCATACAAAATGTATAGATTCAAGCTTGAAAAACACTTGCATTATTTCTAAACAAATAGGGGGAATTTGTTAGGTCCAGATTTAGTCCAGATTTACTGGACTCGCTCCAGACTCGACTACTGGAGCCTTACTGAAGATCTGTCCAGAAACGTGTTCTACTGGACCTACTCCAGACTTGGAATCTGGAGTCCCTCTGAAGATTTGTCCAGAAATAATGGAAGACCAGTGAGCAAATACTTGTATAGGAAATCTGGAGTATTCTCTAGATTAGCTCACTGGACTTCAACCCCAGTCCAGATCAACTCTACTGAAGACATTCTCACTAAAGTCAAAGACTGAAGTCAGAATAAAGAAGACTTACAAATGGCGGAGTCCACTGGAAGTCTTACCAGATCTGTACACTGGAGGATTGTCAGTGTTCTAGACCCTACAAGTCTGAACACTGATATCGAGGATTGACTTTTGCCTTTACACACTTTCAAAAGAACAATCCACTTGTTCTTTACCAAAGTATACGTGTGTAAAGATGGTTGGATAAAAGGATACAAAGTCATTTGATGTTACTTTATCCTTATTCCTTATCCAATGCATTTAATGTTCTTGTCGGATCATTAAATGCATGCAACCAGATTTGTACGGCACAAAATTCACTGGTGAATTTTGTTGCCTATAAATACAAAGTCATTTCCTTGACATAAATACTTTTAAGCATACATTTTGCATTTAAGTGAATTTGTCCAAATACTCTCGATCTTAAACAGGGATACTTCCAACTTTAAGTATCTCGATCCAAAAGAGTTATTTGACAAATATAGATCATTTGTAATTAATAGGTTGTTAGGATACATACTTATTTGTATTATCTTGATTCCGCACAACCTTGTATTTTATTTAACATCATAAATAAAATACACAATTGAAAAATACATACTGTTCCACTTTACTTGTTTATTGCTTTAAGTCTTGTATTACTTTGTTTATATATTCTTGCATTTATTTACAAGTAATACTAGTCCATTCTAGTGATATTAGACTTGTTGTATTTTACACTTTCCTGGTTAACCATCGAACTTAAGGGACTCACACCTATAGCTCACGAGCTACGACCTTTGATTTTTTGTTTAAAATTAAATTTTGTTTTTGGAAATGTTAATTAAAGAGGAAATGAAAAAATGTCAAAAAAACCAAACTAAAAATAAAAATAAAAATGAGTGTTCTCTCCCTTTTCTCCTTAAGGTACCTTCTCTTTTGATCTCTACCCTATATATATATATATATATATTCTTCTGCTTATATAATATTAAGAAACCTAAACACTATATTGATCTAGTTTTTATTTCTTTTTTTCATATAACCAACAGATTGTAAAATTTTTACAGGATATGCGAAGGTGGATTTGTGTGACGACATCTATCTGTTCTCATTCGAAAACGAGGTGGATTTAGAGATTTTGGAATAATTTACGAAATTTAAAAAAGGTACATAGAAGTATTCTTAAGTTATAATTTACAGACCATTACATCTTATACTGTGTTGAATTCATTTATTAGTTAAAGAGTGTGTAGGTGAAATTATTTTAAGAGATGCTAGGTGAAAATATTACACATTTTCAACACATCCAAAAATAAAATGTTATTTTTTTTATAAGATAATATAGATGTAAAGAAAATCGTCGTTTGGTACTTTTTTTTGTTGCAAAATCTCCAAGAGGTCTACAATGTCACTGTTTAAAAATTACATGAACACTTTTAGAAAAGTTAAAAATAAGAACTACATAGGAATATTAATTTTTAAATATGTATAGATCAGATGTTTATCACCGCAGTGTAGGATCACATGTTTAAAACACTCAAAATATTCTTGATCATTAAAATTTTGGTGATGATGCAAGTACTTCATTAGTAGAGGGAGCTTACTATCTGTATTTATTTATCTCTGGTGGAATGAAAAAGATATTAACAACTAAAAAGAACACATCGAAACTAGAATAATAAAACCAGTTCAACTCAAATTTATCAAGAGTAGCTAAAAGCCTAAAAGACATGAATCTTGTACAAACTAATTCTTAAATAGTTAATACGAGCACTTACGGTCATTTGGATTGCAGTTCTGGGCTGCAAATAATGCCCTAACGTCTCGCATACCACTAATGCTTCAGCTTCATGTATTCTTTTGATGAGAACCGATGCAATTTGGTTGTGCAATTCAGAGTCATCAACCTTCTCATAAATCTTCTTTGCCTTGTCTATATTGTTAACCTTTTCATAACCCTTAACCAAGTCAACATTAACCCGAGTATTCGATATTATGCCATGATTTCTCATTAGTTCCACGACCTATAGAATAACACACACTTTCAAAATATCTGATCATTTATTTTTTCAATCAACTGAAATTCACCTTACCTTTTTGATATCTTTCTTAATAAAGCAGTTTCTTAAAGCAGTGCATATAAGGCTTAGACCATGCTCCGGTGAAAAACCACTTTTTTGGGTTGCCTATAAATCCACTTTAATAGGCAACCCTTAAAAGTAGATTTGCACTAGAGCGTGGTCCAAGCCTTATATGCATTGCTTTAAGAAAATGCTCTACTGAGGAAGATATCCAAAAGGTAAGGCGAATTTCAGCTAATTGGAAAAAAAAATGATCCGAGATTTTGAAAGTGTGTGTTCTTCTGTAGGTTGTGTAACTAGTGAAGAATCATGGCATAATACTGAATACTCAGGTTTATGTTGACTTGGTTAAGGGTTATGAAAAGGTTGACAATATAGACAAGGCAAGACAAATTTATGAGAAAACTGATGACTATGAATTGCACAACTAATATGCGCCGATTCTCATTAAACAAAGACATGAAGCTAAAGCAAAAGTGGTATGCAAGAAGTTAGGGCAACATTTGCAGCCCAGGAGTGTCATCCACATGACCGTAAGTGCTTTTATTAAATCCAACTATTTAGGAATTAGTTTGTACAAGATTCATGTCTTTTAGGCTTTGAGTTATTCTTGATAATTTTGAGTTGAACTCGTTTTATTATTTTAGTTTTGATGTGTTCAGCTGTTAATATATTTTTATTTTACCATATATATATATATATATATATATATAAATATAGATGGTAAGCTTCATCTACTAATGAAGTACTTACATCATTTTTAGAATTTCAAAGATCATGAATATTTTGAGTACTTTAAACATGTGATCCTATATTTCGGGGCAAATAATATTCCTATGTAGTTCTTATTTTTAACCTTTCTAAAAATGTTCATGTAATTTTTAAACGGTGGCATTGTGGCCCTTTTGGAGATTTTGGAACAAGGTTGGTATCATTCTTATCTTTTTAATACATTCTAACACAGTGTGTTGCCGTCATTATGATTCCCGGTTGGTCTCCAGTCAAATTATATTGGGCCTTGCA
>CM067174.1:8499438-8524057 GCA_034093135.1 Erigeron breviscapus | reverse complement strand
ACTTGTTCTTTACCAAAGTATACGTGTGTAAAAATGGTTGGATAAAAGGATACAAAGTCATTTGATGTGACTTTATCCTTATTCCTTATCCAATACATTTAATGTTCTTGTCGGATCATTAAATGTATGCAACCATATTTGTACGGCACAAAATTCACTGGTGAATTTTGTTGCCTATAAATACAAAGTCATTCCTTGACATAAATACTTTTAAGCATACATTTTGCATTTAAGTGAATTTGTCCAAATACTCTCGATCTTAAACAGGGATACTTCACAACTTTAAGTATCTCGATCCAAAAGAGTTATTGACAAATATAGATCATTTGTAATTCATAGGTTGTTAGGATACATACTTATTTGTATTATCTTGATTCCGCACAACCTTGTATTTTATTTAACATCATAAATAAAATACACAATGAAAAATACATAATGTTCCACTTTACTTGTTTATTGCTTTAAGTCTTGTATTACTTTATTATACTTGCATTTATATTAAAGTAATACTAGTCCATTCTAGTGATTATTAGACTTGTTGTATTTACACTTTCCTGGTTAACCATCGAACTTAAGGGACTCACACCTATAGCTCACGAGCTACGACCTTTGATTTTTTGTTTAAAATTAAATTTTGTTTTTGGAAATGTTAATTAAAGAGGAAATGAAAAAATGTCAAAAAAACCAAACTAAAAATAAAAATAAAAATGAGTGTTCTCTCCCTTTTCTCCTTAAGGTACCTTCTCTTTGATCTCTATCCTATATATATATATATGATATAAATGATCTAGTTTTTATTTCTTTTTTTCATATAACCAACAGATTGTAAAATTTTTACAGGATATGCGAAGGTGGATTTGTGTGACGACATCTATCTGTTCTCATTCGAAAACGAGGTGGATTTAGAGATTTTGGAATAATTTACGAAATTTAAAAAAGGTACATAGAAGTATTCTTAAGTTATAATTTACAGACCATTACATCTTATACTGTGTTGAATTCATTTATTAGTTAAAGAGTGTGTAGGTGAAAAGTGTGTAAAATTTTTAAGAGATGCTAGGTGAAAATATTACACATTTTCAACACTTCCAAAAATAAAATGTTATTTTTTTATAAATAAGTATAGATGTAAAGAAAATCGTCGTTTGGTACTTTTTTTTGTTGCAAAATCTCCAAGAGGTCTACAATGTCACTGTTTAAAAATTACATGAACACTTTTAGAAAAGTTAAAAATAAGAACTACATAGGAATATTAATTTTTAAATATGTATAGATCAGATGTTTATCACCGCAGTGTAGGATCACATGTTTAAAACACTCAAAATATTCTTGATCATTAAAATTTTGGTGATGATGCAAGTACTTCATTAGTAGAGGGAGCTTACTATCTGTATTTATTTATCTCTGGTGGAATGAAAAAGATATTAACAACTAAAAAGAACACATCGAAACTAGAATAATAAAACCAGTTCAACTCAAATTTATCAAGAGTAGCTAAAAGCCTAAAAGACATGAATCTTGTACAAACTAATTCTTAAATAGTTAATACGAGCACTTACGGTCATTTGGATTGCAGTTCTGGGCTGCAAATAATGCCCTAACGTCTCGCATACCACTAATGCTTCAGCTTCATGTATTCTTTTGATGAGAACCGATGCAATTTGGTTGTGCAATTCAGAGTCATCAACCTTCTCATAAATCTTCTTTGCCTTGTCTATATTGTTAACCTTTTCATAACCCTTAACCAAGTCAACATTAACCCGAGTATTCGATATTATGCCATGATTTCTCATTAGTTCCACGACCTATAGAATAACACACACTTTCAAAATATCTGATCATTTATTTTTTCAATCAACTGAAATTCACCTTACCTTTTTGATATCTTTCTTAATAAAGCAGTTTCTTAAAGCAGTGCATATAAGGCTTAGACCATGCTCCGGTGAAAAACCACTTTTTTGGGTTGCCTATAAATCCACTTTAATAGGCAACCCTTAAAAGTAGATTTGCACTAGAGCGTGGTCCAAGCCTTATATGCATTGCTTTAAGAAAATGCTCTACTGAGGAAGATATCCAAAAGGTAAGGCGAATTTCAGCTAATTGGAAAAAAAAATGATCCGAGATTTTGAAAGTGTGTGTTCTTCTGTAGGTTGTGTAACTAGTGAAGAATCATGGCATAATACTGAATACTCAGGTTTATGTTGACTTGGTTAAGGGTTATGAAAAGGTTGACAATATAGACAAGGCAAGACAAATTTATGAGAAAACTGATGACTATGAATTGCACAACTAATATGCGCCGATTCTCATTAAACAAAGACATGAAGCTAAAGCAAAAGTGGTATGCAAGAAGTTAGGGCAACATTTGCAGCCCAGGAGTGTCATCCACATGACCGTAAGTGCTTTTATTAAATCCAACTATTTAGGAATTAGTTTGTACAAGATTCATGTCTTTTAGGCTTTGAGTTATTCTTGATAATTTTGAGTTGAACTCGTTTTATTATTTTAGTTTTATATATATATATATATATATATATATATATATATATATATATATATATATATATATATATATATATATATATATATATATATATATATATATATATATATATATATATATATATATATATATATATATATATATATATATATATATATATATATATATATATATATATATATATATATATATATATATATATATATATATATATATATATATATATATATATATATATATATATATATATATATATATATATATATATATATATATATATATATATATATATATATATATATATATATATATATATATATATATATATATATATATATATATATATATATATATATATATATATATATATATATATATATATATATATATATATATATATATATATATATATATATATATATATATATATATATATATATATATATATATATATATATATATATATATATATATATATATATATATATATATATATATATATATATATATATATATATATATATATATATATATATATATATATATATATATATATATATATATATATATATATATATATATATATATATATATATATATATATATATATATATATATATATATATATATATATATATATATATATATATATATATATATATATATATATATATATATATATATATATATATATATATATATATATATATATATATATATATATATATATATATATATATATATATATATATATATATATATATATATATATATATATATATATATATATATATATATATATATATATATATATATATATATATATATATATATATATATATATATATATATATATATATATATATATATATATATATATATATATATATATATATATATATATATATATATATATATATATATATATATATATATATATATATATATATATATATATATATATATATATATATATATATATATATATATATATATATATATATATATATTTTTATTTTACCATATATATATATATATATATATATAAATATAGATGGTAAGCTTCATCTACTAATGAAGTACTTACATCATTTTTAGAATTTCAAAGATCATGAATATTTTGAGTACTTTAAACATGTGATCCTATATTTCGGGGCAAATAATATTCCTATGTAGTTCTTATTTTTAACCTTTCTAAAAATGTTCATGTAATTTTTAAACGGTGGCATTGTGGCCCTTTTGGAGATTTTGGAACAAGGTTGGTATCATTCTTATCTTTTTAATACATTCTAACACAGTGTGTTGCCGTCATTATGATTCCCGGTTGGTCTCCAGTCAAATTATATTGGGCCTTGCAGTAAAATTAGTTTCTCTAGAGGAATCTATTTTTCTCATACCATTGTGCTGAATTGATTAGAAAAATGTTCTTTTTATGAGGTAAATGTTATAGAAAATACTGGTCACTTTCAAGTTCATTCTGTCAGCATTTATATCTTTTCAAGTTGGGATTAGTGTAATTTAATGTGTGGCAGCTACGTTTAGATCTTCCCATTAAGGTAACATCACATCAATCGAACCGTGAGCTTTTTTAGGCGCTAGGTAGTCCGACCATAAAAAGGGTAACCGGACCAGACTATCCGCGGCGATGTCGCCGCGGAAAGTCTCGTACATTTTTCCGTACAATGTTGACTATTACATCAGCTTTTGTCCATTTGTCTTATTCGACTTTCCGCGGCGATATCGCCGCGGAAAGTCGAATAAGACAAATGGACAAAAGTAGCTGTGACAGGCGACAGCTACTCTAGTATTTATTTGTCTTTTTCGACTTTCCGCGGCGATATCGCCGCGGAAAGTCGAAAAAGACAAATAAATACTATTGGTCAACAGGCGTTTTGGTTTGCTCATTCAGCTATAATTAACCGAAAATTGGTTCATAATTTTTATCGATCTCATTTTATAGCTCTCGTTTTGGTACACTGCAAAGGTTCATAATTTTTATCGATCTCATTTTATAGCTCTCGTTTTGGTACACTGCAAAGGTATGTATCTCTGCTTTCATTTGAACTACCAACTACCAATATTAATTTTCATTCCGAACATATTGAACTACATTACCATACATTAATTTTTATATATAGTATATTATAACTTTAGATATTTATATGCATATGTATTATGTTTAATCATATTATTGATATAAATGTGTTTTCAGATGGATTCTTTTGAGAATTTGTGGGGAGATCAAAATTTTGAGTTTAATTTAGAAGAGCCTGATGAAGAATTTGAGACCCCGGAGTTCGCCCCCCAGTTTGACTATGACGCAAACGATTTTTACACCGAGGAGGTATTATTAAATGATGACATCAACGTTTATTTAAAAGTTTTGTCACGATAATGAGTTTTGTTTGTTTCGGGAATACTTTACTATTTCAGGTTTTTCATTCACACGAAGAACTGTTCAACTGGGCCCAAAGAACAGCAAATGCGCTTGGTTATGTCTTAATCAAACGACGAACAAATTCCAACTCAGATGGTGTTGTCAATAAAATGACGTTATTGTGTAATCTTCATGGGGGAAAAGATAGAAGGTTACTTGGGCTCGTTACAAGGTCAGTAAAAATTGACTGCCCATTTAGATTGGATGGCCGCTTGAAAAGCGATGGTGGTTGGACGGTCAACATTATAGACCCGAGACATAATCACTATTCAGCTAACAATCTGGAGGGTTACGCGTACGCAAGAAGGATGAGTGAAGCTGAAAAATCATTTGTGGAAGCTGAATATCATCGCGGTACAGATCCCCGTCATATTCTAAAGCGGCTGAAAGATGAATTTCCAGGAAACTTGAGCCGCAAGGAGGACATTCACAATTTTCTAAAAACGTTACGGAAGAGGGCGGCCGAAAAAACATGGGGAAACTCCAATGCAGGTTACATATATAAAATATACATTTTTTAATATTTATTTACTTTGATATGGTATTTGAAACGAACCACATACGGCATTTTGTTCAACCGTCGCAGGTTATGTTCAGTTTGCTACAAGAGCAAAAATACTTGTATTATTACACCACAAATAGTGCAACTGGTCGGTTGCAAAATCTGTTTTTTATACATCCGACTTCCTTTGAGTTGTGGCGTGCATTTCCTTGGGTTATCCAAATAGACGCCACGTACAAAACCAACTTGTACAACATGCCATTGGTCGAGATTGTCGGGGTGACTTCAACAAACAGGACTTCAGCATATCGTACGCATTTATCACAAGTGAACAGGAACATAATTATAGATGGGTGTTGGAGTGTTTGAAGTCGACCCTAGGTGAAGGGTTTGATGTACGTGTCGTACTCACGGACAGAGATCTGGCCCTCATGAAAGCATGCAAAACTGTTATGCCGGAAGCATACCATTTACTTTGTAGAACCCACATATGGAGAAACATAGACAAACATTGCATGCCAGCATTCATCGCGCAAGGCAAATGGGGGCCTTTTTACGGATGGTGGAAAAAACTTTATGAATCGCGGACGCTAGAAGAGTACACCGAAAATGAAAAAGATTTAAAAGAGAAGATGGGAAAAGATTTAGACAGTATGTTTAGTGCACATGAATTTTTATTTTTATTTTTTACTTTTTTGGTAAATCACATATATCCACCCGTTTTAACCCAATAGTCAATTTACAGAGATGTACAAGTACTTGCAGAAGGAGTGGCTTTCACCGTACAAAGAAAAGTTTGTGTCATTTTGGGTCGATCAACATCTCAACTACCGTAACTACACTACCAACAGAGTTGAGGCTGAGCATTCACTCCTGAAGTCCGAGTTGAAGGGCCGATGTACATTTTACAGAATAATTCAATGTGTTAATTCTATCCTCGTCGGTCAACACACGGAAATAAAGGGACAACTGGAAGCGAGCAGGATTTATAGACACGGTAAACACAACTATCCATGTTTGAAGGACCTGCTTTGTGTTGTATCTGTGACAGCTCTGGATATTATGATTGAAGAAATTGATCGATTCAAAAATAAGATGGGTAAAGACTGGAGAAAGTGCGGGTGTAAGGTTCGGGCTAGTTGTGGGCTGCCATGTGCTTGCCAAATAGCTTCATACATGCATCACAGTAAGTATATTTAATTAGTCCATATTTGAATTTTTTTTTATAAATGCAAAAAAATTATATTGGCTTTTAAATAATGTAGGCAAACGTGTTGAGGTGGAGAACATAGATTGCTTTTGGAGAAAGCTAGACTTAACACCGTCGACGTGCCTGCCGGACAATGATAATCGAAAAGACTCAGATGATGACGAATGTATCAATGATTTAGTAGAGGATGTTAGGGTAAAGATAAAGCAGCAACCGAAGGCCCAGAGGAAAAACTGGATATCAAAGATAAAAGACATCGTCTATCCAGGGAGAACCAAAATTAAAGACCCTTCCGTTATTCAAAATAAACGTGGAAGACCAATCGGAGCAAAGAAAAAAATACCTCAAGTACGTCCAATCATAATTGATGTATAGTTAATCGATTTATTATATGTAAGTGCATCATGTTTTAACCTATAATTCGAAGTCTAATTAATTGATCTATTATTTGTTGCAGGTGCCCGACATTAACATACCAACGGCAAATACAGCACCTTCCGGTCTTCAAAAATCCAAGTCGGTTCAATTTTCCCGACCGACTTTTAAGGATACCCAGTCCATGGGTGGGTTTTCTGATCGTTTTTCGCATGCGTCATTATTTGGAGAGGGCCAGTACGGGAGACAGAGTGAATACATGAGCACACAATCACGTTTTTTCGACGAACCAGAAAGCCAACCACAATGGCCTGACAGTGGGAGACATAGTGAATATGTAGGCACAAGTTCAATTTTCGCAGACACTGCTAGTTTATTCGAAGAACCTCAAAGCCAACCACAATGGCCTGGCAGTGGGAGACAGAGTGAATATGTGGACACCGAAGCACGTATCCCAGCCACTATAAATTTCTTTGACGAACCTTATAACCAACCACAGGGTCAGTATGGGAGACATAGTGAGTATGTGGTAAGCGATTCACGATTCCCAGATACACAAAGTTTTTTCGGAGAACCGAATAACCAAACGCAAGGAGAAACGTCCAGCTTTGTTGATCAACTATTTGGGGGATCACATACACAGAACTTCTCTGAACCGGTTACACACAACTTCTTCGAGACGGAGTCAACATGGACTGACATGAGAACATACCTTCATCAACTCCCCTTTTACTTTCAACGTTACGTTGTGGGTATAAAAAATGTTTCATCTGATGGTAACTGTGGATTTCGAGCACTGGCTGTTGCTTTGGGTGAATCTGAGGAAAAGTTCGAGTGGATTCGCAAACTAATGCTAGAGGAGTATGAGTCCAAACTCGGATACTATGAGGTTGCATTCGGTGGTGAAGCAACACGCATACATACTTTGCTTCAAATCTCTTATCCCCATGGTCGCCCATATGAACACTGGATGGTGATTCCATATTGCGCTATGCTTCTGTCCAATGCTTTGGGTCTTATAATTATCTGTTTAAGTGTCAAAGAAAACATCACATGTTTCCCTTTTTGGAAGGGGCCAGGCCAGCTATACCGTGACGAGCCGATTTGCATTGGCCTGGTCTCGGGAAATTCACATTTTGTTACGGTTTCTTTAGACAAGGACTGCCCATTGCCTTACCCCTCAGCTTGGGGATTTGATAAACCTGCATCGCGGGCATGGGCAGTTAATGCGAAATACAAAGTCCGTTTGGCTGATTACGACAGACACATTTTTCTTTTTTTTTTTTTTTTTTTTTTTTTTTTTTTTTTTTTTTTTTTTTTTTTTTTTTTTTTTTTTTTTTTTTTTTTTTTTTTTTTTTTTTTTTTTTTTTTTTTTTTTTTTTTTTTTTTTTTTTTTTTTTTTTTTTTTTTTTTTTTTTTTTTTTTCAAGCTACTAAGGCACCTCCGCAATTTCAGCAGATTGATTAGTTGATTTATATTATATAACTAGTTTTAGACCCGTGTAAAAACACGAAATATAGATAACCCTTTTACAAGTTTAATTTTTTTTTGCCGTTACTTATTTCATCTAAGTACTTACAAAGGCAACTTCATTAGTTTAATGTATGTTGACGATACTGGTTACATTAGTCATTCATTGAGATGAATCTTTGTTTTTAATTACATTTTGACAGTCCATGGAATTGTTATGTTTGTGTTGGTTATAATGTGTTCACAAGTTAATTTATGTAGTCAATTAATTTTTTCCAAACAAAATCAACACTTTTAAAATGAAGGATAAAGGACCAAATATTTAACTTAACAAATGATGGTCGAGATATTTTATACAAATTTAAGCATAATTAATGTGGTTTATATTGAAAATGTTTATAAAAAGCTTTAGAGATTTATAATAGAAACTTATATTTAAGTTACAAAACTTTTCACATTTTCTATAATATACATAGTTGTAGACCCGTGTAATACACGGATTATCGATAGACATTTTATAAAATAAGTCTTATCATCTGATTATTTAATAAAAATTTTAATTTTTACAAATCTCTATTTACACTTTAAGCGTTATCAAATGATAAAGCACTATAAGCAATCGTTATTATCAGACTTATTAAACTTACATATAAAATAAAAAAGACAAGGTGAACAAACATATAAATTGTATATGTAAAAACTGGTTTGACCTACAATAATTAATTTCATTTCAATCGAGTGTCATACGTAAATTAATCTCCTTTAATATAGTTAGAGATAGAGATACTTGGTTTGTTGACTTATATTGATTAGTTTGTTTTTTTTTTACTTATATTTGTTATTATGCATATATTTGATGTTTAACTTTTTTCCCTTTTTACATATTTTTTTTTCACTTGTTACATATACGTATACTAGTGACTATATTGCGAGCCATGAATATCATAAACAACACAACAAAATATAAATTTATAACTAAACCACAAACACATGTTTAAAAATATATTGTTTATAACAACCAAATACTAATAATTATCATTGTCCTCGTCATCATCATTACCCAAATAGATATCATCATTACCCAAATTTATGGATCCTAAAGAGAACGGAGAGGTGGGAGCAAATTGCGAGCCATACGCAGTAGAGGAGGGATCACTTTGCGCGCCATGAGCATGTGCAGCAGCGGACCAATTAAATACAGCATCAGGATCAAACCAACTCGCCTGCGTAGGAGCAGAGTTGAGATCCAAAGGGGTCTGACTACCCTGGCTACCCTGAGCATGAGATGGTCCACCTTGGCTTCCCTGACCATCATAGATATGACTACCGTGTGGCTGCGTCAAATGAGTGTAGTCATACTCTGTGTCTCCCACACCCCGAACGATCCTCCCTAGCCCGCGGCGGTGGCCAGGCCGGTTTCCAAATGTAGCCGGAAAAATTTCTGGCTGGGGTGTTGGGACAGGGTCCCGTTCACGCTCCTCCTTCTTCTCCTTGAGCTTCTCCTGAATCACGTTAAAGTGTATATATATATATATATAAGGTTAATAAAATGAGTAAGTAATACTTAAAATATAAATTAAAAAGAGACATTTACATAATTAGCTTGAGCTGCCGGGTGTTCCCATGACCCATCCGCATGCTTGTGTCTGGTCGCATACATTTCGACCAGATCAGGGTCTTCTCCGTCATGAGTTCGCTGTAAGCACATCAAATTATCATAAGAATCTGGTTTATTTGCGAAATAAATATTTTTAAACACAAGTGATTATTTCATTCTTTGTTACCGCATATTGGTCGACATACTGAGATGCCGACTGCCGACCGTGGGTCCCTGCGAGGATTTGGAGCTTCCGGTTATCCTTGTTGGTCTTGGCCCTTTTCACACGGTCCTCCCTCTGGTAGAAGCGCAACAAATCCGACCAGTCCTCCGGCTCCATACCCTGGGGAACAGCTCCCTCCAACTCATCAACCTTCTCTAAACCCCCCTTAGCATCGAAGTGGGCTTTCTTGAATCCGCTTTTCCAGTTCCGATACATATGTTGCGCATCAGCGGTGATTGTGCGCTCAAATGCTTTCCGGATGGGATCATTGGGGTCCAAATTGATGAAGTGATCCAATCTGAACCGTTGCTGCAGTTTTTAAGTAATAGTTAGCAATATATCAAATTTTCACAAATTATGAATTTAGGAATATAAAATTATAGAGATTGTACGTTTAAGGCTGGAATTAGGAACGCCTTATCTTGCGAGGGCACATCCGCCCATGAGTCATAAGTCATAGGGACCCCACTACCACGAACCAATGTCCCTATATAGCTCTTAAACATAGACCCCGTTTCCCCCACCGCGTGCCACGTCTTAAACTTTTTCGTGTCAAAATCAACTTCAAGTCGACCTTGTTCTTGATATTTTTTCTCCAGGTTTAGTGCCTGGTTCTTCCCCCTGCCTTTTTTAGGTCCTACAACACAAAATAATTATTAATTTCACATGAAGTCCATAAATAAAAATTAATATATAGAAACACAAAATTTCTTACCACCGCTCCCGGCGCAACCCCAAATTTTCCGGACCCACGATTTACGTGGTGGGTCATTATCACCATCCCCACCATGCACTGTAGCCATTTATACTGCAAATTACAAATCAAATTATACTCATATTAATAATACATACAACAGCTTACCAATAACACAAGAATAACAACAATTACAAACCACTAATTTATCACTTATAACAATCACAATACTAACTAATAATCCTAACACATCAATTTACAATACTAATAAACCTAACAAATCTATAGAAAATAAAATACAAACATATACCAAAACTATCAAAAAACAAATAAAAGCAAACAAAAAAAGGTAATGGCCAGAAAATACATACCTTGTCGGTAAAAAACTCGCCGGAAAAAGTGATGGCCGGATTTAAAAAATAGGGTTTTGGTTGAGATTTGTTTGGTATTTTAAAAGAGAGATGGGGATGGTGGAAAGCAAAGTCGCCGCGGAAAGTTGGCCGGGAAAATCGCCGGAAAAAGTGATGGCCGGAATTGATTTTTGGGTTTTGAAAGAGATGGAGGTTTTTTTTTTCGTTCAGATATATATATATATATATATATATATATATATATATATATATATATATATATATATATATATATATATATATATATATATATATATATATATATATATATATATATATATATATATATATATATATATATATATATATATATATATATATATATATATATATATATATATATATATATATATATATATATATATATATATATATATATATATATATATATATATATATATATATATATATATATATATATATATATATATATATATATATATATATATATATATATATATATATATATATATATATATATATATATATATATATATATATATATATATATATATATATATATATATATATATATATATATATATATATATATATATATATATATATATATATATATATATATATATATATATATATATATATATATATATATATATATATATATATATATATATATATATATATATATATATATATATATATATATATATATATATATATATATATATATATATATATATATATATATATATATATATATATATATATATATATATATATATATATATATATATATATATATATATATATATATATATATATATATATATATATATATATATATATATATATATATATATATATATATATATATATATATATATATATATATATATATATATATATATATATATATATATATATATATATATATATATATATATATATATATATATATATATATATATATATATATATATATATATATATATATATATATATATATATATATATATATATATATATATATATATATATATATATATATATATATATATATATATATATATATATATATATATATATATATATATATATATATATATATATATATATATATATATATATATATATATATATATATATATATATATATATATATATATATATATATATATATATATATATATATATATATATATATATATATATATATATATATATATATATATATATATATATATATATATATATATATATATATATATATATATATATATATATATATATATATATATATATATATATATATATATATATATATATATATATATATATATATATATATATATATATATATATATATATATATATATATATATATATATATATATATATATATATATATATATATATATATATATATATATATATATATATATATATATATATATATATATATATATATATATATATATATATATATATATATATATATATATATATATATATATATATATATATATATATATATATATATATATATATATATATATATATATATATATATATATATATATATATATATATATATATATATATATATATATATATATATATATATATATATATATATATATATATATATATATATATATATATATATATATATATATATATATATATATATATATATATATATATATATATATATATATATATATATATATATATATATATATATATATATATATATATATATATATATATATATATATATATATATATATATATATATATATATATATATATATATATATATATATATATATATATATATATATATATATATATATATATATATATATATATATATATATATATATATATATATATATATATATATATATATATATATATATATATATATATATATATATATATATATATATATATATATATATATATATATATATATATATATATATATATATATATATATATATATATATATATATATATATATATATATATATATATATATATATATATATATATATATATATATATATATATATATATATATATATATATATATATATATATATATATATATATATATATATATATATATATATATATATATATATATATATATATATATATATATATATATATATATATATATATATATATATATATATATATATATATATATATATATATATATATATATATATATATATATATATATATATATATATATATATATATATATATATATATATATATATATATATATATATATATATATATATATATATATATATATATATATATATATATATATATATATATATATATATATATATATATATATATATATATATATATATATATATATATATATATATATATATATATATATATATATATCAATAATATGATTAAACATAATACATATGTATGGATAAATATCTAAAGTTATAATATACTATATATATATATATATATATATATAATGTATAAAACTAATATGTGTATCTAAAAAAAAAAAAAAAAAAAAAAAAAAAAAAAAAAAAAAAAAAAAAAAAAAAAAAAAAAAAAAAAAAAAAAAAAAAAAAAAAAAAAAAAAAAAAAAAAAAAAAACTTAACAAAAACAAAAACAAAAAAAAAGTAAAAAAAAAAAAAAAAAATACAAAAATAAAAACTATCAAAAAACAAATAAAAGCAAACAAAAAAGGGTAATGGCCAGAAAATACATACCTTGTCGGTAAAACTCGCCGGAAAACTCGCCGGAAAAAGTGATGGCCGGATTTAAAAAATAGGGTTTTGGTTGAGATTTGTTTGGTATTTTAAAAGAGAGATGGGGATGGTGGAAAGCAAAGTCGCCGCGGAAAGTTGGCCGGGAAAATCGCCGGAAAAAGGGATGGCCGGAATTGATTTTAAAAGACTTTTGTGGGTGTTTTTTTTCCGTTCGGCAGAGAGAAAGAATGGGGTGGGGAGGGGATAGAGAAGAAGGGGTCGAACTTAAATAACAATTTTCGAGGAGACTTTCCGCGGCGATATCGCCGCGGAAAGTGTGGTCAAAGGGTCAGGTGCAATTAATGCGGGTTGTTGGTGCAGGTTTTGTTTTTTTCGACTTTCCGCGGCGATATCGCCGCGGAAAGTGTGGTCAAAGGGTCAGGTGCAATTAATGCGGGTTGTTGGTGCAGGTTTTGTTTTTTTCGACTTTCCGCGGCGATATCGCCGCGGAAAGTGTGTGGTCCGGTTACCCTAAATTCCTTGGTCGGGGTACGCGTAGCGTTTTTAATTGATTCTGGAGACTTTCAAGGCAAACCACTCTATCATCACAGCCTGATGTAAAGGCTTCACTTATGATGTAGTTACCTAAAGTTAGGGCTGATTTATAGTATGGTTTTTACCCATAATATGCCTAGTTAACTATCATATATAACAAAAAGTAACTTAGTCTTTACACTTCTTGAGCAGTATGTATAACGTCAAAGTCCTAGATCAAAATCTCTGTGTTGCTTATCTCTTCCCTTCCCTTCCCTTCCATGTATCAAAATCTCTGTGTTATTCTGTATGACTGTGTTCATATCTCTATATCATTCAATCCATCCATTAGGTCATGAATGATTTCTTTTCATTATCAATATCACCCACGCACTACATCATATATAGTGTTATTATATAATATGATATTTTTTTCAATTCGATATGCTCTGTTCCGGTGGAGCTTCGATACTGATTCTGCTTTCGATACATAATTTTTTTAGTTCATGAAATGTGTAGATCTCATTGTAATTGTATATATTGTGTTTGACTCTTTGTGTATATACATATATGTGTAATTATATTATATTATATTATGTATAAAACTAATATGTGTATCTACAGAGTTGAATAATGTATTTATAGTTTTGGATTAATAATCTACGAGAGAAAGTACCCACGCGTTGTGGCGTTGAGATGGTGAGGGTGATAGGTCATAGAGTGTGATAGGTCATAGGAGGTGATAGGTCATAGAGTGTGATAGCCAAATGTCTTAGCCGTACGGGCTCCGCCCTCGGATTTAAAAATTCGTCGAAAGTATATCGAATGACCTCTCTAATGAAAGAGCATGAAATTTTAAGAACACTCATATAATTTTTATAATTTATCGATGTACGGTTTTTGAGATAAAAGATTTTGAATGAATTAGATGAATAAAATGATTTATAGATGAGAGAAAAAAAAATGAGTGGTTGAGATTTGAGGAGAGAGATGAAAATGAGTGGTTGAAAAGTTGAAAAAAATTGACGGGAACAAATGCTTTATAATGTAGTAGAGATAATGCCTATATTTATGAGAAGTCTTATATCATGTATATGTATATATGTGAATGTCTACATATGTACGTGTCTGATTTTTTGTATTCTTTGTAATAATCATCTGAGTTGGTACCGTTGGTGACAATAGGTCCTTTCACTCCTTGGTAGCTAAGGCTAAACGGAGTGGGGCGCTTTGGGTAGGCGATCCAGCGGATTTCGCCGGCTAGTCGCCGGGAACACTTCCCCCATAGGCGATATGGGGTTTGGGCGGTTTATGAGAATCGCTTGCAAAATTCATTTTGATCTGACACATCCCACCAAAGTCCACATTTGGTACCACATTTTTTTGGATTTTAGCGGGTTTAATTATTAATATTAATAATTTAATTGCCACATGTCACAAAAGGCTACCCCACCTTCCAGGCAACTCCACTCCCCTTTTTTTTCCCAGGCAACCCCCAGCAACCCAGAATGCCACATGGCGCGACGTGGTGAAAGTAGCCCAACCCCTGACAATACAACTCCGGATAGCCTAAACAAACAAAATAATTCGGATATTTTCTGAGCTATGTTTTGGCGGCTATTTAAGTCTTTTACGGTTTTACCGGTTCACAATAAATCATATATAGTACATAGCAGAGGATTATTCACAATGTCGAATCCTAATTCAGCTACCAGAATACTGTTCAAGTAAGTTACATTTATATATATATATTATAATACTATATATATATATATTATATATATATATATATATATATATATAGGGGACCCTTATTTTGAAAACCCATTTTTTTGTAAGAACCTTGAGAACTCTTAAATTATGTATTGGATCACATGTGTTTTTTTGTTCATTCACATGTGAAACGTTATAATAATATATGTTGCAGAAGAAAGTTTTTTTCAAAACCTTATATATACCCATTTGTTAACATGTGAACGAAAACGTGAACATATTCATTCACAAGTTCACAAAAGGCTATTTTTAAGGTTTTTTAAAAAAGTTTCTTCTACAACATACTTTTTATATCATTTCACATGTGAATGAACAAAAAAAACATGTGATCCAATACATAATTTGAGAGTTCTCATGGTTCTTAAAAAAATGGTTCTCAAAATAAGGAAAGTATATATATATATATTTACTTACTACAGTCCAATTATGTATTGAATTTATCAAATATGTATGATTACTGATTTCAGTGACAAACTTTCTTCTGAAGGACCTCCTTTTAGAGATGTGTTTGATGTAACTTTAGTTGCGAGGAAACCATAGAAATCACGCAAAGAGGTATGTGGACGAATATCATTTTGTTGAAAGCTCTTATACACTACCACAGTACCAGCTCTTGCGACTAAACCTTCCTTTGTTATTTCATGTTTTACACTTATATAGGTTCGGAAAGAATTGGGTAAGGAAGAACGTGCAGACCGTGGTACTCAACTCTGATGGACAAGTGAGTTCTGATGCTACACTAGCTTATTGCAATCGTTGTTCATTTTGCCAAAAGATTTATGGTTCAAGTTTGTGGGGCACCGATGATCAAGAACTTCCTCCTTATGCTTGAGTTCGTCCTTGACACCAATTCATTCGTTAAGAACTGTTACGACAAAAGTACGTGTATCATATAATTGACAGATGGTACAATCCTATAAGAACTTGCACCCTTGATTAAACTTATAGCAACCGATGCAAGTATTTGATTTGTAGGCTGAAGAGTTTAAAAATAAATGGAACAAAGCTATGACATTGGGTGAGTTTTGGATATTTTTAATTGTTCATAGCAGTTATCATTTTTTCAAATCGTTGTTATCGTGATGTGTAGAAAGCTGGTATCATGAATGTTGGTCGTGATCAGGGCAATCGACATGCTGAATGCTGGCAACGGTAACTTCTCTTTGTACCTTACCCTTAAGTTTAGGCACAGCTCAATAACGAACTCTCAAACTTTTTGGTAAAAATTGTTGGATAATTTATGTTAATTGTATTTCATGTGTTGAAATATACAATTATCTTAAACATAAATTGATCAATGTGAATAGATATCTAATATTGGAAGGTTTAAAGTGTGTATTATTTAATGTTTAATAATGTAGGTTTGTCCCACATTGCTAGTGGAATAAACATTAAGTGTGTTTATAAGGAGGAGTGTTGGAGGAATAATAATTCCTTATAAGGGGCTACACCCCAAGTGGCAAGGAGGGTGCGAAGCACCCGACGCGCCCGGGGTCGTGGCAATGAGGCATAATGTGGCATTTTAGTGGCGCACTTAGCACGCTCGCATCGCCACGAGCCGCTTTAGAGCCGCCTTTGTTTTTGGCTAGGCTCGGCTCAGCTCGGCTTCATGGCTTAGTGGGTCAAGTGGTTCCTGGTTAGACACCTGGTGCCACTTGCTGTTGCTCTTGGTTTAACACCTGTTGCAACAGGTGTTACAACCAGATGTAATATACTTGTATTACATACAAGTATCATGCAACAACACCTACAACTACAGCACTTGCAAAATCTGAAAATACTCTATGAACACACACACTTAGAATTCTGGATAATCAACAGAATTCTTTTCTTTCTTTCTCCTCCTTCCAGTCTCTTATTCAAGGTATAATTCCGGGTGCTATGATTACTCAGACAGTACTAACTGCTTAGGCTGTTGTACCCTGGGAAACTGACGGGTTCACTTGGGTGGCCCGAAATCAGTTTTAAGGGACCTTGGTTTAACCATATCCTCAGCCAGAGTGCCTTTTTTCTGTTTCGTTTTCTTTGTAGTTATTTGTACAATTATCAGTTGTATTGTATCTTGTAATTGTAGTTTCCTTTCTTTGTATGTAATTCAAATATATTGTAATAAAACTATATTTTGTGAATGGTGTTCCTACAAATGACAACGGGAGGGTAGAAATTCTAATATGTTACCAAAAGGGAAATGTGTGAAGTTGTATAAGGTATGATTTATATGTATGACTTTTTAATTTTAATACCTACAGACTTACAGCCTCCAAAATCGTTTTGTAACATTATCTTTCATAACATAATAAAATCTGATGGCTTTGTTCTTGCTTTGGAGTTTAAGGTTGAAGGAATGTCAAATATCATTTGATTTGATGTTTTGCTTTAGCCTGGAACAACTGAGAATTCGACGATTGAGTGTTCGCGCATGTCTTTGCCCTTGGAATGCCATTGGTAATGAAGAGGATGGTGATCAACGACCAAAAATAACAATTGGCGTTACCACTGTACGTCAGATTCATCGGCTCTTGAGATGTAGAGAACAGAAGAATTTAATGAACGTGACTCTAGGTTTATTAATCCATCCTTTTTAGACCATCAGTAAGGGTGGAGAAGGTGACCACCTCAGAGGCCATGTCCAGACACATCAACACAAGTCAAAGTCAACGAGTGAAGGTTTTTGTAAATATTACTAGATTTAGAATGGTCTATTCCATATTAGGATCAATGCCAAATGCCAATTTTAAGTATGACACTGAAAGTATTGTTGTTGTATACTTGTATATAGTTTGTGTCTGTTTATATATATTTATACTCCATTATAAAACAAGTTATCCTTTCTCTTTTTTCAATTTTCTATCTTTAAAATACTCATAATACCCTTTATTTTCAACACATTCTCAACTCACACACTAAATCTACCCAAAATATCCATAAATAAAGTATGACCTTATTTTTATGTATGACATTGAAAGTATCTATACTATATTACAAAACAAACAATCACTTTATTTTTGGAAGTTGATGTGTAAAATCGAGTTTAAAAATTAAAACAAGAAATACCCTAGAACTGACTACTACACACTCGCGGCAGTGGACCCGTTCGTATATAGTATAGCTAAAAGGTAAGTCCAGGATCGAACACAGGGACTAAAACTAAGTAATTGTTGACATTAAGTAATCCAAGTAAAAAGGGGGGTTGTGACCGAATTGTCACGTTGCAAAAGTTAGTAAATAATTAGTAATCTCAAAGGATTAATCGAAAAGAAATCCGGTATGACCGGGGCAGGATTCGTCGGAAGACGAAAGTAAAAATGATTTTTTTTAACAAATAAATTAAAAGGCATCCATCTTGATTTCGCTTGACAACACGCTCAGATTGCACATAAATGAAGTTCAAACCCAAATTAGTTGATTAAATAACCGAGACTCAAACAAAGCACCAACCCCGTACCCGTCAAGTTAATGACATCATTTGACTCTCTTGCTTAAACTAGTTTCGTTACAAAGACCGGTACCCAAGACATCTTTTATAACTTCCTTAGTCAAACAATTGGTTTGGTTATTGAAATAACAATTATACCTATCGATTGTACCCAACCGTTAACACATTCCTTCCTATTATCATGAACGATTATCTACCGTACCCGTCATAGACCCAATCATTTGTACCCAAACAATCAAAATGAAATATATGTAATCAATAACTACCATTAAAGACACACATAAATCACCAATCCATTCAAGATAAATAATAAGGAAGAAATACGCTAAGATCTCGATATAATGTTAAATGAAATCAACATTGAATTAATAAAATTGTGCAATCTTTACATATTGTCTCACTCCATCAAGATGGATGATGAAGCAATTAGCCACTCATATTAAAAGAAGAATAACAATTAAAATAAGAAGAATTCATTGTTACCTAATGATAATAATCGAAAGCTACGAACGAAATAGATCAAATCGTGTTTGAAAACCCAAAATATGATGAAAATCTCAAACTAGGGCTCCAAAAACGGCTGCTAAAAAGAGAAGAGAGTTTTGGGGTATTTTTTCAAGCTATTTATACGATCCCCAAAAGCTGCCAGAAACGGGCCCAGTTGCGGCGCAACTAAGGTTGACTTCGAGTTTTGACTTTGACTTTCGTTGACCAAGCTGGCTTGAACTTGAACCAATTGCGGCGCAACTGAAGGACGTTGCGGCGCAACTTATTCTTCTGCTTTTGGGTTGCGGCGCAACTAAGAAATTGCGGCGCAACTTGCCGTTGACTTGCGTTGACCTTTGACTAATGTTGACTCGTGGCTGGCCAGGAAGGAGAGACGTTGCGGCGCAACTAGGGCAGTTGCGGCGCAACTTATCTTTCTGGAATTGGGTTGCGGCGCAACTCCCAGTTGCGGCGCAACTAGGGCAGTTGCGGCGCAACTTAGATTGCGGAACTGTTGCGGCGCAACTCCCAGTTGCGGCGCAATTGGACTTCTTCAGCTTTGACTTTTGTTGACTTTCTGCAATCTTCATCCAAATGCTTCCGAAATCCTCCGTTAGCACTTAATTCATCTCAACAATGTCGTTTTCTCCAGATTTGCGCTTAAATACCTGTCAGTAACCTGAAACACTAACAGATACCATAAACGCACCAATTGTATACAAAAACGACTCATAAACCATGCAAAATCAGCTAAATACGTTGTGGGAAATGAGTATAAAATACGACATATCAAATCCCCCCACACTTAAGCTTTGCTTGTCCTCAAGCAATTCCAAACTTCAAAACTCAATTTACCTTGGAACAAATGGGAATAACATTACCGTAATCAAAAAGAAGCTAAACCATCATTGAAAATGAAACGAGATGGTTAGGCAGTTTTAATCTTAAATGAAAACTGGAATGTTTGACAATACTTGACTGAAATACAAGCCTTAATAACACGACTAAGCACAAAAGAATCGAATCAATGATATCTCGTCTATCCTACTCCAACTAACTTACACTTGGGGTTGAATATTCGAATAATCACTCAATGCCAAGTCGTGATGCATAATCTTTTAACCATAGGCTTGTACTAGGTTCGTTCCTTCACCACCATGATGCAAGCACCACAACGTCTATCAAAAGAGGACTTTAAGGGTTTTAATGAACTTCTGAGGCTAACAAGGTATTTAAAAGGGTATGGAAATTTGGGTAAACAAAAGGTGTTAAAAACAAATAACACAACATTTAACAAAGTTTTACATAATAGTCTAATCCATTAAATCCCATGTCATTGGTTACCAACGGTCCAAAACCCGAGAAGTTGTCCAGACAATACCCCCAATAGACGATTAAAAACCGACACCATTGTGGTGTATGACACTAAACAACTCAATCAACCAATTCTAACCATGTTGGCTTAAACAAACGCGCCAACCTGCAAATAACAACTTAAGATTATAGCATTCAGATCCTTTTGTTGGTGTAATTGATGAACCAACTTTCAAAAATGATTTGACACAAAGTTGAGAAATACCAACTGACAGCCAAAGCTCTTTTCTTTTTTCTTTTTTCTTTTTTTCTTTTTCTGTTTTTCAATTCTGTTTTTTTTTGTGAGCTACTTTTACTCTGACTAATTGGTATTCTCTTAATAACATTTGAAACAGTGACAAATCATATACTCATATGCTGAAATGAACGATTCAGACTTTATCCAAACAAACATGACGAAATCAATCTATTCTCAGTAACCGAGAATATCCCAACCCGACATAAAGGATAACCCCAAACCATCCACTAGCATAGGCAACCAATGACCCACCAGGATTTCGACTATCGGTATGGCTAGGAAAAGGTGTATATTATGGGTGGATTTAATAACAAAGAACAGGCTAGTGACAACAAGTTTTCTATTGTTTCTTGCACTAAAAATGAGTGCAACACAAGGGTTTAAACAGGTGGTTCACTAACCAGTGTAGTTAGCTACTAAGCACATTAACACAAAATGCACATAACAGATTTTACGCAACAAAAGGGTGAATCAAACAAACAAAAAAGGTTTTATCCTAATTTTGCCTCTTCTGATAAATAACACGGAACGGTCAACCAGGACAAGTTCTAGAATCAATGCAATCACCGGCACACTCATAGCAAATGAAATAATCCGGAAATGGAAAAACCAACCTCAAACTTGCACATCATAGTTCAGAGCTCTAAAAGAGACCCTTACTCCTGGATAAATCCAAAAGCCTACGAGAGGGACAAATTAACAAGGCTAATAATTCCAAAACCGTAACACCTATCATAACTAGCAATGAATCAATAATATCACAATTTGGGTGTTTTGGTGCTTTGAGCGTGCTAGTCATATTATTAATCCAGAAGGGATTGCCTAATTAATCAGTCAAAACACATTCCACATATTAAAATTTTGTACCCAAGGTGTAGTCAAATTGCTTATTAAGTTCTATAATTAAGTGACAAAAGCAATAAACTACAAGGACAAGCATGCAAAAGTTCAAAATTCCTCAAAAATACCCGACTTTTTCCTATTTACCACCCCCACACTTGAGTTGGACAATGCCCTCAATGTCCAATGAACTAAGGCAAACTATGGGAAATAGGGGAAAGTAAACAAAAACAAAATCAAGAACAAGAAAAACTTGACGGGTATGATGTATGTTCCATGCCTGAATATGATGCCAACAAAATATGTCGCTGAACTTACTGCCAGCATATGCACATGACATTCAACTTGCTATCAACATGAACACATCATTAACGAGCAACATAATCAAATAAACCATGCAATCATCCTAACCCTAATTATTCAAATGGAAATGGAAAAGTAAAATACGATGTTCTATCACCCTTATGGGTGATTACAAACCAAACAAATGAAAATAAAAAGTACGGAAATAAAATTGTTCAAACAAATACAAGTACAAGCCATCATCACCAACCGACGGCAGCAGCAAAATCCCATCATAAATCACTGAGGAGGGTAGGGGTAACCAGGCATAGGTCCTGAACCAAAAATCGATCCAACCACCTGCTCAGCAAATGATGGTTCTGCCGAACCTGATCCTCCAGCATCTGCACCAGCCTGTGTACCTGCAAAAGATCCAAAGCTAACAGGGTTATCGGGACCCCGTCCCTCTAAGATCATGGGAATGAGGCATCTCATACTGATGCTCTAGTGGATAGAAGAATCCACCTCCGGCTCTGTGCTCTGGAATGAAGATACTAGGAGGGTTGTAGTCTGGAATCGGCTGAGGTGGATGAAACTGCTCACCCCTATACTGGGCCTCCCACATGGGCTGATATCTATGCTGATCATGCATCAAATGACCCATACCTGAGCCCATCCACCTAAAATCACTGTCCACCCTCGACTGAAACTGCTCATGGGACTGCTGAAAGGTCTGCTGAGACTCCCACATGTTATCGATCATAGTCCACAAAGAAGTAAAATCCCATGGACCTGCATGGGCGGCAGGAGAAGAAGATGGTCCCTCAGAAGGTGTAGTGGTGGCACGACACTTAGTACGTCATGCGGACTCTAGCGGCTGCTCTGGTGCATCAGCCATCTCAGCATCATCTTCCTCCTCCTCATCATCAGAATCAGCACCACCAAAATCAATCAGCTCAGGAATATCATTCTTATGAGCTAAAGGCTTAATCAATTTCCACCTCTTCAAATCATTCCAGGTGAATGGCTTCAAAGGTTTGCAGTTCAAAGCGACTGCATTATCAGCACCTTTAAAATATCTCACCATTTTGGAAATGAAGTGACCGCAGACTAACCCCCTATCTCGAACTCCTTTGGTCCCCATATGTTTTGCCAACACATAGGGGGCACATGATTTCCTATACACATCTCCCTCATCAAACAACCTCAACAACCACAAATCCTCCATATATAGCTTGTCCGGGTGATTGGTCCTTTGGACAAAAGAATGGACCAACATCTTGTGGAACAAACGCAAAATCGGCGATTGAAGTGTATTCGCCCCACAAGCCGCTCTCCAAGCGCGACCCACAGAAACCCGGTTATAGTAATCCCTGAAATCACCTACGTCCTTAGTGAAACCAGAAGTAGCCCTAACAGAAATGGCTAAAAGACGCTCGAAAGCAGGATCATCCAACGTCTCTTGGGTGTACATCCCCGTGCACAACCCAAACTCAGCAATAGTGAGGGTTCTATTAACACCCCCACAA
>CM067174.1:8476938-8496938 GCA_034093135.1 Erigeron breviscapus | reverse complement strand
CCATCCGATTTAAACAATTCAACATAACCAGACGGATAAACATGTTTGATCACAAAAGGGCCGGTCCACCTAGAAGTCAACTTGGGTTGCTTGAACTTGTACTTGGAAAGGAATAACAAAACCTTATCACCGGCTTTAAAATCCTTCTCTCTAATCCTACGATCATGCCAAACTTTAGTCCTCTCTTTGTAGAGCATAGAATTCTCATAAGCATTCAACCTCAACTCATCTAACTCATGCAATTCAACATTCTCAATTCACTACTTTCAACTAAGTCCATATTGCAATTCCTAAGAGCCCAATAAGCTTTATGCTCTATTTCTAAAGGCAAATGACATGTCTTCCCATAAAGCAACCTATAAGGTGTAGTCCCGATTGGAGTCTTAAATGCGGTTCTAAAAGCCCATAATGCATCATCCAATTTCTTAGACCAACTTTTAGGATTATCACCTATGGTTTTCTCTAAGATTCGTTTTAAAGCCCTATTAGTGTTTTCTACTTGGCCACTCGTTTGAGGGTGATAAGAAGTAGAGAAACGATGATGAACACCATACCTCTTTAACACCTTAGCAAGTTGGTGATTCGCGAAATGAGTTCCACGATCACTGATTAAGGCCTTAGGACAACCAAAACCACAAAATAATTGCTTTAAGAAATCAATGACAACCCTTGCATCATTAGTTGGCAAGGCTTTAGCCTCGGCCCATTTCGACACATAATCAACCGCCACTAAAATGTAAAGACACTTATTTGAAGGCGGAAAGGGTCCCATAAAATCAATTCCCCAAACATCAAATACCTCACAAACCTGAATGAAGTTTTGTGGCATCTCATCCTTCTTTGAAATGTTGCCTTGACGTTGACAGACTTCACACGTCGCCACTAATGTTTGAGCTTCCTTGAAGATTGAAGGACAATAAAATCCTGCATCAAAAACCTTCTTACCGGTTACAGATGGTCCATAATGACCACCGGTTGGTCCATAGTGGCATGCATCCAAAATCTTCCGGGTTTCTGCACCGGCCACACATCTCCTGATCAAGCCATCTGCACACATTCGAAACAAATATGGTTCTTCCCAGAAATAATGCTTAATCTCAGAAAAGAATTTCTTTTTCTGTTGATAAGACATTTCCTTAGGAAGAACCTGCACATAAATAGTTAGCAATGTCTGCAAACCATGGATCCTCCTCCACATCCACCTGCATTAGAAACTCGTCAGGAAAAGCATCATTAATATCATGCTCCTTTAACTCCTCAAGGTGAGGGTTTTCGAGCCTACTTAAGTGGTCGGCTGCCACATTTTCAGCCCCACTTTTATCTTTTATCTCAATATCAAATTCTTGTAAAAGTAAGACCCAACGAATTAAACGAGGCTTAGCATCTTGTTTAGAGAACAAGTACTTCAAAGCCGAGTGATCGGTGAACACAATAGTCTTATTCAAAACCAAATAGGGTCTAAACTTATCAAAGGCATAAACCACGGCTAATAACTCTTTCTCGGTGACGGTATAGTTCTGTTGAGCCGGGTTTAAGGTCTTGCTAGCATAGGAAATAGGGCGGAAATGCTTATCCTCCCTTTGGCCTAACACGGCCCCTAAAGCATAATCACTAGCATCACACATTAACTCAAACGGTAATGACCATTTGGGTGGAGACATAATGGGAGCATTGGTTAACTTAACTTTAAGTGAGTTAAATGCATCAAGACATTCTTTATCAAAATTGAATGGGATATCTTTCTCTAACAACTTGGTCATTGGTCGGGTAATTTTCGAAAAATCTTTTATAAATCGACGGTAAAACCCGGCGTGACCCAAAAAGCTTCGAATTGATTTGACATTAGTGGGTGGAGGTAATTTAGCTATAACATCAATTTTTGCTTTATCTACCTCTAATCCCGCTCTTGAAACTTTGTGTCCCAAAACAATACCTTCTTTCACCATAAAATGACACTTTTCCCAATTCAAGACCAAGTGTGCCCTTTCACACCTTTCAAGCATTTTATCAAGACTTTCAAGACAATTTTCAAAAGAACTACCGAAAACAGAAAAGTCATCCATAAAAACTTCCATGGATGTTTCGATCATGTCCTGAAATATGGCAATCATACATCTTTGAAAAGTACCCGGGGCATTGCAAAGACCAAATGGCATCCTTCTATAGGCATAAGTGCCAAAAGGGCAAGTAAAAGTGGTCTTCTCTTGGTCCTTGGGGTCAATGAGTATTTGGAAGTACCCGGAGAACCCATCCAAAAAGCAAAAATACTCGTTACCGGCGAGCCGTTCGAGCATTTGATCAATAAAGGGCAAGGGAAAATGGTCTTTTCGGGTAGCATCATTTAATCTCCGATAATCAATACATACCCTGCACCCCGTGACAGTCCTAGTGGGAACCAATTCATTTTTGTCATTCAAAATTACGGTCATCCCACCCTTCTTCGGTACACAATGTACCGGACTCACCCATGAACTATCCGAGATGGGGAATATGATTCCCGCATCAAGCAACTTTATAATCTCCTTTTTAACCACATCTTTCATATTTGGATTCAACCTTCGTTGCCTTTGCACAACCGGTTTCACATTATCAACAAAGTTTATGGTATGTTTGCAAAATTCTGGACTTATACCCGGAATATCGGAAATTTTCCATGCGAAGGCCTTTTTATGGGCCTTTAGGACGGTCATAAGTCTAGATTTCTCATCCTCCATTAATGAGGATGAGATGACAACGGGTAAAAGAGATGTACCTTCCAAATATGCATACTCAAGATGGTCCGGAAGTGGCTTGAGCTCCAAGTCGGTAGGAGGGTTCTCTACCGAGGTTAACACCCGTGAGCTATCACTACCCGTGATCTCTTCATAGGTCTCATCTTCCGGTGGAGTTTCATCAACACTTAATGCCATAATCTCTTGCATCATATCTCCAACCAATTCTTGCTCTTCTTCACTGCAAGCTAGCAATGCTTCACCTTCTTCCATGTCCAAGAAATCCATGAGCTCTTTCTCCAAAGCATCTTTTTCTTCAATCACATCTAACCTGAAACAAGTTTCATCACAAGAGTAAGGATGCTTTAGTGCTCTATCAACATTAAAAACAACTCGGTCATTACCGACCCCTAAGGAAATTTCCTTAGCCTTAACTCGGATGATAGCATCCGCGGTCATAAGAAATGGTCGGCCAAGAATGAGGGGGACTTTAACGTCCGCCTCCATCTCAAGAATAACAAAATCGACCTGAAATATCATATGCCCCACCTTAATTTGCAAATTTTCCGCTATCCCCATGGGATATTGGAAAGAACGATCCGCGAGCCTAATGCTCATGCGGGTAGGGGTCAACTCTCCTAGAGACAACTTTCTATAAACAGAATAAGGCATCAAATTGATACTAGCCCCAAGATCGGCCAATGCCTCACACAAATAAGCACCAAAAGAACAAGCAATTAGAAAACTCCCTGGATCTTCTAACTTGGGAGGAATCTGATTCTGAATGATTGCTGAACATTCGGCACTCATGACTGCAGTCTTAGCCTCTTCAAGCTTCTTCTTATCACTGATAAGTTCCTTGAGGAACTTTGCATAATTTGGAATTCCTGCAAGCAAATCAACTAAAGGAACAGTTATATTAACAGACTGAATAAGATCAACAAATTTCTTGAAATGTTCTTTGACTTTTTCTTTCCTCAACCGTTGAGGAAATGGAATCTTTGGTTGATAAGGCTTCACCGTCGGTTTCTCAGCGGGTTTGGATGGAACGGCCGGTTTCGGCACGACTTGGTTCGGTTCCATCTCAACTTCTTCATCACCCGTCTCCTCTTCTTCATTAACCTGCACAAGTGGAGAAGAATCATTAGGTAAAGGGTTTGCAGAATCATAAGTCTTACCTGTCCTCGTAGTGATGGCATTCACTTGCTCATTTCGAGCATTTGGAGGGGTATACTTCTGTCCCGATCCTTGACTGTTTTGCCCTTGGTTATTGAATTGAGGCTTTGGATTCTGTTGAGTGTTGCTCGGTAGAGTACCGGGCTGCCTATTCGAGTTTCCTAACCTCTCAATCCTTCCTTCTAAATCCTTAATGGTGGCTTGTTGATTCTTTGCTCCTTGATCCAACTTGTGCCCCAATCCATCTAAGCGAGTAGTCAAAGCGTCCAAAACAGAAATCACCTTCTTGGACTCTTCTGCAACTTGTTCATTAGTTGCCTTTTGGGCACCAATGAACTCCTTCACTGTGTCTCTTAATTCTGGATCCGAGCCTCGTTGATTGGTGAACCTACTAAACCTGTTACCACCATAACCAGAACTGTTAGCATTAAAAGAAGAAGTAGGGTAAAAACTACCTGATGGCCGGTTTTGATAACCGGTATTTTGGTTGAAATTCCCTTGATTCTGAACATAACTAACATCTTGCACTGGTTTATCCGGGCAATCCTCCGTATAATGCAAATCTCCACAATGCTCACAACCGTCGGCCATAACCTTAACATCTCTCTCAAGGCTCTTGAATCTATTATCTTGACTATCAAATCTCTCATTCATTTGCTTCGAGAGAGCCTTGACTTCGGTAATAAGCTTAGAGTCCTCACTACTTTCCACCTTAGCTACGGTGGTTCTACTAGATCTCTTGTCTCGGTCCTCATCTCTTGTAGAATACTCCCTAGCCATATCCTCTAGAATCTTATATCCTTCATTTGGGGAGATGTTGTTTAGACTACCCGCAAATGCATAACCGAGCTCCCTTTTGGTTTTTCTATCCAAACCATCATAGAAAATCTCAAAACTTTCTTTGGTACCCATACTATGTCCGGGGCAATTTCTGAGCATTTCCTTGAACCGTTTCCATGCATCAACAACATCTTCACCGGGTTCTTGAGAAAAACCTCTGATTTTATTTTCTAATTGCCTTTGAGTTCTCACAGAATAAAACTCATCAATAAATCCTTCTCGAAGTTCGGCCCAAGTGGTAAATGAGTTATCGGGTAACTCCTTAAACCATGCAGCTGCATCTCCAGTGAGAGTTAAAGGAAATAGTTCCAACTTAACAGCCTCAGCTTGTCCTGTACCATACTGATATAGCCTACAAATCTTCTCGAACCTCTCAAGATGTGCATATGGGTCATTTCTTCGAATCCCATCAAACTTATCCTCTTCAACACTCTTGAGGTGATTACCTTTCAAAAAGAAATCCACTGAAATAGCCGGAGGGCGAATAGCTGTGGCCCGGTCCATCGGTATATTTCTTCTTCTCTCCCCGTAAGGACGGGCATTAGGATCTACCGGTTGTTCATCAACCATTCTTCTACCCCTTGGTTGTTGATTAATATTAAGGTTAACCCGATGGAATACAAGTACACTCGGTTCAGGTGTTTGAACTTTCTCTTCTTCTTCTGAATCTGAATCTTCACCTGTTTTGAAAAACTCCGATGATTTATTCAATTGATCGGCCAATTGATTAACCAACTGATCTTCCAAGTTCTGGGTGGGTGGAATACTGGTTTCGGTTTCTAAATCTATTTTGACTGGTGTGGATGGTTCCCCGGTTATCTCTTGACACAAGTCGACGTCTGACTTTCCCTAGATTAGACAATGGACTAAGCAAAGGTCGGCCAGAAGCTCTTGTGTTCATCAACTAACAAGAACCTGCACACTCACCACAAACAAACCGTCAACCGCACCTGTGGTATAATTGATATGAAATAAAATACAAACTATCTAGTAAAACAATAACTTTCTCACAAATGAATGTGAAAAAGGATCGAACTACAAAATCAACAACTACTTAAAATTAAGTCCCCGGCAGCGGCGCCAAAAACTTGATGTGTAAAATCGAGTTTAAAAATTAAAACAAGAAATACCCTAGAACTGACTACTACACACTCGCGGGCAGTGGACCCGTTCGTATATAGTATAGCTAAAAGGTAAGTCTAGGATCGAACACAGGGACTAAAACTAAGTAATTGTTGACATTAAGTAATCCAAGTAAAAAGGGGGGTTGTGACCGAATTGTCACGTTGCAAAAGTTAGTAAATAATTAGTAATCCCAAAGGATTAATCGAAAAGAAATCCGGTATGACCGGGGCAGGATTCGTCGGAAGACGAAAGTAAAAATGATTTTTTTTAACAAATAAATTAAAAGGCATCCATCTTGATTTCGCTTGACAACACGCTCAGATTGCACATAAATGAAGTTCAAACCCAAATTAGTTGATTAAATAACCGAGACTCAAACAAAGCACCAACCCCGTACCCGTCAAGTTAATGACATCATTTGACTATCTTGCTTAAACTAGTTTCGTTACAAAGACCGGTACCCCAAGACATCTTTTATAACTTCCTTAGTCAAACAATTGGTTTGGTTATTGAAATAACAATTATACCTATCGATTATACCCAACCGTTAACACATTCCTTCCTATTATCATGAACGATTATCTACCGTACCCGTCATAGACCCAATCGTTTGTACCCAAACAATCAAAATGAAATATATGTAATCAATAACTACCATTAAAGACACACATAAATCACCAATCCATTCAAGATAAATAATAAGGAAGAAATACGCTAAGATCTCGATATAACGTTAAATGAAATCAACATTGAATTAATAAAATTGTGCAATCTTTACATATTGTCTTACTCCATCAAGATGGATGATGAAAGCGATTAGCCACTCATATTAAAAGAAGAATAACAATTAAAATAAGAAGAATTCATTGTTACCTAATGATAATAATCGAAAGCTACGAACGAAATAGATCAAATCGTGTTTGAAAACCCAAAATATGATGAAAATCTCAAACTAGGGCTAGGAGAGACGTTGCGGCGCAACTAGGGCAGTTGCGGCGCAACTCCCAGTTGCGGCCCAATTGGACTTCTTCAGCTTTGACTTTTGTTGACTTTCTGCAATCTTCATCCAAATGCTTCTGAAATCCTCCGTTAGCACTTAATTCATCTCAACAATGTCGTTTTCTCCAGATTTGCGCTTAAATACCTGTCAGTAACCTGAAACACTAACAGATACCATAAACGCACCAATTGTATACAAAAACGACTCATAAACCATGCAAAATCAACTAAATACGTTGTGGGAAATGGGTATAAGATACGACATATCAGAAGTGTTGAAAAATAGCACCCCTTAAAATATTTTCACGTATACAATTGTTACATCCCGAACTTTTTAATTAACGGTTGACTTGAGTCGTTAAGTCAACACTACGTGTCCGCTAAGTCTCTAGGAGATTTAATGTTTATGTGTGATTAATGTGCTTTATGTGTAAGGTTTTAAAGCCTTAATGATTCATGTGTTAATGTGTTTAAGATGATTTAATGTGTTTAAAGTGTTAGTAAGTATTCCCGTTAAGTCGTTTGAGCCTAAAATGTGAAGATGTAAAGTTGAGGGGGCCTAAGTGCAAGATTAGAAAAGTGTGTCCAGCAGATTTAGGGGTAATTAGACCCTAATCCCTTTTCATTATTCAGTTCCAAACACATTCTTCCAACCCTAGGCCGCCCCCTCCCTCCCTTGCTCCATTTTCGAGTGATTTTGATCGTTTCTTGGTGATTTGAAGAGGTTTTGATCCATAGTTTGCATCCCTTTTGTAATCTTCAGGTATTTGAGGTATTATTACATTGATTTCATATCATTTCAATCCCTTGATTCAATTCATATCTGGTCCAAGTCTTTAGAGGGTTGTTTGATGTCGAAATCATGCTTTTCAATCGATTCGGTAACCTAAAATGTTTGTTATTGTTATGAAATGATATGAGATGATATGTATTGTTATGAAATGATATGAGATGATATGTATTGTTATGAAATGATATGAGATGATATGTATTGTTATGAAATGATATGAGATGATATGTATTGTATGATATGCTATGAGATGATATGTATTGTTATGATATGCTATGAGATGATATGTATTGTTATGAAATGATATGAGATGATATGTATTGTTATGAAATGATATGAGATGATATGTATTGTATGATATGCTATGAGATGATATGTATTGTTATGATATGCTATGAGATGATATGTATTGTTATGATATGCTATGAGATGATATGTATTGTTATGAAATGATATGAGATGATATGTATTGTTATGAAATGATATGAGATGATATGTATTGTTATGAAATGATATGAGATGATATGTATTGTTATGAAATGATATGAGATGATATGTATTGTTATGAAATGATATGAGATGATATGTATTGTTATGAAATGATATGAGATGATATGTATTGTATGATATGCTATGAGATGATATGTATTGTTATGAAATGATATGAGATGATATGTATTGTATGATATGCTATGAGATGATATGTATTGTTATGAAATGATATGAGATGATATGTATTGTTATGAAATGATATGAGATGATATGTATTGTTATGATATGCTATGAGATGATATGTATTGTATGATATGCTATGAGATGATATGTATTGTTATGATATGCTATGAGATGATATGTATTGTTATGATATGCTATGAGATGATATGAATTGTTATGATATGCTATGAGATGATATGTATTGTATGATATGCTATGAGATGATATGTATTGTTATTAAATGATATGAGTTGATATGTATTGTATGATATGCTATGAGATGATATGTATTGTTATGATATGCTATGAGATGATATGTATTGTTATGAAATGATATGAGATGATATGTATTGTTATGATATGCTATGAGATGATATGTATTGTTATGATATGCTATGAGATGATATGTATTGTTATTAAATGATATGAGTTGATATGTATTGTATGATATGCTATGAGATGATATGTATTGTTATGATATGATATGAGATGATATGTATTGTTATGAAATGATATGAGATGATATGTATTGTTATGAAATGATATGAGATGATATGTATTGTATGATATGCTATGAGATGATATGTATTGTTATGATATGCTATGAGATGATATGTATTGTTATGAAATGATATGAGATGATATGTATTGTTATGAAATGATATGAGATGATATGTATTGTTATGATATGCTATGAGATGATATGCTTTTCAATCGATTCGGTAACCTAAAATGTTTGTTATTGTGATGCAAATCAAGTAGGGGTTAATCAATGATTTCATTGCATCATTATGGTCTTAAAATGATGAATTTTGAGGTACAAAAGTCGTTCATAAGGTTTGGTGTCGTTTGGGGTGTGTTTGGCTAAGTTTTGGAGGTTAAACAAAGTGATTTATGCAGAATCGGGGCCTGCTGCGGCGCAGTCACTAGACTGCGACGCAATGAGTGTGCAGGGACTTAAGTTGCGACGCAGCAAGACCACTGCGACGCAATTAGCGACTGAATTTGTAAATGACCATAACTTTTGAACCGTAACTCCGTTTTTGACAAATAAGCTATCCACGGAATCGTGAGAGAGTCTACTTTCTTATGGTAATGCTTTTAAAAGATGATTCTAATGTCAAATCACCTGAAGGGTTGATTTAGTGAGTGAAGGTCGAATTTCGTCGAGTTCTGTGAGCTCTAAAGTATTAATCGAACCTCCGATGCATCAAGCCTTGTCATGGGTCATGTTTATAGGTATCTAGGCTTGAGTCATGACCATAAGTAAGTGGGTACTTGTTTAGCTCATTATGTCGTTTAATGATTATAGGTAGTCGGGAATACTTGCAAAGCTCGGTAACTTACGTATCATTTGTTGTGCGCTTCTACGAGGTAAGATACACAACTTTGTCACGCTGAGGGTTCAACAAAAACATAGTTTTCATATAATAACTTCCCAAATGTATCTTGTTTGCTTATGGGTATTCGGGATTATTCGGGAGGTGATATGGGCTATGTAGATGAATATTGAAGCCTGAAATGCTACCCCAATGATATGAGATGATATGTATTGTATGATATGCTATGAGATGATATGTATTGTTATGAAATGATATGAGATGATATGTATTGTTATGAAATGATATGAGATGATATGTATTGTTATGAAATGATATGAGATGATATGTATTGTATGATATGCTATGAGATGATATGTATTGTTATGATATGCTATGAGATGATATGAATTGTTATGATATGCTATGAGATGATATGCTTTTCAGATGAGATGCCATGAAATGCTTTGAGATGTTATGAAATACGATATGTAATAATATATGATATGAGATAAATGATATACAATGATAAACGATATGAGACGATAGATGATATGCAATGATACGCGATATGAGATGAGAAATGATATGTATATGTGCATGTGTAGATGTGAAATGTGATGATTATGTGGCTTGTTCATCTAGTTCACTAGACTTTATAAGTTGCCATGACACGTGCACGTTTAAGGGCCCAAACGTTAAGATGAAACTATATGATGAATGTTTAGGAAATGTGCACACCTAAACTATATGAGATGTGAAATCGAGCTCGTAATTTAGATGAAAGTGTTAAGCTTAACCCGTACTTGCCCTTGCCCGGCTAGTGCGTAGATGTGGTTGCTTGGGTGGCTCCTTGCAACATGGTTTTAGATGTGAAGAGTAATTCGGGAGGTTTGACCAGCCCCATTGTCTTGAACATACGGATTACTCCGGGATTAGCTTGTCATTCCTTAACGACATTGATGTACCGCCGAAAGGTTTGTTCATCTAGTCGGGTGTGAGGTTCCCTGTATGGTCCTATGACCGCCTACACACAAACTTACACCTTATATGAGATGCGTGACTTATGTCACAACTACAAAGATGTTTAGATGTTATATGTGAAGATGCAAAAGATGACTAGGCACATTTAGGATGATCCATCCTATATGAAAGATGTTTAATGCAAGATGTGTTATAATAGATGTGATGACTTGTGATGATATGTGCCTTAAAGATGAAATGTGACTTTTCTATAATGTTTAAATGGACAAATGTTTTATTAATGATGTGTTATCTTACTTAGCTAATTCGTTAGTTAACACTTGTTCTTTTTAAATGTGTTGTGCCCTCAGGTCCAACATTAGTGAGCAGGTAGATGTGAGAAGTGCGAGGCATGGGTAGATTGCAATGAGGATGGCTATAGTTTACCCATAGTGGCTGCTCGCATTAGACATTTGATTTATGTTTAGACATTAATGATTCGTATTTACTATGTTGTCGGTTGTTTAATGTTGGGCAACCGACGGATTTTCATTTGAACTTATTTTGATGACATTGCTAGTAACACCAATTAATAAATGAACCAAACAGATTCTTTTGGTTTGGTCTTTTAAAGTTTACTTCCGCTTTCTTTGACGCCATTAGGCGAAAATTTTTGGAAATCCATATTTTTAAACGACAGGTGTTACACTATCCCTCAACATTAATGATTAAGTTACATTATCAACCTTTTATCTTTTAAAATATCTACATTAACCTTTTACATCAGTTATTTACACCATTCGACGCCTCATCTACCACCAACAGTCGCCCTACCACCACATCGTTGCTGCCACGACCACCGCCGCATTACACGAGTAACGTGCTAGTTGTTGTATACTCATATCGTTTGTATACAGAAATGTGAATATGTGATTATGTAAGAATGTTCCTATTTAACACATGTCTAAAAAGGGTATTATCATAATCACATTTTTAATTAATTTTACAGATTTTTTTAATTTTACTGACATATATTTGTATTTTATATAAGGAAGTTCCGATGAAAATGCCAACGGCAAACGACAAAATTTACGTATGACAGTGAAAGTATCGTTATTATTAATTAATTTAATGCAAAAACGCGTTGAGGTGTATTCTTTCATTTATTTAGAAAAATAACAGAAGAATTAGACTCACTTTCATCGATCATAAATTAATTTATCAAATAATTGATGGCGATGTATAATCATTATTAAAAGGAAAAGATAAACTACATAAATTAATCAACTCACTTTCTCTTCCAAGTGCCTATATATATTTGGATAGATGATAGTATAGTAGCTCCAAAAAACATAATTTATTTTCGCTCCATTAATTAGCACCTTATCTCTAACTTTTTTTCAAAATAAAAACTAATTATAAAACATAGCATAGCTAAATGTGGAAGATATATAATTGCATAGGTAATTCCACATTGTTCTGTTGTCAATGCAACGCCATTCTGATTGCTAAAACCTTAGGATACTTAATTGGTATTGCACTATTTTTAGTATCTCGAGACCGTCCAGGTTTTTACCTCGACGATTTACATGTTTCTTTGCTAGACAAAACACTCAACTCGTCATCCGCCACCAACACAACAACCATGATTCACTTCGATCTCATAATCGAAAATTCGGAGCTTTTTTATGGTCTATACTATAAAGACCATCTTAATCTCACTTTCACTTATTTCCCACCACCCATAAACAAGAATGCCAATGTAACCATAGGAATATACCCCATTCAGGGTATTTGAACCCCGGGAGCTCTTTACAGTGAAACGCATGCTCCCCAAAGGAATCCAAACAAGCTTTCCGACAAATAGGGCATATCTCATCAATAGGAAATAAGGGGATCATGAGATGGTATTTTAGTATAGTGCGATACTCTACCAGTGACATATGTTGTCCTAACCCATCTATAGGGACAACAAGGAGATAATCTTGAGCATGTGGTGCTTGTAGACACTTAAAAATGGCTTTTTGTCTGATTGTCAAGTCAAAGTGTAACTCCATATCTTGGACAGTTTTACTAAAAAGGGCACTCGCCAATACATGTTGGGCTTTAGGGGGGACGGTGTCCTTGTTAGTGAAACCGTCAACATCAAAGCTGGAATCGTATCACGAAAACCAGCCAAGGCACAAGCATAATCAGAATCCATACCGCATATACCACTGTCTCGTAAGATGTGATCCTGTAATACCCAAGATTGGGCCCTTGATGCCACAAATGCATAAGATGAAACCTCAACTGCCGAATATAACCCTAAACCCCCAGACCTAATAGGTAAGGAAGCCAATCTCCATTGGAGGTCCCCCAGACCTCAACTGCAATAGCGTCACGCAGTCCCATGTCAAATAAATGCGCTGCCTCCTCCACATGAACAGGTTGACAGGTCCTCAGGCCAAAAAAAGTTTGGCAATACCCATACATGATCGTAGTAATAGAAGTTCACTCTGTGGGTCGCGAAGCGGTGGGAGGAGGCGCATCAAATGCGTACTCCCATACGTACTTTTGATAAGGGTCTTCAAGTGGGTAATACGAGATTGCTACGTTAAAAGGCTCGGCATAGTAAAGGTTGATTGCTTTGTACTTGTTTCTGAGTTTAAGGTCGATGTAGATGTCACCGCCAATTGTTTGGTTCGATGTCTTGTTTAGAGCCGGAACTGAGAATTCGATGATTGAGAGCCCGGGGTGTCTTGCCCATGCAAAAAGACATAACAGAACGACCTTGGTTATGAACAGGATGATGATACACGACCAAAGACAACATTTGGCACTAGGACTATCAGAAATATCACTCATCTTGACTCTTGACATGGAGAGAATAATTGAAGAAATTTACGAACGTGACTCTAGGTTGTTAATTAATCCATCCTTTTTCATAGGAAAAAAATAAATAATAATAATAATACATGAGCTTAATTCCAAGTAAAAAACAAATATAGTAAGTTTCTGCGCGTTACAAAGTATAAATAGGAGTATAATAATAGTACGGAACATTATTTCAAAATCAAAGAAACAGATAAAAAGAAACAGATAAAGAGAATGACAAACGAAAAGGGATACGCGTAACGTAATTATGTTTGTCCACATTTATGGAAAGTTTGTATACATATCTAAAGAACTTTCTTTGAAAAACATGAACACCATCATATATATTGAACGATATATATATATATTTTTAACGGTAAATTAGGAGTACGGGTTACTAGCTTGTCCATTAATCCCACTTCTCAAAGGTGAGAAAATCAATAATAAGTGAAAAAATAAACCTCGTGGCTTAACATGATACCTTAATGTTTATATTACATGTTGGACTTGATATTCTTTTGATTTTTTGAAGTCTCTGGCATTTTATGTTATCATTCCATTCTCCATTATTCACTTGTATCAAACGCTCCCTTAAACACTTCACTACAACCATTCGAGCGAGAAATTCAGGATCATTGGTAACAATAGACTGACTTAATTATAACCATTTCTATTTCATACTAGGAAATAAATAGAAATTAAAATTCCGATGAAAATTCCATGTGTAATCTATATATCATCTTTCTTCATCACCTACCTTGATTTTTCCATATAGCTTTATCTTATGTTTAAGAGAATTATTAGCTTTAGGAGTGAGCAAAACCGAACAACAAAAAAAAGGAGAAAAACAAATAGTCAAAACCAAAAACTTAATGAAACCAATTGGTTTGGTTTGGTTTTTGTTTTTTAAACGAATGGATCGGCTAGAGGTTTCGGTTTTATATGCAAAAAATAGGATCAAAAACCGATCGGGCCGAACCAAATATATTTTCATTTTCTTATATATATATCTTATATATATATATATATATTATATTATAGAGAAAGTGAATATAAGGCTGTCTGACACCTAAACTTAGGTGTGGAACCCCTCACATACTCATTTTTTAATATTTCTTGTTAAATGAATAAATGTTTGGGCCTCATGAATTTTATGGATTAAAAAATTAGTATGTGAGTGTTCCACACCTAAGCTTAGGTACGTAAGAGCCTTATATAACCACCCCCTTATATTTATTACCTATAATTTATATGTGGTATTTAAATTTTTTGCTTTTTTGGAGTAGAAAGCAAAATAAGTTTTATCTTTTAGATTATAATACACTACAAAATCAAGTCGTTTTATAAATTTTATACTAATTTTAACACCTAAAAGATAAAATTAGTTAACAAAAAGAATCCGTTTTGTTTTAGTTTTTGTATCTAGTTTTTCTTAACAATTGAAAGTTAAATTTATATCATAATAAACAAACTGCAAAAAAAAAACAAAACAAAAAAACAAAACTGACAAACCCAACGAACCAAAACTGATTTTCAAAAAACAAAACCATCTGTTTGGGACCAAGCTCACACCTAATTTGGTTGATCAGTTAAAAAGATCCATCAATACTCATCTAAAAAGGTTATAAAGTATTATCATATGTACACACATTTATTAAATGTAAAAAAGAAATAACATAACATCATTCAGAGTCACGTATATATGTCTTATTCGATTGATGTGATATAATCTAGTTCTTGATGTTTATAACAGAAAAAAACATAAATATTATTAAGTAATTACTTTAGTTATATTAAAATGAAAAAGAAAATAACTATAATGATTATTAATTATTAGTATTTACAATGGTCAGTTGGTTTGAGTGGGGCAGAGAGGTCGGTGATCCAGCCCGGATCGCCACTGACTCGCCGTGTACATCGGCCCCCGCCGGCTATCCATGTTCCAATTGACCAACACGGCACACCTGCTTTTCCTTTGACCAAGTATTGTTTTGAACAAAATACTCATTGTAATGGCAAAAAACCTAAATAAATAAAAAAAAACTTTTTCTTCCTTTTTTTTTTACTATATTTACTATTTAGTATACATTTACACAACACACTTTTTATGCGTTTTTTAACTTTCTTTCACTTCTTTACCTTTTAAAAAAAAAATATTCCAACAACTTCAACGACCGATTTAACATTGTAACTATGTGAACGTTGTTTGATGAAAACATGAGAACCCAAAAGTTTAGTGTCAATAAATTGAAAATGAAAACTTTAATGTGGGGCGAAAGTTAAAAGATAAAAACTTTACGGGGTTAAAATGAAAAGTAGTAAAAATTATTATGTGCTATAAGTACTTGTATATTTCATGCATTCAGAATTTGTAAATTTACATAGGTTTTTAGTATAGACTAGTGATTATACTAGTAAAAGTTAGAACAAATGGTAAATAAGTAATATCAATGTTTAAGTTTCAATAATCATATTTAAGTGACCAAGCTGGTAGAGTACATTTGTTTTTGGATATTTATGTCACATTTAGAGTATTATTAATGGTAGATGAAACAAAGTAGAGAAAGGAAGGTGGATGGAAGGTGATGGTACTATTGGTTGTTAGATATTCATGTCAAACATTTAAGCAGTACTACTGGTTGTTGAATATTTATGTCACATTTAAAGTATTATTAATGTTAGATGACATAAAGTGAAAAATGAAGGTGGATGGAAGGTGAGAGGTGAAAGTGAATATATAGGTGAAATATGAATAGGTAAAAGGTGAAAGTGTGAGCCTGCATTATTTTTTTTATATTATCTATGTTGTTCGTTTGTTTTGATTAGTAAATTGTAGGGTATTGTGAGATATATTGGACTATTAGATTTGAAGGTGAAATGATGAATGAGGTGATAAGAAAAGTTATAGATAAAAGGGATGAATGGTTCACGATGACCTTATATGGCCTTGTTGACGATGTGTGACCTTAATAACGAATACCATAATTTTTTTGGTTTAATTAGATTAATAATGCAAATCATTCACATTATATCATTGAGGTTGATATCATTAGATGTAGAACATGTTTTTAACATCACAAACTTTGGAATACAAATAATATATAATAATATTGATGTAATATAAATACGTTTATGACAAATATTCAAACCCATATTTAAAAATAAAATATGTAACAATAATAAAATAACGTATATAAACAATAAGAATAAGAAGATGTATGAATAACAATGAACAAAACAATAACTATATTAATGCCTATAATGACACTTCGACAATAGTGATGAATATAGTGTTTTGCTTAAATGTTACATGAACGTAAAACGTAACGATGCTGAAAATTATCATATAATGAGAAATGTTATATATAAAGAATCGGAGGAAAATAACCAGAACCAATGTTAAAAGGTAAAACTGTAAACGTGTGAAAGTTATTTGATAGAAACATGAGATCCTAAAAATTTGGTATCTGAAAAACTGAAAACGAAAACTTTGATGGGGGCAAAAGTTAAAAGATGAAACTTTAGACAGTAAAAATAAAAAAAGGCAAAAGATAATAAATTTTGTACTTTATGTACATAAAGTTATACTATGATGGGAAATAGTTAAAGATAGAAATTTTAGGGGATAAAAAAAAATAAAAATTAGGAAAATAAAACTTTTTTTGTATTCAATGCATAAAGACTTGTACATTATATATTAGTTTTTAGTATGTATATAATTACTATGTACCAAACGCACCTAAAGGGCAGTTTGGTTCACAAAATGTTTTTAAAAAAATTGGAAATTTTCAAATGAATTAGAATATAAAAGTTTTAAAATATTTCTTATGTTTGGTTGACAGAATTAGAATATAAAAGTCTTTTAAAGTTTACTTCCGCTTTCTTTGACGCCATTAGGCGAAAATTTTTGGAAATCCATATTTTTAAACGACAGGTGTTACACTATCCCTCAACATTAATGATTAAGTTACATTATCAACCTTTTATCTTTTAAAATATCTACATTAACCTTTTACATCAGTTATTTACACCATTCGACGCCTCATCTACCACCAACAGTCGCCCTACCACCACATCGTTGCTGCCACGACCACCGCCGCATTACACGAGTAACGTGCTAGTTGTTGTATACTCATATCGTTTGTATACAGAAATGTGAATATGTGATTATGTAAGAATGTTCCTATTTAACACATGTCTAAAAAGGGTATTATCATAATCACATTTTTAATTAATTTTACAGATTTTTTTAATTTTACTGACATATATTTGTATTTTATATAAGGAAGTTCCGATGAAAATGCCAACGGCAAACGACAAAATTTACGTATGACAGTGAAAGTATCGTTATTATTAATTAATTTAATGCAAAAACGCGTTGAGGTGTATTCTTTCATTTATTTAGAAAAATAACAGAAGAATTAGACTCACTTTCATCGATCATAAATTAATTTATCAAATAATTGATGGCGATGTATAATCATTATTAAAAGGAAAAGATAAACTACATAAATTAATCAACTCACTTTCTCTTCCAAGTGCCTATATATATTTGGATAGATGATAGTATAGTAGCTCCAAAAAACATAATTTATTTTCGCTCCATTAATTAGCACCTTATCTCTAACTTTTTTTCAAAATAAAAACTAATTATAAAACATAGCATAGCTAAATGTGGAAGATATATAATTGCATAGGTAATTCCACATTGTTCTGTTGTCAATGCAACGCCATTCTGATTGCTAAAACCTTAGGATACTTAATTGGTATTGCACCATTTATTTTTGCACTATTTTTAGTATCTCGAGACCGTCCAGGTTTTTACCTCGACGATTTACATGTTTCTTTGCTAGACAAAACACTCAACTCGTCATCCGCCACCAACACAACAACCATGATTCACTTCGATCTCATAATCGAAAATTCGGAGCTTTTTTATGGTCTATACTATAAAGACCATCTTAATCTCACTTTCACTTATTTCCCACCACCCATAAACAAGAATGCCAATGTAACCATAGGAATATACCCCATTCAGGGGTTTTATCAAGGGTTGGCAAAGGTTAAACACGTCCAAGATTCTGTCGCCGTTCAAGACATTTTTTCCGTGGCTAAACAGCTCAAGGGAGCAGCGAAAGTGGCGCTTTTGTCAGTGGAATTGGATGCTAGGGTGAAGTTTAAGTCGATTGAGCACAGGAAAATTCATCTAGTGGCTAGAGCTTTTGTCGAAATTAACTGCAACACTGGTAATGTTGTTCTAAATAAGAACAATTTTCCTTTGGATTATATTTCTGGATCGGATAAATGGAAATTTCTGCAATGGTTAGCATTTACCTTTTTGCTTATAATTTTTTTGACCATGGTATGCTGTTGTATGTCACTATGCTGCTAAGTGTCTAAGACTGTTGTTGTATAAGACCATGTTATATACTATTGTTGTATTTTGAAAGAAATTCAGAGGAATATATATTTCAACATTGGGCTTGATTTTGTTTGAATATATAAGTACGTTGAAATTGGATACATAGCATGATAGGCTGATTGCAATATTTTAATTGTTGTGCCATAAAGTAATAAATTCACCAACAATAAACGGAAAAGTAATAGCAGGGCATTATGATTGATTTAAGGGGAAATCATCCCTGTAGTAAACTGTTGGGATATTAATTGTAGTTGTGTTGTTTTGCAGGGAGCAATTCTGTACATTTTAAAACTTGAAGAGTTAATATGAAAATTATTTTTCAAAAACCCTTTGTAACTACAGAGATGTTTTATGCAGTTAACCACATAGATGTTATCCCCTTGGTTTAATACTTTAATCTACATAGAGCTGGAACTAGATATATATTTCATATGATGAATTTTTTTTTAGAACGGCATTCTAATCTACTCCTACTTCTAAATTACATGCATGCCTGGGATGAAACTCAGGACTCTCGAAAAATCCCTATTAATCCACCCCCACGAATGTGGGAAGTGGGATTCAAACCCAGGTGGATCCCCCAAGGTCAAAGACCTTACCAATAGGCCACCAACCCATTAAAATCATATCTACTGATTATTAGTTTGGAACAGTGGGTGCCCGCACAATACGACCCGCAATGGGTGACGACTGTGGCTCTTGAAATCATAAGAATGGACTTTTTTTTTCAAAACATAACACTTGGGATTGTGTTTAATATTTAATATGTAACGAACGGATAAATTTTAGATACAAGATTTAGGGTTGTGATCATTTGAAAACTAAAATTTTCGTGAAAAACTAAAAATTGGCCAAAACACACTGTGATCTGAATTTAACACAATGTGTTTTTAATGTGTTTTTAGAAAACGCATTGTGTTAAGTTCATATCACAGTGTGTTTGAACAATTTTCTGATATTCACGCGCTATCAAAAGCACAATGTGATTTAAAACTTAACACTATGTGTTGTTAGAAAACACAATAAAGGCAAGATTAAGAAAGAAAATTAGTGGATACTACATGTCACCTTCTTATAGTTTTAAA
>CM067174.1:8394438-8471938 GCA_034093135.1 Erigeron breviscapus | reverse complement strand
GAAAAACACGAACACCATCATATATTGAGCGATAAACTTGTTTTGTAAAACGACAATCTATTCTACTATATAACTCGAAGGCTTAGAGTGAAACATATACTCGTAAATCATTACAAAAATATATACAGTACTCGAAAATATCTCTCCCTCCCAAAAGTTCATCAACATTTACTTTCCCAAAATGCTACTCATCTATATCTATATCTATACTATATTATAAAACAAATAATATCTGTCTAAATTTTAAGTTTCAAAATTTACTTTCCCAAAATGTCCCTCCTATCTATTCTATATTTACTTAAAATAACTATAATACCCTTTCTCTTTCTCAAATCTCAACCACTTATTTTTTTCTCTCTCCTCCATAAATCATTTTATTCCTCTAATTCATTCAAAATCTTTTATCTTAAAAACCGTACATCGATAAATTATAAAAATTATATAGTTGTTCTTAAAATTTCATGCTATTTCATTAGAGAAGTCATTCGATATACTTTCGACGAATTTTTAAATCCGAGGGCGGAGTCCGTACGGCTAAGGGCGGAGCCCGTCAGGTAGATCACCCCATCACCGCCACCGCCATTACATCACCACCCCGGCATCAGCTCCATCACCGCCGCAACGCGCGGGTACCTTTCTCTCGTTTTATTAAAACAAAGAAATGTCAATCCATCTAATTAAAGAATTCCAATTTTTTATTACTTGTAATTAAGACTCTAACTCATGTCCTTTCTAATACCCAAGAGTCGAGGACCAATGGTAACGGTGGAGTACTGACTATCCATTTCTATTTCATTTTAGGAAGTTACCATGAAAATGCCAATGGCAAACGGCAATAATGCTAGCTAGTGAGAGTAGTAAAACCATCACTTTTTTTGTAGTATTTTTTTCATCTCTCGATCATGACGCGTATATTCTTTCGTTTGAAAAAAATAACGCGTATATATGATGTGAGAAAGAAAAAAAAAGAGCATAAATCAACTCATATTCTCTTCCAATCCACCTATATTATGGGTCGATGATTGCAGCTCCAAAAAACATAAATGTATACCATTGCTCTATATATTCCATCCATTCCACTGATCATCTTCTTAATTAATTTCCCACACAAGAACACAAATTTATATTAGATACTTAATTATCACTAATAAAACAAAAACCAATTGATTAAAGACCGCAGCCTAGCCAGCCAAATGAAGAAAGTATATAATTGCATATTTTTCTGTTTCTATTGCAACGCCATGCTAATTGCTAAAACCATAGGAGCCTTATTTGGTATCGCACCATTTGTTTTTGCAGTCCTTTCTGTAGCTCGAGACCGCCCAACTTTATACCTTGACGATTTACACGTTTCTTTGCTTAACAACACACTGCTATTTAACTCGTCGTCGACCACCAACACAACAACCATGATTCACTTCAATCTCACGATCGCAAACTCGAACCTTTTGTATGGTCTCTACTACAAAGACCCTCTTAATCTCACTTTCACTTATTTCCCACCACCCATAAACAAGAATGCCAATGTAACCATAGGAATATACCCCATTCAGGGGTTTTATCAAGGGTTGGCAAAGGTTAAACACGTCCAAGATTCTGTCGCCGTTCAAGACATTTTTTCCGTGGCTAAACAGCTCAAGGGACCAGCGAAAGTGGCGCTTTTGTCAGTGGAATTGGATGCTAAGGTGAAGTTTAAGTCGATTGAGCACAGGAAAATTCATCTAGTGGCTAGAGCTTTTGTCGAAATTAACTGCAACACTGGTAATGTTGTTCTAAATAAGAACAATTTTCCTTTGGATTACATTTCTGGATCGGATAAATGGAAATTTCTGCAATGGTTAGCATTTACCTTTTTGCTTATAATTTTTTCGACCATAGTACTGACTATATGCTGCTGTATATGACTATATGAGGTTGTTATGAGGTGACGAGGTCGATCAGGATGGTGGTTGTGTGTGGGCTTGGTGTTTTTCGTTTGTCTCCCGACTACGTGTGTTGGTGTGTTAAGTTTGATGGTGGCTGTAGTGTCGTTTATGATTATTGTATCGATCCTGATAATTATTTGTGTATATACACATCACTTTTATTTTTACTTTCACATTATTTTGTCACATTTATTTAATAATCTGATCTATAGTTTAACGCTTGACGTTGTAAATGATGAAATACAGTTGGAGGTTGTAACACTGATTGATACGGTAAAAAAGAAGATAGATGGATTGTTGAAGAAGCCTGATCACTGTCTTGTATAAATGATACTCGTATAAATGAGGAAAATTCAAAGGCATTTTGGACATATCAAATATATAGATGAGATATAGAAAAACGTAAATGGTTTTTTGACACAGACTTAGAGTACGTTGTTAATTAATAACATCCATAAAAAACGTCTATCTTTCATGTAAAAAACTCACCGGCCATTTAAAATTTTTAATAAAAATATTCATTTTAGTGTACGCTAATGACAACGCATAAAACTATTATTAACATAGCCCAAATGTAAATATAGTAAATGAAAAAGAAGTCGTCAGTATAAGACCATATTAATTAGTCTGAACCCCAACCTTAAAATAGTTCTAGAAAAGTAAGTGAAACTAGATATGTTAAGACTTAAACAAGAAAAAATGATGCGATGAAGATCTTTTATCACTATTGGCACCGCACAATCACTTAAGTCGTTCTTCAAGTAAAATAAGAATAAATAAAGTTGAAATACGGATGGGTGTAAATAAAAACTCTATTTCGTCTTCTAAGCACGTTTTTGATTTTAAATTTAGTGCCCAAATATCAGTCTAAACTCTAAACATCGTTTGCTTTCGAGATCAACGACTTTATTAGATGATGTATGTAAATGTGTAACCGGCGTTCAAATAGGAATAGTTATGGGCTTATTTGACGGGTCCATTGACGCAGGCTTATATTCTAAGCGCAGCGGATAATGATTGGCTTGCTGAACTTCTAAATATTTTACAGGGCTGTTGAAAATTGAAATTATCGCAAATCGTAAATTTTTCGTATAAAAAAACATCAATATAATTTTACGCATCGATAAAATATTATGATCTATATTTCTATCTATTAATCCTAATAAAAATAATTCTTAATTCATTAGATTTCAGGTTTAAAAATGTCTAGAGTATCTGTAAACGACAAACGGTCGATCATTTAATTAGAGGTAATATATCCAATATTTAATAAGCATTTAGTAATACCAGCGTACGCAATGCGGTGACGATAGCGGTACGTCGGTGTGGTGATGGTAGCCGTGAGTGGTATAGGTGTTAGATCTAAAATGAGTTGCGAAGATGTTTAAGAAAATAATAAACTAATGGTGTAAATTAATTAAGGGTAGAATGGTTATTTTTTATCTACCTCTTTTCATTTTTTTATTTTATTTTATTTATTTATTTATTGGGGGGAGGGGGATTGGACTTACTTTTAAAATCTTGATGACAGGTGGTGGTGGCGTCGGTCAAGTGCTGTAAGTAATTATTGATATGTAAAGATATTTGATTTAAAGTGGTAATAGATATCTTTATGAAGATAATGGAATGTTGTTATCTTTATTTTGGACCACTTTAGATGGCTCCCCGATAAGCGTTCTGATATGTTTAGTGTTACCATTTTTTTTTAAATTTAGTGCCCAAATATCAGTCTAAACTCTAAACATCGTTTGCTTTCGAGATCAACGACTTTATTAGATGATGTATGTAAATGTGTAACCGGCGTTCAAATAGGAATAGTTATGGGCTTATTTGACGGGTCCATTGACGCAGGCTTATATTCTAAGCGCAGCGGATAATGATTGGCTTGCTGAACTTCTAAATATTTTACAGGGCTGTTGAAAATTGAAATTATCGCAAATCGTAAATTTTTCGTATAAAAAAACATCAATATAATTTTACGCATCGATAAAATATTATGATCTATATTTCTATCTATTAATCCTAATAAAAATAATTCTTAATTCATTAGATTTCAGGTTTAAAAATGTCTAGAGTATCTGTAAACGACAAACGGTCGATCATTTAATTAGAGGTAATATATCCAATATTTAATAAGCATTTAGTAATACCAGCGTACGCAATGCGGTGACGATAGCGGTACGTCGGTGTGGTGATGGTAGCCGTGAGTGGTATAGGTGTTAGATCTAAAATGAGTTGCGAAGATGTTTAAGAAAATAATAAACTAATGGTGTAAATTAATTAAGGGTAGAATGGTTATTTTTTATCTACCTCTTTTCATTTTTTTATTTTATTTTATTTATTTTATTTTATTTTATTTTATTTTTATTTTTTTTATTTTATTTATTGGGGGGAGGGGGATTGGACTTACTTTTAAAATCTTGATGACCGGTGGTGGTGACTGGTGACGACGTCAAGTGCTGTAAGTAATTATTGATATGTAAAGATATTTGATTTAAAGTGGTAATAGATATCTTTATGAAGATAATGGAATGTTGTTATCTTTATTTTGGACCACTTTAGATGGCTCCCCGATAAGCGTTCTGATATGTTTAGTGTTACCATTTGCATGAGGCAGCTTTTAAAACGGCAAGACTGGCTGTGAAGCTACACCCTAAGCCCACAAGATGAGAGACTCCTGTTACATCCACACATGCATGTTTTCCCCCAGTCCAACCAAAGACCAAAATGTCAACAGGTCTGAGATTAGATCTCCCTTCCAACGGGCCAGTCAAGAAATTCACTGGCGCTTCCTTCTTAGCAGAAATCTCAGCCCGCCTAAAAATGTCAAAGAGAACATCCCTAACCAAATCGTGTCTGTATTTGAACCCCGGGAGCTTTTTACAGTGAAGCGCATGCTCCCCAAAGGAATCCAAACAAGCTTTCCGACAAATAGGGCATATCTCATCAATAGGAAATAAGGGATCATGAGATGGTATTTTAGTATAGTGCGATACTCTACCAGTGACATATGTTGTCCTAACCCATCTATAGGGACAACAAGGAGATAATCTTGAGCATGTGGTGCTTGTAGACACTTAAAAATGGCTTTTTGTCTGATTGTCAAGTCAAAGTGTAACTCCATATCTTGGACAGTTTTACTAAAAAGGGCACTCGCCAATACATGTTGGGCTTTAAGGGGGACGGTGTCCTTGTTAGTGAAACCGTCAACATCAAAGCTTGGAATCGTATCAAGAAAACCAGCCAAGGCACAAGCATAATCAGAATCCATACCGCATATACCACTGTCTCGTAAGATGTGATCCTGTAATACCCAAGATTGGGCCCTTGATGCCACAAATGCATAAGATGAAACCTCAACTGCCGAATATAACCCTAAACCCCCAGACCTAATAGGTAAGGAAGCCAATCTCCATTGGAGGTCCCCCAGACCTCAACTGCAATAGCGTCACGCAGTCCCATGTCAAATAAATGCGTTGCCTCTTCCACATGAACAGGTTGACAGGTCCTCAGGCCAAAAAAAAAGTTTGGCAATACCCATACATTATCGTAGTAATAGAAGTTCACTCTGTGGGTCGCGAAGCGGTGGGAGGAGGCGCATCAAATGCGTACTCCCATACGTACTTTTGATAAGGGTCTTCAAGTGGGTAATACGAGATTGCTACGTTAAAAGGCTCGGCATAGTAAAGGTTGATTGCTTTGTACTTGTTTCTGAGTTTAAGGTCGATGTAGATGTCACCGCCAATTGTTTGGTTCGATGTCTTGTTTAGAGCCGGAACTGAGAATTCGATGATTGAGAGCCCGGGGTGTCTTGCCCATGCAAAAAGACATAACAGAACGACCTTGGTTATGAACAGGATGATGATACACGACCAAAGACAACATTTGGCACTAGGACTATCAGAAATATCACTCATCTTGACTCTTGACATTGAGAGAATAATTGAAGAAATTTACGAACGTGACTCTAGGTTGTTAATTAATCCATCCTTTTTCATAGGAAAAAAATAAATAATAATAATAATACATGAGCTTAATTCCAAGTAAAAAACAAATATAGTAAGTTTCTGCGCGTTACAAAGTATAAATAGGAGTATAATAATAGTACGGAACATTATTTCAAAATCAAAGAAACAGGTAAAAAGAAACAGATAAAGAGAATGACAAACGAAAAGGGATACGCGTAACGTAATTATGTTTGTCCACATTTATGGAAAGTTTGTATACATATCTAAAGAACTTTCTTTGAAAAACATGAACACCATCATATATATTGAACGATATATATATATATTTTTAACGGTAAATTAGGAGTACGGGTTACTAGCTTGTCCATTAATCCCACTTCTCAAAGGTGAGAAAATCAATAATAAGTGAAAAAATAAACCTCGTGGCTTAACATGATACCTTAATGTTTATATTACATGTTGGACTTGATATTCTTTTGATTTTTTGAAGTCTCTGGCATTTTATGTTATCATTCCATTCTCCATTATTCACTTGTATCAAACGCTCCCTTAAACACTTCACTACAACCATTCGAGCGAGAAATTCAGGATCATTGGTAACAATAGACTGACTTAATTATAACCATTTCTATTTCATACTAGGAAATAAATAGAAATTAAAATTCCGATGAAAATTCCATGTGTAATCTATATATCATCTTTCTTCATCACCTACCTTGATTTTTCCATATAGCTTTATCTTATGTTTAAGAGAATTATTAGCTTTAGGAGTGAGCAAAACCGAACAACAAAAAAAAGGAGAAAAACAAATAGTCAAAACCAAAAACTTAATGAAACCAATTGGTTTGGTTTGGTTTTTGTTTTTTAAACGAATGGATCGGCTAGAGGTTTCGGTTTTATATGCAAAAAATAGGATCAAAAACCGATCCGGGCCGAACCAAATATATTTTAGTTTTCTTATATGTATGATATTATATTTATATTTATATATATATAATATATATATATATATATATATATATATTATATATATATATATAATATATATATATTATATATTGTTCTATATATATATATTAATATATAGAGAAAGTGAATATAAGGTTGTCCGACACCTAAACTTAGGTGTGAAACCCCTCACATACTCATTTTTTAATATTTCTTGTTAAATGAATAAATGTTTGGGCCTCATGAATTTTATGGATTAAAAAATTAGTATGTGAGTGTTCCACACCTAAGCTTAGGTACGTAAGAGCCTTATATAACCACCCCCTTATATTTATTACCTATAATTTATATGTGGTATTTAAATTTTTTGCTTTTTTGGAGTAGAAAGCAAAATAAGTTTTATCTTTTAGATTATAATACACTACAAAATCAAGTCGTTTTATAAATTTTATACTAATTTTAACACCTAAAAGATAAAATTAGTTAACAAAAAGAATCCGTTTTGTTTTAGTTTTTGTATCTAGTTTTTCTTAACAATTGAAAGTCAATTCCTCGTAATCAGTGTAAAACTTTGTAAGAGTTTTCCACTGACGGTCTCCAGTTTGTAACTGACTAGAATGTCAACTGGGCTTCGCTGCCATTGTCATTCTCTATCTTCCACTTGTTGTCTTCGACTCCAACTGGAAGGATTCTTCAACTGCCCAGTTCTCAACTGGAGGAAGTCTTCAGTTGCGTTGACTGTACGATGCAACTGGACTTCAATATATTTCTGGACAAATCTTCTTGGTCTCCAGGTGCAACTCGAGACTGGCCAGTTTCACTGAAACTGGTCCTAACAAATTCCCCATGTTTGTCCTGAAATATTGCCAAGTCTTTTTTAGTTCTTGTATCTGTACAAGTGTGAACTGGAGAGACTTGTTCGATTAAATCTATCTAAGTTTTCCAAGGCATTTTTATAGATCAATAAATGCCTTGGTTTTTTTTTTTTTTTTTAAGTTTGTTAGATCTAATCTATTATCTACCTTGTGGTTACAAACTGGTAACTTCATTTATACAAGGAAAAGAAATTTACACAAGTTACAGAATGTAAATAAAATTACAAGTAGATAAATTGAAAAGAGAACTTAATTAGATGGCCCTTCGCCAGTTCGTCTTCTCTTTGACACTGAAGAGATAGGTTGTGAGTCTTCAGGATCAATGTTCAACTTCAGCTCCAGATTCTCTTTGTGTTGAATCTTGCCCTTCAAGAAGTTGACCCATGCTTTCTCAAACCTATTCTTTTGCGCCTTTGCTTCCAAAAAGTTCACCATTTCCACCCATTCAGATAACCCATATTGCATTGCACCAGGATTGTCAGTTTTAACCAGTGGCCCTCTAGCATAACTAACTTCAACATGAAAGTGCTTGGTGCCTGGCTTGATAGTAACAAACACACCATTAATTACCCCACGGTGTCTTCTGGTTGCCATGATCTGGGAGTAATACTCTCTTGCTTCAGATTCATTTGTTATTTTAATACTCCCAGCTCCAGCAGCCAGTACAGCAGACTTGATGTCATCATTCGACACATCGCCAGTTGGTTCTATGAATGTTATAAGGTCAGCATCTCTGGTCAGTGGTTTTCTTGGTTGAGGGCTCATCCTTGGTGGATTCAAAACCTTTTTCACAACCTTCTTTACATTTTCAATCCTTTTCAAAATCCCACTGGCCCTGTTCTCCTTTGCCTTCTCCACTGATATATTAAAATTTCTGGCATCCAGTTCAGCTTCATCATCAGGATAGTGTCTGTCTAATTCAATATCAAGCATTTCTTTCAACATGTCAACTATCCTGGGATCATTCTTTACTCTGGCGTACTCCTCCTTAGTGATTCCCAATAAATGAGCATCACTAATATCAAGCAATCTTAATTTTGCAAGATGCTCTCTGGCTTCAACTTGGTTGGCTTGTTTCATTTTCTTTCTTTCTTTTATTTCATTTATACAAGGAAAAGAAATTTACACAAGTTACAGAATGTAAATAAAATTACAAGTAGATAAATTGAAAAGAGAACTTAATTAGATGGCCCTTCGCCAGTTCGTCTTCTCTTTGACACTGAAGAGATAGGTTGTGAGTCTTCAGGATCAATGTTCAACTTCAGCTCCAGATTCTCTTTGTGTTGAATCTTGCCCTTCAAGAAGTTGACCCATGCTTTCTCAAACCTATTCTTTTGCGCCTTTGCTTCCAAAAAGTTCACCATTTCCACCCATTCAGATAACCCATATTGCATTGCACCAGGATTGTCAGTTTTAACCAGTGGCCCTCTAGCATAACTAACTTCAACATGAAAGTGCTTGGTGCCTGGCTTGATAGTAACAAACACACCATTAATTACCCCACGGTGTCTTCTGGTTGCCATGATCTGGGAGTAATACTCTCTTGCTTCAGATTCATTTGTTATTTTAATACTCCCAGCTCCAGCAGCCAGTACAGCAGACTTGATGTCATCATTCGACACATCGCCAGTTGGTTCTATGAATGTTATAAGGTCAGCATCTCTGGTCAGTGGTTTTCTTGGTTGAGGGCTCATCCTTGGTGGATTCAAAACCTTTTTCACAACCTTCTTTACATTTTCAATCCTTTTCAAAATCCCACTGGCCCTGTTCTCCTTTGCCTTCTCCACTGATATATTAAAATTTCTGGCATCCAGTTCAGCTTCATCATCAGGATAGTGTCTGTCTAATTCAATATCAAGCATTTCTTTCAACATGTCAACTATCCTGGGATCATTCTTTACTCTGGCGTACTCCTCCTTAGTGATTCCCAATAAATGAGCATCACTAATATCAAGCAATCTTAATTTTGCAAGATGCTCTCTGCTTCAACTGGTTGATCTCATTTGTGAGTGGGGCCAGATCAACCTGAGGAGTGGCCAGCTTGGTGATCTCAGCTATCACCTTTTCAATCAATTGTGTTTCCCTTGCACCCAGTGTATCATCAATTCTCTGACCAACTGAAGTCATCAACTGCTGCCCAAGCTCAGTCACATTTAGGCCAGGTTTTTCAACCAATTCCTTTACCTGCCTTTCAATCTCTTTCAAATCAACCTCTGATTGTCTTATAGTATTTCCCAGCAGGTTAGAGATTGAAGTAGTGACTCTTGACTGAGTAAGGTCGAAGGCTTCCTTTAGAGAAACGGCCAGATTGTTACAGCCCTTGACCAGCTCATTGAGCTTCTTGAATACTAAGTCCTCATTATTAGCAAACTTGTTTATCCCCAGATCAACAACCTTAGAATTTGTTGTTGTATCTGGAGAGGGACTTGGTATTTTTGTCAATTGCCTTTTGAACATCCTCCACCCTATGAATAAGATTTTGGATGTCGGCTTGAAAGGAGGCAAATTGAGAGAAGCCTCCCCAGTTGACATTCCAGTAGTTGAAGAAATAGTAGGAGTGGTGGTAGAAGAAAGGACTGGAAATTCAAATTGTTGGACATGCTGAGAATGCTCAGGTGTGTCCAACGGCGGCGGGGGGTGGTGGCATTTCTCGAAGGAGTGAGAATTGCCCAAATGGTGATGGTGCCATACGTCTGTTTCCAGACATATAGTTTTAAGTGGGAAAAGTAATATTTGTAGGCTCATTTTCTTGAGTTTGGGAAAGTGAAATTGAAACATCTGGAGGCGAGACATGAGATGAAGGGTTTTGATCTTGTACAGAAGACTCAAAAATCTCAATGTCTGATGCAGTACCTTTTGAATCCGAAGACTCAATAAGGATTTCCTCGTCATTAACACCCATGTCCAGATCCATGAATGTAACTGAGGGCTGACCAGATGGGTCAGTCTCCAGATGACCTTCTCTAGTTTCCTGGAAGGTTGCATCTGTTGGAGGATCAGATACCGAGGTATCTTCACTAGGGATAGAGGTCACTGGGGTTGCCTCAGTTATAATTGCTCTATCCACAACCATAACATCATCGGCCGAAGAGTTGGGAACCTCAGTCTCCAGTAGTGACTGGCCAGAGACTTCGTCAGTTCGTGCAATAGAAGTGTCAGAAAGGCCGTGGACACTTTGTGCTGACTCAAACTCTATTCTGGGTTGGGATAGCCCAGTTTCATCTTCACCACCCTCTCCTACAGAAATTGCGAGGGTGGCTGCTTGCGGTTGTCCCATTTGACTTTCTCCAGGTTTCTACTGTCAATGGCAAGTGCTGACAAGGTTCTAATGCGACGTGTTCTTGTTGCCTTTGGAACTCCTGAAAGACCTGTTGGGAGGTCTCCAGGGAAAATGGTTGTGGGGACAGACACGCTGGAGCTGGAGGGGTTAGACTGTTGCCCGGGCTCGGCAATGGTCACAATTTCAGCAGACGAACTGGTGGGTCCCTCATTATTTTGAGGTCCGCCCAGTTGTCTTTCCGACTCACCTTGGACTGGTGCATCGGTTTTTGCGAATGTCAGCCGCATTCTATCTGGAATCTCGACCTCTTCAGCTTCAGATACTAGAGAGTCAAGATTCCTCAACAAATCTGGGACAGTGTAAAGTGAATCTGTGCTTAAATAAGCTTCACTGCCCAAAATTTGTAGAAAACAAAGAGATAGAAACCTGGATAAGGGGATACATAGTCCCCTGGTGCCCTTCAGTTTTTGAACCAGGCTTCTGAAAAGGATATCAGCAAAATCCACTCTCAATCCATTCCACAAGCAGTATGCCATCTCTGCCTGTGCGGAGTTAATCTGGTCAAGTCCACCAGAACTCCCACCCATATTTTCCACAAGGTGGATGAAAAAGTACCTCTATGAAGGTGTAAGACCCTTCATGGTCATCGCACCTTTAGTTTTCAAAACCCCTTTCTCCAGGCACTCCTTATGTCCCATATCAAGGAGGACCTGGCGAAAATTAATGTTTGGGGGGATGACAACTGGAGATTCACCCTCTCTCCAGTAGTTGAGGTGTAAAGCATCCCTTAACACATCTGCTGATATGGTACACCGGACTGTTCCACCTTTTAATGTGAAAGTGATGGAAGAACAATCGGAAGAAAGAGAAGCAGTGTACCAGAACTCACACAAGTAGTCGTGAAACATCTTGCGTGGGTTTAAAGAGAATGAGGGTCCAATTGGAGAATCCTTCAAAAGTCTTTGGATTCTCCCAAAAAGGGTATTGGACCCTTGGGTTCCTTGTAAACTCGCCATCGGATTATTCAGATTTAATTTGATGAGCGTAGTGTTACCAGGAGCACCAGATGCCTGTTTGACATCTGGTGACGGAGCATATGGGACAGATAAGAGATTTACATCTCTTGAATGGGATGATTTAGGTGCCATTGGAAAATGAAATTGAAATTTTGGAATTAAGGTTCTTGATTTATGAAGCAGAGAGAGAAAAGAAGCAATTTTAGATGATTGGGAAGTAAATGAAAAGAATGTAAAGGGAAGTAAATGTGATCGGAGTAAATAAGGGTATTTATAAGGAATTCAAGATCCCAATGAAATACCAAAAATTATATTTTATTTAACAAAATCAATTTTGTAGATATTTTTACAAAATAAGTTTGAATTTTGAAATAAAAACATAATTTACCGTATTAGCATTAAATGCTACGACGGCTTAACTTACCCACGCGCCCACTAATTTTCATTTTCCCAATAAAAATAGTTGTCATTTACCAAAATGTCTTTAAACACGTCAGATGACGATATCAAGTGGTTTAAAACACTCGAGTACCATCACGTGTCACAAATATTGACCAAGTATTTTCTAACGTTATGAAAAATTAAGACAAGACTGAACCTGGTCACTGGAGGACTAGTCCAGCGCCAGTTTCCAACTGGAGAGTTCTCCAGTTGCCATTTTCAAACAAAACGAATTTTAGTCAGAAAATTATTTTGAGTCTTTCCCCCTAAAATGATGATCCAGAAATCGATTAGTGCCAGAATAGTATCACAAAGGCATTCGATAGCCTGGCGAGCAAAGATTATCTGGACCTCCTCAACTGGAGAACTTCATCAGTGTCACTGACGCGTTCATAACAAAAATCTCGAGTTTTAAGGACTTAACATTCCCAGTTCGCTGATGAGATTTTTAAAGGTTTTCTCATCAAGAGGTTTTGTAAAAACATCAGCGAGCTGTTTATCAGTGGGGATGAAATGTAATTCAATGTCTCCTTTCATAACATGATCACGAATAAAATGATACCTGATGTCAATATGCTTTGTCTTGGAGTGCATCACTGGGTTGTGAGATATAGCAATTGCACTAGTGTTGTCACAAAAGATTGGGGTCCTTGTATACTTTTGACCATAATCTAGTAACTGGTTCTTGATCCAGAGAATCTGGGCACAGCAACTGGCCGCAGAAATGTACTCTGCCTCAGCAGTGGACATAGAGACTGACGTCTGCTTCTTACTGGTCCAACTTACCAGTTTTCCTCCAAGGAAATGACAACCACCAGTTGTTGATTTTCTATCTATCTTACAACCTGCATGATCTGAATCTGAATAACCCATTAGATCTAACCCTGAGCCTTTGGGGTACCAAAGACCAAGATTAGGACACCCTTTCAGGTATCTAAAGATACGCTTAATAGCGTGCAAATGTGATTCTTTAGGGTTAGCCTGAAACCTGGCACATAGACATGTTGCAAACATTATATCTAGTCGACTGGCAGTTAAATACATCAGTGAACCAACCATACCACGATAGTCAGTGATGTTCACTGGTTTGCCAGTTGGGTCAGAGTCCAAATTTAATGGTGCTGCAATAGGTGTGTTTTTCGATGGGATTGAATCATATTTGTATTTTCTTAACAAATCTCTGACATATTTTCCTTGGTTTATGAAAATTCCATTTTCAGTTTGCTTAATCTGAAGACCTAAGAAAAATGTTAATTCTCCCATTAAACTCATTTCATACTCAGATGACATGATTTTAGAAAACTTTTTACACATTGCATCATTAGTTGAACCAAATATAATGTCATCAACATAAATTTGTACCAATAAGATATTACCTTTTTCTTTCAAGATAAATAAGGTATTATCTATTGCACCTCTTTGAAAGCCATTTTTAAGAAGATGTTTAGTTAAAGTATCATACCAGGCTCTTGGGGCTTGTCTAAGACCATACAAAGCTTTGTTCAGTCTATAGACCCAGTGAGGATGCTTCTCATTGATGAAGCCTGGAGTCTGCTTAACATACACAACTTCTTCCAATGTTCCATTAAGGAACGCACTTTTGACATCCATCTGGAAGACTTTAAACTGCAGATGGGCTGCATAAGCCAGAAAAATTCTGATGGCTTCAAGTCTTGCAATTGGAGCAAAAGTTTCATCAAAGTCAATGCCTTCTGCTTGACAATAACCCTGGGCAACTAATCTGGCCTTGTTTCTTACAACATGGCCATCTTCATCCATCTTGTTTCGGTATACCCATCTTGTACCAATGGGTTCTTTCTTTAACCGTGGTGGACAAGGAACAAGCTCCCACACATTATTCCTTTCAAACTGGACGAGCTCTTCTTGCATAGCTTCCACCCAGCTTGGGTCTGCCATAGCCTCGTCAATCTTCTTCGATTCAATTAGTGATAAGAAGGTGACATTTAAGCATTGCTCACTAGTGGCTCTTCTAGTCTGAACTCCACTATTTGGATCTCCCACAATCTGTTCAATTGGATGTGCTTGAGTCCATCTAGTGTATTGACTAGGCTGGTGAATTACAATATCAGTGCAAGTCACCTGTCGATCTTCTTCAGTTACAGCAGCTTCTGGAGGAGGATCAGTCCAAACTACTTCTACATCCTCATCAGAGTCAATGAGGTCACGATTTGCATCATGAAATTCTTCATTAAAATGCATTTTTTGAAGAACTGGAGAAGTTGGAGTTTGAACTGGTGCTGCTATTGGAGTGGCACGTACATCAGATCCAATCACCAATTCCTGTGGTAAATTGAAATTGATGGAGGGATAGAATGAGGTGTCACTGGAGGTGCTTTTCTTCTTAACTGGTTCCAATTTGTTGCAACTGGAAACATCTTTTGGTGAAACAACTGACTGATGAACTTGGTCAGTTTCACCAAAATTTATTGGAACAACTGGAGAAATATCAAGGCTTGGTCTCTTGTTGATTGCTTCAGTTGATTCGTCGAATGTGACATGAATTATCTCATGAACCTTTTGGAGTCTATTATTATAAACTCTAAAGGCCTTTCGAATATCTGAATAGCCTAAGAATACAGCTTCATCAGCTTTTGCATCAAACTTTCCAAGCTGACTGGAATCGTTTAAAATATAAACTGGACAACCAAATACATGAAAATATCCAATATTTGGTTTACGATTCCTGAGTACTTCATAGGCAGTCTCCTTATGTCTCTTGATGTAGACTGACCGGTTTTGGGTGTGACAAGCAGTTGCAACTGCTTCAGCCCAGAAACTGGTGGGAAGACCTGATTCAGATAGCATACTTCTGGCTGCTTCTATCAGTGTGCGATTCTTTCTTTCCACAACTCCATTCTGCTCTGGAGAGTGTGCTGATGAGAAGTTTTGAGAGATGCCAGTGTCATTGCAAAATGTTTCAAGTACCTTATTTTGAAATTCAGTACCATTATCACTTCGCAACTGACAGACTTTTCGAGTATACTTGAGTTCAATTCTTTTGATGAGAGAGATGATTTCAGCAGGTGCATCACTTTTGGATCTAAGGAATACCACCCAACAGTATCTGGTGAATTCATCGACCACAACTAGAGTGTATTTCTTCCCAGCTCTAGTTTGAACATTCACTGGACCAAAGAGATCCATATGTAGCATGTGAAGAGGTTCAATGATGCTAAAGTTTTGCCTAGTTTTGAAACTGGCCCTTTTCTGCTTGCCCATCTCACACCCTGGACATGGCTTTTCTTTATTAAAAGAAATCTGTGGTATCCCATCAACCAGTTGTTTGCGAGACAACTTGTTAATATTTTTGAAATTAAGATGGGATAATCTTTTATGCCACAGCCAGTTGGTGTCTTCATCAGCCTTGGTATAGAAGCACTGCTCTTTTGGAGCTGGTTCCATATCCATGATGTACACGTTACCTTTTCTTGGTGCAACCATCACCACTTTCCAATCCTTGTTAAATATGGTGCCTTGAGCAATATCGAACAAAACTCTGTAGCCATCATCACAAAGTTGGCTGACACTGATCAGGTTCTATTTCAAACCATTCACAAATGCAACTCTCTTGAATTCGACTTGTCCGTTATTGAGCACACCATATCCTTCAGTCTTTCCATTTTGATCATTACCAAACGTCACTGCCAGTCCATCTTGTACAGTGAACTCTTCAAGTAGGGGCTTACATCCAGTCATAGTCTGGCCAGCAGCGCTGTCCAGATACCAAATATTCTTCTTTCGATCGCCCTGCACACCCACAAAAATCATCAGTTATTTTTGTGAACCCATCTTTTCTTGATGGGTTCACTGGAATTCTCTACAGAAGTCACAGTTGATTGTTGTGGTGGTAAATTGAAGACTACATCTGGATCTTTTTTACCAGATCCAGGTGCAGGAGTAAAAACGATTGGTATTTGATACCTGCTCCCCTTTTTCTTATCAGATTTAGTTCCAGATGGAACATTCTTTTGTTTTGGTTTTGAAGAGGGTTTAATATTTTGTTTTAAAACTGGAGGTGATGAACCTCCTTCCAGATTTTTGATCCGGGCAGTGCAACTCTGAACCTGTCGAGACAAAAGTTGGAGTTGACTTTCCAGTTTAAACAAAATATTGTTTTCATCAGGCTGTTGAACCTTGGACCTTGGTTCAGCTGGAGTTTTAGTCTTTTGGGTCTTGGGCTCCTTAGACTTCTGAGGTAAGGGCTTGTTACCAGTGGCCTTTTTAACTGGAGCACTAGCCTGTTTGGCTCCAGGTTTAACCTCAATGGGGGTGGTCTCAATGGGTTTAGTTTCAACAGCTTCAGGTTGATCATAAGAAGTTTCAACCCTGAGAGCTGGAGGCAATGCATGAAGATCTGGTATGAGAGCTGCCATTTCCAGATCTCCAGATTTCCATGCATTTTTCTGGGCATCAATTGTTCTAGAAAATGCATCATAGTTCTTTCCAGATGCTTTTACCCATGACTTGATAATCATTTGTTCTTTTTCAAGATCAGAAATTAATTTTTGATTATCAAATTCCAAAGCCTCAATTTTTAAAACGGACTCCTTGAGAGCCAACTGGACACTTTGTAAATCATTAAGTTGTGGCTTAACATTGTTTAGTTCAATTAAGATAGTGTCTAGATATCTTTCACTATCTGCTCTAACAGTTTCCACAAAAGCCAAATCACCACTTAATGATTCAGCAAGGTCCAGTTTCAGTTCTGGATCCACTTGATTGTCATAATCACATACCTTCTTCAAAATGATGTCCACCCATCTTCCAGTGATGACATCTTCTTTTGCCACATGCTGCTGTTGATCTTCCAAGGCCATGAAACACATGTCCCTTTCCTCTTCTTCATCAGCTGATGAGTCATCAGAGTACTCCCATTTTTCCTTAGTTTGTGCCATCAAGCACTGATCCTTTTCTTTTTCCATGGATAAGAGGGCAATCTGGGCCTTAAGCTTCTTATATTTAGCTTTGTAGCTATCATCAGGCCGATTGAAATTAGGGACAGAGGGACCAGTTTGGTTGTTCATCTGACTAGATCTGCATTCCTTCATAAAATGACCTTTCTTACCGCATTTATAGCAGGTAAGATTGGTTTTATCCAGAGAGCTGGAGCTGGAAGCATTGTTTGGGCCATTAAATCTTTTAGATTTATGCTTAAACCTATTAAAGGTTTTAGCGATCATGGCTACCAGATCATCATCGTCAGTTTCAACAGCTTCAGGTTGATCATAAGAAGTTTCAACCCTGAGAGCTGGAGGCAATGCATGAAGATCTGGTATGAGAGCTGCCATTTCCAGATCTCCAGATTTCCATGCATTTTTCTGGGCATCAATTGTTCTAGAAAATGCATCATAGTTCTTTCCAGATGCTTTTACCCATGACTTGATAATCATTTGTTCTTTTTCAAGATCAGAAATTAATTTTTGATTATCAAATTCCAAAGCCTCAATTTTTAAAACGGACTCCTTGAGAGCCAACTGGACACTTTGTAAATCATTAAGTTGTGGCTTAACATTGTTTAGTTCAATTAAGATAGTGTCTAGATATCTTTCACTATCTGCTCTAACAGTTTCCACAAAAGCCAAATCACCACTTAATGATTCAGCAAGGTCCAGTTTCAGTTCTGGATCCACTTGATTGTCATAATCACATACCTTCTTCAAAATGATGTCCACCCATCTTCCAGTGATGACATCTTCTTTTGCCACATGCTGCTGTTGATCTTCCAAGGCCATGAAACACATGTCCCTTTCCTCTTCTTCATCAGCTGATGAGTCATCAGAGTACTCCCATTTTTCCTTAGTTTGTGCCATCAAGCACTGATCCTTTTCTTTTTCCATGGATAAGAGGGCAATCTGGGCCTTAAGCTTCTTATATTTAGCTTTGTAGCTATCATCAGGCCGATTGAAATTAGGGACAGAGGGACCAGTTTGGTTGTTCATCTGACTAGATCTGCATTCCTTCATAAAATGACCTTTCTTACCGCATTTATAGCAGGTAAGATTGGTTTTATCCAGAGAGCTGGAGCTGGAAGCATTGTTTGGGCCATTAAATCTTTTAGATTTATGCTTAAACCTATTAAAGGTTTTAGCGATCATGGCTACCAGATCATCATCGTCAGTTTCATCACAACCGTCACTGATTTCAGTGGTCAGGCCAGAGTTCAAGAAACTGTTTAACATATCCTTCATTGAGTGTGCCTGGACACTCTCTGCAGACAATAAAGCAGTACAAGGTCGCTCAGTTACACTAGCAACCTTGGAACTCTGGGCATGGTTCATGGCATCCTGCTCAGCCACCAGTCTTGCAACATTATTGTCTTCAGTGAATCTGAAGGCTCCATAGAGCGATGCAAGAGTATGGCTGTGCAGGGTTTTACCTTGTCTTAAGACAAGAACCATATTTTCCCATTTGGAAGGAAGAATATCACAAAACTTCTCAAGAAGAATATCCTTATCCTTCTCTACACCCAAGCCTCTCAACTGATTAATGAGGCTAGAAAACCTGGTGTAAGTACCAGTTAGACTTTCATTGGGCAAAGCAAAGAAGGATTCATACTTCTTGTTCAAGGCAACCTTTCTGGTGACAATAGTGTCATCACCTCCTTCAAACTGAATAACTAATTCATCCCACATTGACTTGGCACTGGGGAACAACACAAGTGTTGGAATTAGATCTTCAGGAACAGCTCCAAGGATCATGTTCTTGAGTCTGGTGTCCAGATCTACAAGTCTACGATCCTCATCAGACCAGTGGTCTTCGAGCTTTTCTCTGGAACCTCTTCTTCCAGTTGGATCGAGAAGAGGACTTACCCCAAGAGACATGGGTATATACGGTCCATCCTTAAGGATTTTCAGCATATACCTCTCTATCCCACCAAAATGCAAAAGCATTCTGGCCTTCCATGTACCAAAGGTCTCACTGTTTCCATCAAATTTTGGAACAGGAGTGTTAGAATAATGTACATGGACGTGATTTGGGGCAGTAGGAGGAGGAGGGTTTGTATTAACATTTTTAAAAGGTGGTGTATTAGTATTCAAAGGGTTTTCACCTTGACCAGAACTATCTCCACCTTCAGTAGTAGTCATCTAAGCAGATCTAGGCAAGTTTATTAGCCTTCTGCTTTGATACCACTTGTAAGTCCCAACTCAATAGATGGTACTACCTGAAGACACCTCTATGTCGATGGTGGAGTTACTTTGCAATATAAACGCTGAACTGGAGACGACCAGTTACAGAGAGTATATACCAAGTTCTAGATAGATTACTTATTTAAGTGACAATAAGTAAAGAACAATGCAATAATATAAAATACTTGTAAAGTAAATTGGTGAGACAATATGTAATTTTCAAGTGTAATTTATTTATTAACTTTAAATAAATTACAAGGTTGTTGCGGAACCAAGATAATACAAGTATGTAAATATCCTAACAATCTATGAACTACAATTGATCTATACTTGGAATTTCTCTGAACAATCGAAACACTTAAAGTTGTGAAATGTTCCTTTTTACGATTGAGAGAATATTGCACAAGTTCACCAAGAATATTGCAGGTATACAAACTGTGAAGTGTTCTCACTTGTTATTCTTGTTGTGCAATGACTTGTATTTATAGGCAAAGTTAACATTGGGATGTTAACTTTGGCCGTACAAATATGGTTGAGAACATTTAAGGAATAGCATTTAATTCCTTAAAATGCTGTGTAAAGTTGCAGTATAAAGCAACTTTACTCAACCAGCTTTATGTACCTTTTGTACTTAAATAATAAGATAAATCTTATTATCCGGGTAATAGCACATAAAGCATAAAAGTCAATTCCTCGTAATCAGTGTAAAACTTTGTAAGAGCTTTTCACTGACTGTCTCCAGTTTGTAACTGACTAGAATGTCAACTAGGCTTCGCTGCCATTGTCATTCTCTATCTTCCATTTGTTGTCTTCGACTCCAACTGGAAGGATTCTTCAACTGGTCAGTTCTCAACTGGAGGAAGTCTTCAGTTGCGTTGACTGTACGATGCAACTGGACTTCAATATATTTCTGGACAAATCTTCTTGGTCTCCAGGTGCAACTAGAGACTGGCCAGTTTCACTGAAACTGGTCCTAACAAAAGAAACCAAAAACCAAAAAAAATATAAAAAAGTTATAAGATTTCAAAAGCATGTTAACAACGAAATATATATATATATATATATATATATATATATACAAAATTGTAACCAAAAATGAAAAAAGTTTATTATAGTTTACATGAAATTTGATAACTTTCTTCTTAATAATAATAAGAGTAAATTACAATTTTCGTCCCTGTGGTTTGTACCAACTTTCACGTTTCATCCCTGGGTTCACGAAATTACAATTTTCATCCTCAGGTTTGGAACTTTGTTAACAACTTTGATCCACATGACTAACGGACGTTAAAATAACCCGTTAAATCAGTCATGTGCTCAGCACATGAGGGCATATCTGTCTTTTCCTCATTATCTTCACCAATAACAACATTGCATCATCATCATTTTCAGATTTCTCATCTCTTCCACTTTTTCATCAATCATTCTCAATCAAATCAAAAAATCACAAAATTAATAGATCTAAAACTAAATAGGTATAAATGTGTTCTATGTAGGGTGTTCATCCATGTGATAGGAGAAGAAGTGTGACTGAATACAAGACCATGTTCCCAGCAATTGATTTTTCCTTGGTAACGTATCTTCCACAGTTCCTACATAAATTTATGCAAATAAGAATTGCATTTGTCTTTTCATATGTAATTGTATCTCGTATGACTTTGCAAATTTTTAAGATTAATTTGCCTGCTAAAAGTGCCAATATACTTTTTTATGTTTTAATCAGATAGAAAATGATGGTGATGTTTTGTGGACCTCCGAAACCAGAGAAAAGAATGAAGAAGTTGCAGCCAGGGGTGTGAAGTTTATGAAATGGTGACCCGCTTATTTCTTATGAGATTCAAAGTCTGATGCTATTCCTATTAGATTTCTTATTGTTTGATATTATTTTAAAAAGGAATCCATTGGCATTTCTCTCCCACGTTCTGTTTTGACCCAAATCTTGCAGGTTGTCGAAGAATTAATATTTTAATTTTTTTTTCAAATTTATATGTTGTTTATCTTTCTTTTTTTTCCAGATTTGGGGGTTTCATTGAATGGGAAACTTCATACATAAATCGGTATGTTCAAGAATTCTTACTTTTTTATTTTAAATTATTTGTTAATCTTTTTGGGTTTTTGTTCTTATGTAGATATAGTTAGGAAATTTTTTCAGATTTTAGGGCAAAAATGGAAAAATATCTTGGTTGATTATGTATACCTATTTAGTTTTAGATCTATTAATTTTGTGATTTTTTGATTTGATTGAGAATGATTGATGAAAAAGTGGAAGAGATGAGAAATCTGGAAATGATGATGATGCAATGTTGTTATTGGTGAAGATAATGAGTAAAAGACAGATATGCCCTCATGTGCTGAGCACATGACTGATTTAACAGGTTATTTTAACGTCCGTTAGTCATGTGGATCAAAGTTGTTAACAAAGTTCCAAACCTGAGGATGAAAATTGTAATTTCGTGAACCCAGGGATGAAACGTGAAAGTTGGTACAAACCACAGGGACGAAAATTGTAATTTACTCTAATAATAATAATAATGATGATAATAATAATAATAATAATAATAGATATAACAACTTTTATTAACATACCTTTTTCATTTTGTTAACATTCTTGTATGCACACAACAACTTTCTTGTTCACACATATTATTCATTCATTTTTTTTTATCTCTTTTTCTTCCGTCTTTTCACACAGGTACACCATCATCGTTGTCTTTAATACTTTTTTCTTTTCATATTTTTACTTTTAACTTTCTTGTTCTTCTTTAATATTCAAAATCAATTGAAACCTTGTTAATCAAATCAAATGTAAAAGAGAACACAACAACAAGGTTAGTGACGGTTCTAATTTTCTAATCATTGGTGGTGGCTACCATAATGGTTTGTTGTGGCTGCCATGGCGGTAGATGACGGTTGCTATAGTTGTAGGTAGGTAGGTGGCGAGATAGCGGCACAACAGCGAGGTAGGTGGCAGGCTGGCTGCACAGAAGCAATCGTTGTCGTGGAGGTCACTAGCGGTGGTTGCCAAGGCGACAGGGAGGTTGTGGTGGTGGTCGGTGGCGGGGTGGTAACAGATCAAACAACGATGGCTGCAACAAAAATTACAAAGGAGAAAAGGTTTGTATAGTTTGTGAGGGTTTTTTTGGTCAAAATGCTTGAATTCCATTGGAATTGAAACATTCCATGGGTATAATGATGGATTTGTGAATTCCCTATTTTAAGGAATTTAGAAGAAAATTTTTTAATTTCAATTCCATATTTTTTCCAACCAAACAAGGTAAAGTGTGGAATTTGGATTCCAATTTTACAGAATTCCATGAACCAAACTCTCCTAAGACTTTAGTTAGTTTAGTTTGACAAGACAGTACAATGTACATATTATTTGTCGTTATGCATACCATGTTCCATACCCTAAAATTTGTATTCTGCCTCTCATCCATACATCAGAAAAGATGAAATCTGGGTTTCTCTAATCCTCTTCTTTTCCGACACCTCCATATATCAAAAGACACAAAAATGAATCCTGGGTTTTCGTCTGTTGCAAGTGCGAGATCTCATTAAAATGGTACACACATATTTTACTTGTATATATTGAAGTGATCAAGAGAGAACAAAAAATAAAGGTGAGAACTGTGAGAACCACTAAAAAACCATCTATAAGGGCTTAGCCCTTAGAGTTGATGGCTACGCCCGTACCGTATACAACCGTATATATATATATATATATATATATATATATATATATATATATATATATATATATATATATATATATATATTGATCTGGGTTTTTTTTCTTCCTTTCATATAACCAATAGATTGATTTTTACAGGATATACGATGGTGGATTTGTGTGACAACATCTATCTGGTCTCATTCGAATCTAGAGATATTGAAATAATATATGGATTTCAAAAAAGGTACGCACAAGTATTCTCAAACTATTATTTACAGATCATGACATCTTGTATTGTGTTAGATTAATTTATTAGTATGTGGCCGTTCTTTTAAATAGTGCTCTCAGTTCCAAGGAGGTAATGTAGTCTTCTACAAAAGTAATAAATATAATTAGTAGTATATGTTAGAATTATATTTGTAGTAGTTGATTTGTTTCCTTATTGTATAATTGTACTTAGAATGTAAATGTCTAAGTATGGAAGGGGGCTTAGTGTAAATTAGTCTTATGTATATAAACCCCTTCCATTAAGGATTTTGTAACCTTTAACCCCATTTATGCTATCCAATCTTTCCTGCTATCTCTACTTTCTCTCTCTACTTTCTCTCACTTCAAACCGCCATTGATACACACACTAACACACACATAAGCTCAAATTCTACTCTTTACAGAGATTTTATCTCGGCAAATACGTGTTTTAGCAAATTTTTGCTAAGGATCGTACTTGTACTATTTGCAGAGATTTTATCTCGGCAAATACGTGTTTTAGCAAATTTTTGCTAAGGACTGGAGCTACTTGTACTATTTGCAGAGATTTTATCTCGGCAAATACGTGTTTTAGCAAATTTTTGCTAAGGACTGGAGCTACTTGTACTATTTGCAGAGATTTTTGGCTAGGGTTAATCGTACTTGTACTATTTGCAGAGATTTTGGCTAGGAATGTACTCGTGTTTGCAGAGATTTTTGGCTAGGGTTAATCGTACTTGTACTATTTGCAGAGATTTTATCTCGGCAAATACGTGTTTTAGCAAATTTTTGCTAAGGACTGGAGCTACTTGTACTATTTGCAGAGATTTTATCTCGGCAAATACGTGTTTTAGCAAATTTTTGCTAAGGACTGGAGCTACTTGTACTATTTGCAGAGATTTTATCTCGGCAAATACGTGTTTTAGCAAATTTTTGCTAAGGACTGGAGCTACTTGTACTATTTGCAGAGATTTTATCTCGGCAAATACGTGTTTTAGCAAATTTTTGCTAAGGACTGGAGCTACTTGTACTATTTGCAGAGATTTTATCTCGGCAAATACGTGTTTTAGCAAATTTTTGCTAAGGACTGGAGCTACTTGTACTATTTGCAGAGCTTTTTGCTCGTGATTACTCGTGTTTGCAGAGATTTTTGGCTAGGGTTAATCGTACTTGTACTATTTGCAGAGATTTTATCTCGGCAAATACGTGTTTTAGCAAATTTTTGCTAAGGACTGGAGCTACTTGTACTATTTGCAGAGCTTACTGTTTGAGTAATTTCTGCAAAATTAGTGTGTTTGTTGTTGAAATTTGTTCACCGATCGATTAGTTGTTAGTATATCATCATTCTATATCGATTTCAGATTTCAATTTCATCATTTGATCACATTTCGTGAAAGCTCGGCAAATGAAGGTTTCAGTGGGATTTCATTCTGATTGAAATTAGTTGTTATTTTGTTCGAGGATTTGTTCGCGATCATTTTCTGAGAATTTTGATATAAATTTCAAGTTGTAACTCTCAAAAATGAAGAAGATATCAATGATTTTCAGAAACCTCGGCGTTTGGGTACTTAGCTGAACGAAGAAGAAGAACAGTAAATGACTGTTTTGTCGTTTAGTGTTTACTCGTGTTTGCAGAGATTTTTGGCTAGGGTTAATCGTACTTGTACTATTTGCAGAGATTTTATCTCGGCAAATACGTGTTTTAGCAAATTTTTGCTAAGGACTGGAGCTACTTGTACTATTTGCAGAGATTTTATCTCGGCAAATACGTGTTTTAGCAAATTTTTGCTAAGGACTGGAGCTACTTGTTCTATTTGCAGAGATTATTTCTCGGCAAATAGTTGTTTCAAGAAAAGTTGGTTAAGTGTGGTGCTCATTGTTCTATTTGCAGAGATTTTAGGCTAGGGTTAATCGTACTTGTTCTATTTGCAGAGAATTTTGCTCGGCAAATAGGTGTTTCAAGGAAATTTGGTTAAGTGTTGATTCTACTTACACTGTTTGCAGAGATTTTATCTCGGCAAATAGTTATTTTAACAAAAATCCACCAAGTGTTTTTTTTGTGATACAGTTTTAGTTGTACCATTTGCTGAAGAAAAAGCTCGGCAAACTGTTGAAGTTGGTTGATTAGTGTGTTTGAATTGTGAATTGGCTACTTGTTCTATTTGCCGAAGAAAAACCTCGGCACTTAGTTCATTTAGACTTGTCAAAATTTTCAATTTCAAGAAAATTGATTCACCATCATTTTTTATCAATATTCTTCAAGTGGGCAGAAAATAAAATTTGTTCAAAATTTTTGGTCCTGAAATTCCAAAGAACCCTGTTAATGAAGAAGCTTTACCTGAAGAGAGTTGGAATACAGATCAGAGAAATAGAGTTGAAGCTGATCCTATCTTTACCAAGCACTTCCTGATGACATTTACTGCAATGTGGACTCCTATGAAACAGGAAAAGACATATGGGATGAAGTGGAGAAACAGATGGAAGGATCTGATGTGTCAAACACCATAAGATTGTCGACTGTTCTGAACATGTATGAAACTTTCAAGCAACAGAAGGGTGAACCATTGAACGAAGTATACATCAGATTCTGCAATGTCATCAATGAGCTTAGAAAGAATGATGTGAAGAGAACCAATATGGAACTGAACATCAAATTCATCAAAAATCTGGAAGAGAAATGGCAAGTGTATGGAACCCAACTCAACCAACAATCAAACTTTGGGAAACTTACCATTCACACCTTGTATGAAAAGCTGAAGCTGAATGTTGAGGATGTTCAGAGGATCTTATCCACAATGGAAGAAAAGGTTTCTGAACTGGATAGACAGACAGAAGAATGGAAAACTTCTGAGAAAATCATACAAAGATGGTCCTGAAATTCCAAAGAACCCTGTTAATGGAGAAGCTTTACCTGAAGAGAGTTGGAATACAGATCAGAGAAATAGAGTTGAAGCTGATCCTATCTTTACCAAGCACTTCCTGATGACATTTACTGCAATGTGGACTCCTATGAAACAGGAAAAGACATATGGGATGAAGTGGAGAAACAGATGGAAGGATCTGATGTGTCAAACACCATAAGATTGTCGACTGTTCTGAACATGTATGAAACTTTCAAGCAACAGAAGGGTGAACCATTGAACGAAGTATACATCAGATTCTGCAATGTCATCAATGAGCTTAGAAAGAATGATGTGAAGAGAACCAATATGGAACTGAACATCAAATTCATCAAAAATCTGGAAGAGAAATAGCAAGTGTATGGAACCCAACTCAACCAACAATCAAACTTTGGGAAACTTACCATTCACACCTTGTATGAAAAGCTGAAGCTGAATGTTGAGGATGTTCAGAGGATCTTATCCACAATGGAAGAAAAGGTTTCTGAACTGGATAGACAGACAGAAGAATGGAAAACTTCTGAGAAAATCATACAAAGATGGTCCTGAAATTCCAAAGAACCCTGTTAATGGAGAAGCTTTACCTGAAGAGAGTTGGAATACAGATCAGAGAAATAGAGTTGAAGCTGATCCTATCTTTACCAAGCACTTCCTGATGACATTTACTGCAATGTGGACTCCTATGAAACAGGAAAAGACATATGGGATGAAGTGGAGAAACAGATGGAAGGATCTGATGTGTCAAACACCATAAGATTGTCGACTGTTCTGAACATGTATGAAACTTTCAAGCAACAGAAGGGTGAACCATTGAACGAAGTATACATCAGATTCTGCAATGTCATCAATGAGCTTAGAAAGAATGATGTGAAGAGAACCAATATGGAACTGAACATCAAATTCATCAAAAATCTGGAAGAGGAATAGCAAGTGTATGGAACCCAACTCAACCAACAATCAAACTTTGGGAAACTTACCATTCACACCTTGTATGAAAAGCTGAAGCTGAATGTTGAGGATGTTCAGAGGATCTTATCCACAATGGAAGAAAAGGTTTCTGAACTGGATAGACAGACAGAAGAATGGAAAACTTCTGAGAAAATCATACAAAGATGGTCCTGAAATTCCAAAGAACCCTGTTAATGGAGAAGCTTTACCTGAAGAGAGTTGGAATACAGATCAGAGAAATAGAGTTGAAGCTGATCCTATCTTTACCAAGCACTTCCTGATGACATTTACTGCAATGTGGACTCCTATGAAACAGGAAAAGACATATGGGATGAAGTGGAGAAACAGATGGAAGGATCTGATGTGTCAAACACCATAAGATTGTCGACTGTTCTGAACATGTATGAAACTTTCAAGCAACAGAAGGGTGAACCATTGAACGAAGTATACATCAGATTCTGCAATGTCATCAATGAGCTTAGAAAGAATGATGTGAAGAGAACCAATATGGAACTGAACATCAAATTCATCAAAAATCTGGAAGAGGAATGGGAAGTGTATGGAACCCAACTCAACCAACAATCAGACTTTGGGAAACTTACCATTCACACCTTGTATGAAAAGCTGAAGCTGAATGTTGAGGATGTTCAGAGGATCCAAAAGAAGAAAGAAGAAAGTTCTCATTCAGATCCATTGGCCTTGGTAGCTGAGAAGAAGACTTCAAGAGTTTCAAAACAGAGATTTGTTGAAACAGATTCTGATTCAAGTGAAATGAGTGATTCTGACTTGGATGAAAGACAAAAAGAGATGTACAAAGAACTTCGCTTATTTCACAAAGGCTTTCAAGAAGAAATTCTTCAAGAAGAAACCAACCAACAATCAACTTTGGGAAACTTACCATTCACACCTTGTATGAAAAGCTGAAGCTGAATGTTGAGGATGTTCAGAGGATCCAAAAGAAGAAAGAAGAAAGTTCTCATTCAGATCCATTGGCCTTGGTAGCTGAGAAGAAGACTTCAAGAGTTTCAAAACAGAGATTTGTTGAAACAGATTCCGATTCAAGTGAAATGAGTGATTCTGACTTGGATGAAAGACAAAAAGAGATGTACAAAGAACTCGCTTATTTCACAAAGGCTTTCAAGAAGAAACCAACCAACAATCAGCTTAGGACTTCATCAGTATCTTCGTATGCAAAGAATTCGAATGCTCCTAAGTTTGAATCAAAGAAGGAATATGTTGGTGGTGAGAAGAAATTTGATAATCAGAAGAAGTTTGAGAAGAAGGTCATGGAGAAAAGGAATGAAGACAAGAAATGCTACAACTGTGGTCTTACTGGACATTTTGCCATCAACTGCACTAAACCTCGACAAAAGAACTCCGAGTACTATAAGTACAAACTTTTGCTGGCAAGACAAGAGGAAAGTGAAATTGCTCTTCTCGCTGAGGATGACAAGTGGTTACATCTTTCTGATGAGGAGACAGACGAACTTGCAGCAAATGTGTGCTTCATGACGAAGATCAAGAAGTCAAAGGAGTTGGAGGAAGTTGATGAAAGTTCTTCTGAGGTCGAGGATGAGGTAATCACTTTTACTAAGTCAGATTTAGATTATTATATGAATAAATGTGCTGAAACAATGAAATATGGGAGAGGGTTGAGTAAACAGATTTCTAAATTAACAAAAGTTTTGGAAATCAAAGAAATCGAATTTCAAAATTCTAAAGATAAATTTGAAAAAGGAAAAATGACGAAAAAAACAAACACACAGAAATATACACAAAAAAAATCGAAAAAGAAAATGACGAAAAAGAAAATCACGAGGCTATAATTCCTGAAATTCTTGAGTGTTTTAAAGAAAAACCTTTAGAAGAAACTTTTCCAATTCCAAAAGCTGAAAACTTGAGACCTTATGTTCCACAAAAAGTTTTGGAAGACAAAGAAATCGAATTTCAAAATTCTAAAGATAAATTTGATTTACTTCAAAAGGATTTTGACAATTTGAAATCTGAAAAAGCTGTGGTCACGTTTACTCCGAACTCCAAATTGCATCTTGAAAAACAAGAACTTGAAACCAAAGTTCTTGAACTGAGCAAGACCGTCAGACAACTTCAAGTTGAAAAGACCAATGAGATGTTTCGAGCAAATGCTTTGGCTGAGGACATTGAGTCTTTGAATGTGAAACTGAAAGAATCTATCCCTGATTTGAAGGAATATGAAGATAAAATTTCTGACCTAAAATATGATTGTTGTATAAAAGATTCTCTTAAACAAAAACTTGATAAAGAAAATGATGAGCTTAAAGCTGAAATCAAGACTTATCAAGACAAATTGTACAAGATTAATCGTTCATATCAACAAATCTTTTTGAATAGGCCAAGAAATTCGAAAACAATATTCACTTCAGGGTTGGGTTATGACAATCCAAAACTTTTGCTCGAAGCACAAGAAGAAGTCCCATCATTATATAAGGAATCTTATTTGAGATGTGGGATGACTGACCAGTTTGTGAGACCGACTAATAGTGATTTTGAGGCTGATGATTTTCTAAAGAAGGGTGCAAAAGTCTATTTTAACTATGAGTTAATGGATGAGTCATATGATTTTTTCAGTCACCCTGCACATAAAATCGAAAAAGAAAATGACGAAAAAGAAAATCACGAGGCTATAATTCCTGAAATTCTTGAGTGTTTTAAAGAAAAACCTTTAGAAGAAACTTTTCCAATTCCAAAAGCTGAAAACTTGAGACCTTATGTTCCACAAAAAGTTTTGGAAAAGGTAATAGAGGATCTGCAAAAGTCTCTTGATGAAAAGCAATCTTTTATAGATAATTTGAAGACTCAAAATCACCCAAGACTGATTCAAAACCAAAGACCAAACCATCACCCAAGACTGATTCAAAACCAAAGACCAAACCATCACCCAAGACTGATTCAAAACCAAAGACCAAACCATCACCCAAGACTGATTCAAAACCAAAGACCAAACCATCACCCAAGACTGATTCAAAACCAAAGACCAAACCATCACCCAAGACTGATTCAAAACCAAAGACCAAACCATCACCCAAGACTGATTCAAAACCAAAGACCAAACCATCACCCAAGACTGATTCAAAACCAAAGACCAAACCATCACCCAAGACTGATTCAAAACCAAAGACCAAACCATCACCCAAGACTGATTCAAAACCAAAGACCAAACCATCACCCAAGACTGATTCAAAACCAAAGACCAAACCATCACCCAAGACTGATTCAAAACCAAAGACCAAACCATCACCCAAGACTGATTCAAAACCAAAGACCAAACCATCACCCAAGACTGATTCAAAACCAAAGACCAAACCATCACCCAAGACTGATTCAAAACCAAAGACCAAACCATCACCCAAGACTGATTCAAAACCAAAGACCAAACCATCACCCAAGACTGATTCAAAACCAAAGACCAAACCATCACCCAAGACTGATTCAAAACCAAAGACCAAACCATCACCCAAGACTGATTCAAAACCAAAGACCAAACCATCACCCAAGACTGATTCAAAACCAAAGACCAAACCATCACCCAAGACTGATTCAAAACCAAAGACCAAACCATCACCCAAGACTGATTCAAAACCAAAGACCAAACCATCACCCAAGACTGATTCAAAACCAAAGACCAAACCATCACCCAAGACTGATTCAAAACCAAAGACCAAACCATCACCCAAGACTGATTCAAAACCAAAGACCAAACCATCACCCAAGACTGATTCAAAACCAAAGACCAAACCATCACCCAAGACTGATTCAAAACCAAAGACCAAACCATCACCCAAGACTGATTCAAAACCAAAGACCAAACCATCACCCAAGACTGATTCAAAACCAAAGACCAAACCATCACCCAAGACTGATTCAAAACCAAAGACCAAACCATCACCCAAGACTGATTCAAAACCAAAGACCAAACCATCACCCAAGACTGATTCAAAACCAAAGACCAAACCATCACCCAAGACTGATTCAAAACCAAAGACCAAACCATCACCCAAGACTGATTCAAAACCAAAGACCAAACCATCACCCAAGACTGATTCAAAACCAAAGACCAAACCATCACCCAAGACTGATTCAAAACCAAAGACCAAACCATCACCCAAGACTGATTCAAAACCAAAGACCAAACCATCACCCAAGACTGATTCAAAACCAAAGACCAAACCATCACCCAAGACTGATTCAAAACCAAAGACCAAACCATCACCCAAGACTGATTCAAAACCAAAGACCAAACCATCACCCAAGACTGATTCAAAACCAAAGACCAAACCATCACCCAAGACTGATTCAAAACCAAAGACCAAACCATCACCCAAGACTGATTCAAAACCAAAGACCAAACCATCACCCAAGACTGATTCAAAACCAAAGACCAAACCATCACCCAAGACTGATTCAAAACCAAAGACCAAACCATCACCCAAGACTGATTCAAAACCAAAGACCAAACCATCACCCAAGACTGATTCAAAACCAAAGACCAAACCATCACCCAAGACTGATTCAAAACCAAAGTCCAATCAAACACCTAAGATGGATTCGAGACCGAAACCAAACAAAGGTCCCAAAGTTTATAAGAATTCAAAGACTTCTAGACAACCACAAATGTATAAGGTTAAAACTGAACCTAAGATTCAAAAAGAAGTCAAAACAAGTAGTGGTCCGAAGATCGTCAAGAATGAATCATTCTCATTAGGTAACAAACAACCAAAGAATGTTAAGTATTCTAGTTTTCCTAGGTATTCTCAGACGACCTCTAAGTGCACTTTACAGAGAGTTAGAGATACAATTTCAGGAACAACTAAATACAAAGATCAGTATGGTTGGTTGTCGCCTAATAACATCAAGAAAGTGAACAAGACCACAGAACCCATCAAGAAGAAACCTGTTAAGAACGGAAATAACAAATTGTTTGCTAACTCAAAGAATGTTCGTGTTTCAGGTGACTTGTGCTTAACTAGTAGCAGTAGATGGATCCCTAAGGATAGATTTTTGCATGCTTCTAGTAAAGTCAAGCTTGATGGGAATACAACCAATGTCAAACAAGTGTGGATTGTCCGTAGATCAAATACATTAGATAATGCTAATACATCTAGGACTAGTCCCGCTTGTATCAAAACTTGTGTATAAACTTTTACATTTCATTGCTTGTAATTCGTATTTGTGGTTTGAACAATTGTGTGTGCTTGTTTGTTAATTTGAATAAAAAGTTTGTTTGTGTGTTATTTTGCTTGATGTTATTTTTTTTTCCATGTGTACTTGCATGTTATCCCTCTAACCTGCAAGGACCCAATCTAGATGGGTACCTAAAACATATTCCTTGTCCTTGCAGGAATATCTCATTTGTGTATGGTATGTTGACTCGGGATGTTCTCGTCATATGACTGGAAACAAGTCCATTCTTACAAACTTTGTTGAGAAATTCATGGGAACCGTCAGATTCGGAAATGATCATATTGCTCCTATTCTCGGTTATGGAGACATTGTTAAAAATGGTGTTACTATCAAGAGAGTTTCCTATGTTGAAGGACTAGGACACAATCTTTTCAGTGTTGGACAATTTTGTGACAATGATCTTCAAGTATTATTCAGGAGATATGAATGCAAAGTGCAGACTGAAAATGGAGTGGATATTCTAACTGGTACAAGAGACAATAATTTGTTCACTATTGATCTCAACAACATTCCATCTAATTCTTCAGAGATTTGTCTTCTTTCAAAAGCAACTGCACAAAATTCTTGGTTATGGCATCGCCGTCTTTCTCATCTTAATTTTCAAACGATTAATGCGCTCGTGGATAAACAACTTGTTGAAGGTCTTCCGGACTACAAGTATGAAAGTGAACATGTGTGTCCAGCTTGTGCAATTGGAAAGATGAAGAAAGCTTCACACAAACCGAAGAAGTTTCTAAGTACAGAAGGTCCTTTGCACCTTATTCATATGGATTTGTGTGGCCCTATGAAAGTTCAAAGTATCCATGGCAAGCGATACATTCTTGTGATTGTCGATGATTATTCTCGTTACACTTGGGTATTCTTTCTTCATGCAAAGAGTGACACTCCGAATGCAATTATTGATTTCATAAAGAAGACCCAAGTAAATCTTAAATCATCAGTTAGAATTGTTCGCTCAGACAATGGCACTGAATTCAAGAATTCAACAATTGATTCTTTCTTCAAGTCCATGGGTATTACTCATCAATTTTCCGCTGCCAGGACACCTCAACAGAATGGAGTAGTTGAACATCGAAATCGAACTCTTGTTGAAGCAGCTAGAACAATGCTCGCTTATTCTAAGTTGCCTCCGAATCTATGGGCTGAAGCTGTTGCTACCGCTTGTTTCACTCAAAATAGATCAATCATAAACAAGAGGTTTGATAAAACTCCATATGAGGTGATTAACAAAAGAAAGCCCAACGTGAACTTCTTGCACATATTCGGATGTGTTTGTTATGTTCTTAATGATCGAGATAATCTGGGCAAATTTGAACCAAAAGGCGATGAGGCTTATTTCATCGGTTATTCAAGAGAATCCATCGCTTATCGAGTATATAACCGAAGAACCAAAAGAATCGAAGAAAGTATGAATGTTAGATTTGATGAACTCTCGGGAATGGTTCTTGAACAACACAGTTCAAGACCCGAACTTCAAAGTCCACAAGCTTCCGCAACAAAGACTGCTTCAAATGTTAAATCATCATTCTCTACTCCAACAACACAAGATTTGGATATCTTGTTTGAAGAATTTTTCCAAGTTCCGAAGAAAGTTCCTGAATCTGACGTGATTACAAATGAACCATCCAGTTCAAACTCAAAAGAGATGGATCCAAATGAGTCTTCACCATCACAATCATCAGATGTTAATTCATCATCTGATTCTCCTCCACCTACCGATACTTCAGAGTTGCATACTCAACCTCATAATATCTCTCAAGTGACAAGTCCGTCAACCAATCCTGAAGATTATGATCCAGACGACTTTGTTGAACCAATTGCTACTTCATTTGAACAATTGACAGAGCAACATTCTCCTGATTTCATTGATTCTGAAGAATCTGGTGATCCACTAGATCCAATACCTCATACAACCAAATGGACAAGAGCTCATCCAATTTCTCAAGTCATTGGAAATCCAACAACTGGAGTTCAGACAAGATCCGCATCCGCGAATGAATGTCTGTTTGTGAATTTTCTGAGCATTGTTGAACCAAAGACAGTGAATGAAGCTCTAAGTTGTCCAGATTGGGTAAAAGCTATGCAGGAAGAACTGAATCAATTTGAACGACTTGAGGTGTGGAAATTGGTTCCCAATCCTTTCAAGAACAAGGAGCCAATTAAAACCAAATGGATCTTCAAGAATAAAAAGGATGAAACTGGAGTTGTTGTACGTAACAAAGCATGATTGGTTGCAAAGGGATATTGCCAACAAGATGGAATTGACTACGATGAGACATTCGCACCAGTTGCACGAATTGAGGCTATTCGGATGTTTCTTGCCTATGCTGCCTACAAGAACTTCACAGTCTACCAAATGGATGTCAAAACTGCCTTCTTGAATGAGATTCTCAAAGAAGAAGTGTATGTTGAACAACCTGAGGGATTTGTGAATTCAAAACATCCGGATTATGTTTACAGGTTAGATAAGGCTTTATATGGTCTGAAACAAGCCCCTCGTGCATGGTATGATGCTCTATCCTCTTATCTTGTGAAATCTGGCTTTAGCAAAGGTTCGATTGACACTACCCTGTTTATCAAACGACAAGGTAGTGACATCATTCTAATCCAGATTTATGTTGACGATATAATTTTTGGGTCAACTAATCCTAAATACTGCAAGAATTTTTCAGCCTTAATGATCAAGAAATTTGAAATGAGCATGATGGGTGAATTAAACTTTTCCTTGGTCTTCAAGTAAAACAGTTGTCAAATGGTACTTTTATTTGTCAATCTAAGTACATTCTTGACATGTTGAAAAAGTTTGATATGATGGATTGTCAAACAATTGGTACACCCATGGAAGCTCGCACAAAGATTAATGCAGATTTAACTGGAAAATCTTTTGATCAAAAGAGATATCGCAGTATGATAGGTTCGCTCATGTATTTGACTGCAAGTCGCCCGGATATTATGTTCGCCACATGCATGTGTGCCAGGTACCAGGCCAATCCAAAGGAAAGTCATTTCCAGGCCGTCAAACGGATATTCCGATACCTGAAAGGCACTGTGAACCTTGGTCTCTGGTATCCAAGGGATACCGGGTTTCAGTTGATTGCATATTCGGATGCTGACCATGCAGGTTGTAAGCTTGATCGAAAGAGTACTTCTGGGAGCGTACAGTTTCTAGGGGATAGATTGGTCAGTTGGTCTTCGAAGAAACAGAATTGTGTATCTACATCTACTGCAGAAGCTGAGTACGTTGCTGCAGCAAGCTGTTGTTCACAAGTTCTTTGGATGAAGACTCAGTTGACTGATTATGGATTTCAATTCAATAGAATTCCCATATACTGTGACTCTAAGAGTGCTATTGCTATTTCCTGCAATCCTGTACAGCACACAAAGACCAAGCACATAGATGTTCGGTACCATTTTCTTAAAGATCATGTCGAGAAAGGTAACATCGAACTCTATTTTGTCCGACAGACTACCAACTTGCTGACCTTTTCACCAAACCTCTGGATGAGCAAAGGTTTAATTTTCTTAAAACCAAGTTGGGAATGCTCGATTTACAAACTTAAATGCTTACATGCCATGTATTCTATGTTCATTTTCTGTTTCAAACATTGATGTGTTTTACTTGTTATGACATGCAATGTTTGAGGGGGAGAAACAGGGTAGAATGCATGATTTTAGGGGGAGTTTGTAAATTTATTGTCTAGATATGTGCTTAATTTGAGGGGGAGTGTGCAAATACATGTGAATATTTGTTTGCTTTTTCTTAATTGTTTGTTTTTGTATGTGTGTTTGTTCGAAAATCTGAAAAACCAAATACAAAATTAGAAAATTCTAAAATGATAAAAAGATTTTTCATTTTATTTTTTGTTTTATTTTTTTTATGTTTAATTTTTTGTTTTGTTTGTTTTGTGTAAAACCCAAATATGAGCCCAAAACTCATAACAAGCCCAAAATGAGAAATTTAGCCCAAAACTACTTGGGGTCCGGGTTGACACGCGGGTCAAACCCAGACCCACGACCCGGATTCGTGGTTTAAAAGGAAACTGGGCGGGCCAAGTGATTCATTTCAAAATTCAAATCAAAATATCTTCTTGTTTTCTCTCAAAACCGATCAAACAATCAATCATTCATTCAAACGTTTCATCTATCTTGTAAGAATCAAAGTGGGTGTAGTATTATTGTCATATTTGGGTTGATAATCATCACAGTTTATCAATCATTTCATTCACCTTGAGGTAAGATTTCTTGTTATCTTATTGCACTTAAACTGTTTGATTAAATGCCTGAATGAAATGCCATGATCATTATGCATTATGTGTTGATTTGATTCATGTTTTAATGAGGATAGATGCATGATAAGGATTTATATTTGTTGTTTATATGAGTTAAATGCATTAATCTGCTTTCGTTTGAATTTTCTGGGCTTAAATTGTTGAAGGGCTGGGTAATTTTTGAAGATGTGTGCCATTCGCCGAGGTTTTTGCTCGGCAAATGCTATATTTTGTTCATATCATTCTTCAAATCTTCATAAAACTGACAAAACTTGTTCAGATTATTGTCTTAACTTTTTGAATAAAAAGGGTCATTTGCAGAGATTTTATCTCGGCAAATGATTGTTTTCTCAAAATGTTCAAATTTTTCTAAGTCATGAAATAGCCATTTGCAGAGATTTTATCTCGGCAAATGCTATGTTTTGTCATTACCTTCTTCAAATCTTCTTAAGTCTGGAAAACATGTCCAAATTTTGACTTATTAGATTTTCAGTCCAAAAGGCCATTTGCCGAGGTTTTTGCTCGGCAAATGCTTGTTTTTCACAAGTCAAGATTTTCTAAGTCACAAATAAGCCATTTGCAGAGATATTTTCTCGGCAAATGCTTTGGTTGCTCATTTACACATTTTGACTTAACAAAATTTCAGATCTAAAAGGGTCATTTGCCGAGGTTTTTGCTCGGCAAATGCATGTTTGTTTCAAATACTTCAAAATTTTGTTTGACAAACAAAACTTGTGAATATTTTGTCTTAACAAAATTTTCAAATCAAAAAGGCCATTTGCCGAGGTTTTTGCTCGGCAAATGCATGTTATTCACAAGTTAAAATTTTCAAAGTCTTAAATGTGCCATTTGCAGAGATTTTATCTCGGCAAATGCACATTTTGCCATTGAAATTTTTCTTTAACATTTGTCAACACTCTTGTTGATCAAATCAAAGGAAATTTCATATATTCAATGAAGTCGAGTCTGAAATGCTCATTTGCCGAGATTTTTGCTCGGCGTTTACGAGATTTCACTTCAACACTCGATGACTTGGTCCCTGACCTGCTTCCTTCTCGTGTTTGCCGAGATTTTTGCTCGGCAAATCATGAAATTTTTCAAAGTTTTTTGCCAAAATCAATTTTTGTTCCTTATTATTTTCTGGGCAAAATTTTGAGAAATTTTTTTTGAAAACCCCATTTGCCGAGGTTTTTTCTCGGCAAACAGTTAAACTTGAATTTTTTTTTTATTTAAGTTTTTTGTGTTGTTTTTAAAATGTATGTATGTATGTATGTATGTATGTATGTATGTATGTGTGTATTGTGTTTGTCTATATAGTATTTCATAAGTGTTGAGGGTAAGAAGCAAGGTATCGAACGCCTTTGTGTACTACTTTGTTTTCTCATTTTTGATATATGTGCGAAACATTGTCTTTGTGTTCTAAATGTGTTCATTAAATGTTATTGTGTTTTTATTTTTCTGTGTTTAAAGTGTATTTTCTGGTCAAAATTTTGGTCAGTTTGTCTTTTCAGAAAAATAATAAAAACAAAGATGGTGATGTTCCAAGAAGGTGCAACTATGAAGATGCAAGCCAATCAAGCTCTTCATATACCATTCACATCCAAATTCCCAATTATAACAGAGATTCTAAGCCATCATCCATTGGAAACTGCTTTGACTAGTGGTGCAATTGTTCCCGAAAAGTACATATTTGAGTTGTGGGAATCAATTGAGTTTGTGAAAGGCAATAAAAGACATAATCAAGAAGAATACTTTAGATATACTCTTCAATCAGATGATAATGAGTTTAACTGCCAATTCACACTAGATGAATTCAGATCGATCATTGGTTTTCCTGAACAAGAAGAGTATGAAGAGTTGCCATCAGTTGATGAAATGTTATCTGCAGTCCATGCTTTGGGTTATGAAGGGGAATTGACATCCATGAGGGATTTTAAAAGGATGAATGTGGCTACATTATGGCATACCATGTACAATGTCTTAAGCACCTGTCTGATGCCATCTCAGAAGGGGATTGATACCATGACAAAGCACTCACTGTCAATATACTATGCTGTCACACATAATGTTAAATGTGATTTTGCCAAGATTGTGTGGGACAAAATGAGATAAGTTGTGAAAGGAAAGGATGTTCAAGAAAGAAAATACATTCCTTATATTCGATTCTTCACTTTGATAATCGAAGACGTACTTGATAATGTTGAAGAGATTCCAAAGTTGGAAGACAGTTTCAAATGTGTCATTGCAATGTATAAGTCAAACATGAGAATAAGAGGCACAGGAAGTGAAATTGCAAGACCTTTTCCGATTCCACCATTTCTGCTTAACCTGGTTCCTGCTCAGAGTCCTCACCTTAGGGCTTATAGAGAGTGGTTAGCCACGGCGATGGGATCTGAAAGCCGACAGATTCCTACCCAAGCTGTGAATAGGTCGCCAAGTGAGGGTCCTAGGTCTATTAAAAGAAAAAGAGGGGTTAGTGATGAGGGGACTTCTGGGCAGAGGAAAAGGAAATCCAAAAGAGTTATGTTTGAGCAAGAAGTTGCTACACCTGAACCTGTTTCTTCACCTGTTTCTCAATCTACACCATTCATTCAAACAACACAATCTCCACCACCCGTTCAATTTTCACAATCTTCACCTTCACAATCTACACCAATACCATCCGTTGTTTCACCAAATCCACCAACTCTAACACCACCTCGCTTATCACCTGTACTTAATCCTACACCGCTTGCTTCAGCACTACCGAATGAACCAACTCCACCACCAGGTAGACGATTTAAAATGATTGGTCGAAAGCCATCATCAGGTCATCATAAGGGTTCAAAGAAGAAATCCAAAAGAAAACATAAGTCGTCTAAATCTGCAAGCCAAAGATATGAATCTCCATCAGCAGATTTGAATGAACAAGTTGGTGCCTCAACTGAATTTGATGCTGAACAAGTAACAAGAATTGTTGATAATGTATTATCTGAATTGCAAACTGAGAATGTTAGCACAGGAGATGCAGATGTGCAGGAGGAACAAGGAGGGAATGAGGGAGGAGTTGAAAATACCAGAGAGGTTGAGAGGTCCGGGTTAGGACAAGGGCATAAAGAAAACGTTGGCCCTCCGATAGTTGAAACCAATGTGTCTAACCGGGATGTCAACCCTAGGGTAGAAGTCGAGAACTCCCCATTCTCGCTTGCACCGAACTCTCCTCGCCATTCTGACTCCTCACAACAGGAGTTAGTCTCACAAACGCACGGGGAACAGCCACGTTCACCACACTCTCCTCATTTGGAGGATAAGAGTGTTGAAAATAGAGAGGAACATCCCCACCTCTCGACTTCATTTCGTGCACAAGAGTCTAGATCTCCTAGGCACACGGATTCACAAGCACAGTTTAGTACTGTTGCCGGAACAAGCGGAGAGGGACCCACTGTGTGTGACCCTCAAGGACAGCTTGGAAATCCTGCCTTAGCTAACATCATGCCAGCTTTAGCCGCAGGTAACAGTTCTCAAACAGAGACTGGGGGACAGTATGAACGCCTTAGTGACACTGCTGTTCCTCAGGATCGACCTGAGACTGTATTAACGGGAATTCTCGGTGACCCCGGTGTTAGTAGTGTTACCCAACAACAAGTCCCGGACAGTGATTTATCACAGTCTAGGACACAACCCGATTCTGGTTGCAAAGCCACTGAATCTCAAACTGCTGGTGAGGGTTTAACCCGAGGATCCGCAGGAAATCCTGAATCAGCTACGCTGAATTTAGGTCACACTTCAAGTGTGCAAACAACCTCCGGGTTGGGTACTCCACTTCCATCTCTTACACAAACACAAAGAACACCAACACCAAATCAAATTCCATCAACATCAACAAATCAACCAACCAAAGATTCTGCATGTGAAGTTTTGTTGAATATCTTAAGGTCTGAGGGTGATTTGTTGACTGTAACTGAAAGAGGAGTGTTGAATGCATTGGAAGTAAGAGAAAAGGAGATTGGTCATGAAAAACAAGTCAAGCATCTTGAAGATCAAGTTCAGAAACAAAAAGCAGAATATGATGCTAAACTTGCTGCCTTTGAACTACGTTTGTTGGCTTTAGAATCTTGCCGACCGGCCTCGGTTGCTTCTTGACGGGATGATCCTGATTCTGATGATCACCCCGAGGGGGAGAACCAAGGAGAGGGTGTAAACCGCGTATATATATATAGAATGCTTGCGTGTAAACCGCGTATATACATATAGAATGCTTGCGTGTAAACCGCGTATATACATATAGAATGCTTGCGTGTAAACCGCGTATATACATATAGAATGCTTGCGTGTAAACCGCGTATATATATATATAGAATGCTTGCGTGTAAACCGCGTATATACATATAGAATGCTTGCGTGTAAACCGCGTATATACATATAGAATGCTTGCGTGTAAACCGCGTATATACATATAGAATGCTTGCGTGTAAACCGCGTATATACATATAGAATGCTTGCGTGTAAACCGCGTATATATATATAGAATGCTTGCGTGTAAACCGCGTATATACATATAGAATGCTTGCGTGTAAACCGCGTATATATATATAGAATGCTTGCGTGTAAACCGCGTATATACATATAGAATGCTTGCGTGTAAACCGCGTATATACATATAGAATGCTTGCGTGTAAACCGCGTATATACATATAGAATGCTTGCGTGTAAACCGCGTATATACATATAGAATGCTTGCGTGTAAACCGCGTATATATATATAGAATGCTTGCGTGTAAACCGCGTATATACATATAGAATGCTTGCGTGTAAACCGCGTATATACATATAGAATGCTTGCGTGTAAACCGCGTATATACATATAGAATGCTTGCGTGTAAACCGCGTATATACATATAGAATGCTTGCGTGTAAACCGCGTATATATATATATAGAATGCTTGCGTGTAAACCGCGTATATACATATAGAATGCTTGCGTGTAAACCGCGTATATACATATAGAATGCTTGCGTGTAAACCGCGTATATACATATAGAATGCTTGCGTGTAAACCGCGTATATACATATAGAATGCTTGCGTGTAAACCGCGTATATATATATAGAATGCTTGCGTGTAAACCGCGTATATACATATAGAATGCTTGCGTGTAAACCGCGTATATACATATAGAATGCTTGCGTGTAAACCGCGTATATACATATAGAATGCTTGCGTGTAAACCGCGTATATACATATAGAATGCTTGCGTGTAAACCGCGTATATACATATAGAATGCTTGCGTGTAAACCGCGTATATACATATAGAATGCTTGCGTGTAAACCGCGTATATATATATATATAGAATGCTTGCGTGTAAACCGCGTATATACATATAGAATGCTTGCGTGTAAACCGCGTATATATATATAGAATGCTTGCGTGTAAACCGCGTATATATATATAGAATGCTTGCGTGTAAACCGCGTATATACATATAGAATGCTTGCGTGTAAACCGCGTATATACATATAGAATGCTTGCGTGTAAACCGCGTATATATATATATAGAATGCTTGCGTGTAAACCGCGTATATATATATATAAGAATGCTTGCGTGTAAACCGCGTATATACATATAGAATGCTTGCGTGTAAACCGCGTATATACATATAGAATGCTTGCGTGTAAACCGCGTATATACATATAGAATGCTTGCGTGTAAACCGCGTATATACATATAGAATGCTTGCGTGTAAACCGCGTATATATATATAGAATGCTTGCGTGTAAACCGCGTATATATATATAGAATGCTTGCGTGTAAACCGCGTATATACATATAGAATGCTTGCGTGTAAACCGCGTATATACATATAGAATGCTTGCGTGTAAACCGCGTATATATATATAGAATGCTTGCGTGTAAACCGCGTATATACATATAGAATGCTTGCGTGTAAACCGCGTATATACATATAGAATGCTTGCGTGTAAACCGCGTATATACATATAGAATGCTTGCGTGTAAACCGCGTATATACATATAGAATGCTTGCGTGTAAACCGCGTATATACATATAGAATGCTTGCGTGTAAACCGCGTATATACATATAGAATGCTTGCGTGTAAACCGCGTATATACATATAGAATGCTTGCGTGTAAACCGCGTATATACATATAGAATGCTTGCGTGTAAACCGCGTATATACATATAGAATGCTTGCGTGTAAACCGCGTATATACATATAGAATGCTTGCGTGTAAACCGCGTATATACATATAGAATGCTTGCGTGTAAACCGCGTATATACATATAGAATGCTTGCGTGTAAACCGCGTATATATATATAGAATGCTTGCGTGTAAACCGCGTATATATATATAGAATGCTTGCGTGTAAACCGCGTATATACATATAGAATGCTTGCGTGTAAACCGCGTATATATATATATGAATGCTTGCGTGTAAACCGCGTATATATATATAGAATGCTTGCGTGTAAACCGCGTATATACATATAGAATGCTTGCGTGTAAACCGCGTATATATATATATAGAATGCTTGCGTGTAAACCGCGTATATACATATAGAATGCTTGCGTGTAAACCGCGTATATACATATAGAATGCTTGCGTGTAAACCGCGTATATACATATAGAATGCTTGCGTGTAAACCGCGTATATATATATATAGAATGCTTGCGTGTAAACCGCGTATATATATATAGAATGCTTGCGTGTAAACCGCGTATATATATATATAGAATGCTTGCGTGTAAACCGCGTATATATATATAGAATGCTTGCGTGTAAACCGCGTATATACATATAGAATGCTTGCGTGTAAACCGCGTATATATATATATAGAGTGCTTGCGTGTAAACCGCGTATATACATATAGAATGCTTGCGTGTAAACCGCGTATATACATAAACCACAAATTCAACAACTATCAACCATCGATCATTAACCCAAATTAAACTATACGTACATACACTTAGGAGGATTCTACATTCTTCGAGTCCCAGATGCTTATATATAGGGTCACCCGCAGCCTTCCCACCACATCTGAAACCCTTGGAAGGCATAACCGACTTTCGTGTATGCACGTCTATCCTAACAGTAATAATATATATATAAACCGCGTATATATATATAGAATGCTTGCGTGTAAACCGCGTATATACATATAGAATGCTTGCGTGTAAACCGCGTATATACATATAGAATGCTTGCGTGTAAACCGCGTATATACATATAGAATGCTTGCGTGTAAACCGCGTATATACATATAGAATGCTTGCGTGTAAACCGCGTATATACATATAGAATGCTTGCGTGTAAACCGCGTATATATATATATATAGAATGCTTGCGTGTAAACCGCGTATATACATATAGAATGCTTGCGTGTAAACCGCGTATATACATATAGAATGCTTGCGTGTAAACCGCGTATATACATATAGAATGCTTGCGTGTAAACCGCGTATATATATATAGAATGCTTGCGTGTAAACCGCGTATATATATATAGAATGCTTGCGTGTAAACCGCGTATATACATATAGAATGCTTGCGTGTAAACCGCGTATATATATATAGAATGCTTGCGTGTAAACCGCGTATATACATATAGAATGCTTGCGTGTAAACCGCGTATATATATATAGAATGCTTGCGTGTAAACCGCGTATATACATATAGAATGCTTGCGTGTAAACCGCGTATATACATAAAGAATGCTTGCGTGTAAACCGCGTATATACATAAACCACAAATTCAACAACTATCAACCATCGATCATTAACCCAAATTAAACTATACGTACATACACTTAGGAGGATTCTACATTCTTCGAGTCCCAGATGCTTATGTATAGGGTCATCCGCAGCCTTCCCACCACACCCAAAACCCTTTGAAAGTAAAGTCGACCTCCATGTATGTACTTCTATCCTAAAGAGTTACAATAACACAAACACCTTCGTAAACCATCACACGATCAATCAAAACTGTCTACCAAACTACAGTCAATCCGAAATTAACTAGACAGGCAATCAAGTCAACCAAACAAACAAACAACACGTATATGTACACTTTTCAGCCCGAACCTCTATTGAGTAGGGAGCTACGAAACTCACCTTGTCCGGCAAAGAAGCTAGTAAGTTTACAAACGAGTATTAGGATCCACACGTCCACAACCTATAATTATACATCATAATATCGTAATGTCAACTCTACAATCATAAACAAGTTGGTTTAGCACAATTAAGTCAAGTCACAACCCTAAACACCTTTACAACTTTAACGAGTAGGAACTAGACGCATTCGACTCGACCTTTTTAGAAATGAGAAGAGATTCATACAAAAGAGTGTTACTACTAGAAACTAGACTCTCTTACGATTCCAACGATAGGTCATAAGACTTGTTTGGAGTTACGGATCAAAAGTTATTAACGTTTGAAAGTTGACGCGCAAAATTTTACAGAACCTATCCACTGCGCCGCAGTGAGCCAGAACCATGCTCACTGCGCCGCAGTGGCTAAAATGAACCAGGACCAGAAACAAGGCACTGCGCCGCAATGAGCAAGAGTTGAGTTCACTGCGCCGCAGTGGCCACCCCCTGCAGTCTGCACCAGCAGTTTATGCAGGAAACACGAACCAAAACCCCCAAATTCGACCCAAACCATTCCAAAACGACTTGTAAGGACTTTTAGCTCATTTTGAAGTATAACCAAACATCATTAACCATTAATACACATAACCCAACCCACAAATTCGACCAAAACATCATAATCACTCATAATCCTTCAAACCCTAACCCTAACCCTAATTTCCATTTTTTTACCATTTACAAGACTTGGGATCACATCAAAACGACTAGAAACATAAGAACAAGCATAAATGGAAGTAAAAGAGTTGAATTAGACTTACACAACTTCTCCTTGAGCTAGAACCCAAATTAGGTCAAAATGGCTAAAATGCAAGACTTCCACCTTTGATTCTTTGATATGACGATAATGTTGTATAGATGACGATGATTCTAGCGTTATAATCTTTCCAACACTAAGTAGATGGTAGAGAGGAGAAGAATGAAATGGTCTTGCTTTGCTTTTGAGAGAAAGAGATAGATAGATAGAAATGAAAATGAGAGGGGGAGAAAGGGATAAGGGGGGGAGAAATGGGTCTTGGGGCTGGTGGGTCATAGACTACCCACGGGCCGACCCGTTTCTCTTTTCAAGCCAAGTTACAATCGTTACACTATTAAACATCGAATAAATATATTAACGACCCGACCAACATACCACATAGTCATATAATCACAAATGGGCCCAATTATTTCATTCAACAAGTTTGTTAGTCAAATTACACAAAAAGTCAATGGGTCTAGATTCACGGATGTTACAGATGTGGTGATGCAAGAAAGAACTGAGGGTGGAAACCAAGATGTAATTGAAGAAGTTCAAGCTGAAATTGAAAGATTAGCTGCCCTTAGAGAGATATCTGATAGAAGATGGAAAGAGCTTGCTGATGAAACTCAAAGAGAAGTTGATAAAATGGCTAAAGATTTTACTGAAAGATTCAATGAAAGAAATAATGATGATGACCCAGAGGAGATTGAAAGAATCGCTGAAATCAAAAGAAAATTTAATGAAGTTTTTGGAACTGATAGTGATGAAGAAGAAGAAGATGAGAATGAAAATGTTGTTGTTGATGAAGAAGAAGGGTTTGTTATAGAGAATGAAATTGTTGAATATGCAGAAAACGAAGCAGAAGTTGAGGCAAGAAAAGATAATGTAATCTTGGATGAGCCGGAAATAGTTGATACTCCAGCAAATGTAGAAGCTGATGAAGAACCAATGTTTGAAGAATTTCCAGACCTTGACTATTTTAAAACAGGTTCTTCAAGCAGAAAAGAAGTTGGAGAATCATCTACTCATGGTTTCACAACTCCACAGCATTACACTTTTGAAGACTTCAATAGTTTTGATGAATTGAGGAAGACTCCTGAAGCTGCATCTCAGAATTTCAAGAAGTCAACATATAAACAAGTGTTGAAAGAGGCAATCATATCCGAGGAAGTTCTTCCTGATTACTTTCCAACAGAATTGACTGAAGAACAAAGGAGGTTTATTAATCGGGGATACTTCTTGAGGGATAAAGAAAGAATGGTTGCTCTGGGTGTTAAGTCAAAGGAGGCAGCTAAGAAGTCTAGATTTCTGGAAGAAAGAGCTTATCCGATCTTCTGTGGAGCTACCAAAGTTACCAAAACTAAGAGACCAGAGTTGGATTCGATGTACAAGTTTAAGGAAGCAAGGAAAATTGAAGAATACAAAGAGCTTCTTAAACTCACCAAGCAATACAATCCAAAGCTTCTCGAAGAACAAAGAAATCACAAGATTTTGGTGCTTGTCAGAGTAATTCTGGTTAAAAGGGTTTCTATCTCTGTCCCTTGCTATCATGTGAAAAGAGATAACAACAAGATGTACAGATTTACAGAAGCTCAGTTCAAGCTGCTGCCAGTTGATGACATTATCTTTCTCTACAACCATTTCCTGAATGCAATGCAAAGATACAAAGAAGATGTTATTGCCTTTGAAGCAGTAAAAAGATACATGTCAAGCTGCATTCAATACGCTTCATTGGAAGATTTTCAAATTGGTTTGAAGTTGTTAAGAGAAAGATCAATGTACCATATCCAGATCAAAGTCTCTACACCAAAGACATCGAACAGCTCAGTATTGGTCATGTCATAGAAGAACCATCCTTCGGTGTTGTCTTTTTGAATAGCAGAAAGAAGAAGATTTTCATTCGTATGGATGAACTTGCTTCTTATTCAGATGGAACATTAGAATTTTGTAAGAATGTTTTGTTGTGCTTGAAAGAAGATGATCAAGATGAAAAGAAAGTATTTGATAAAGTAATCTCCAAGATCAATCAAAGACTCGAGTACAGAGACAGTATCAGAATGATGAGAGAGGCAAAGAATGTTCAGAAGTCTAAGTACGTCGTACGTCGAAGAGGAGGTTGTTGGATCAAGTACGAGCCAAGTCATCTTCCAGGTCCACAAAATATTCCACCAAGAAACTTTGAAGCAAATATGATTGTTCCTGATGACAGACCTGAAGGAGAAAACTGGTTCTGGCATCCAAACAAAGACAGACCAAATACGAGAGCTTGAAGGTAGACAAAGACTGGATATTTTTGACAAATCACTACTAAGGGGGAGATTGTTAGAATTATATTTGTAGTAGTTGATTTGTTTCCTTATTGTATAATTGTACTTAGAATGTAAATGTCTAAGTATGGAAGGGGGCTTAGTGTAAATTAGTCTTATGTATATAAACCCCTTCCATTAAGGATTTTGTAACCTTTAACCCCATTTATGCTATCCAATCTTTCCTGCTATCTCTACTTTCTCTCTCTACTTTCTCTCACTTCAAACCGCCATTGATACACACACTAACACACACATAAGCTCAAATTCTACTCTTTACAATATTGGAAACAAATAAATATGAATAAAAATAAAAGAAAAATATATGCTAACTATATACTTGATGTATGAGTAAATGATTGGAAGCTCACTTCATCATACTAAGTGTATTATATTGCAAACCATGAATTGTATATTTGTCCCAAATGACGTTAGATGTTATATCGTCATTTCCTGTATGGCATATACTCACGAGCATGTCTAAAGTCGCCCTCATTGTGTATACTTGAGCGAATTTCTCAACTGCTTCTAAAAGTTTAAGTCCAAAAGTAGTCTCAATCGGTTTCTTTTCTGCTATAGCTGAAAAGAGCTGACTCAACAAACATATAATTAGTTTGGTATCGGTTATAACATGATTATCGTACATTTTATCACTATAGAAAAGCAGTGGCCTTGGCCCTCTAAGGCGCAGGCCCGATTTTTTTTTACAGTACTAAGAAATTAGATTATTGTAAAAAAAAACAGCACTAAGAAATTAGATTGTTGTAGAAAAAAACAGCACTAAGAAATTAGATTATTGTAGGAGATATAAAAACAGACTAAGAAATTAGATTATTATAAAAAAGAACAATACTAAGAAATTAGATTATTGTAGTAGATATAAAAGAATTGAATGAATGCAAATTCGGATACGTGTTAGATACCATGAACTGAAAATCGTAGTTTGGTAATTTTTTGTTCCAAAATCTTCAAGAGGTTCACAATGCCGCTGTTTAAAAATTGCATGAACATTTTTGAAAAATTGCATGAGCATTCATTCATTTCTTTTATATCTACTACAACAATCTAATTTCTTAATTCTTTTAAAGCCCTCAAATATTCCCTTTCATTAAAATTTTGGTGATGATGCAAGTACTTCATTAGTAGAGGGAGCTTACTATCTGTATTTATTTATCTCTGGTGGAATGAAAAAGATATTAACAACTAAAAAGAACACATCGAAACTAGAATAATAAAACCAGGTCAAATCAAAATTATCAAGAATAACTCAAAGCCTAAAAGACATGAATCTTGTACAAACTAATTCCTAATAGTTAGTTTAATAAAAGCACTTTACGGTCATTTGGATGACACTCCTGGGCTGCAAATGTTGCCCTAACTTCTTGCATACCACTTTTGCTTTAGCTTCATGTCTTTGTTTAATGAGAATCGGCGCATATTAGTTGTGCAATTCATAGTCATCAGTTTTCTCATAAATTTGTCTTGCCTTGTCTATATTGTCAACCTTTTCATAACCCTTAACCAAGTCAACATAAACCTGAGTATTCAGTATTATGCCATGATTCTTCACTAGTTACACAACCTACAGAAGAACACACACTTTCAAAATCTCGGATCATTTTTTTTTCCAATTAGCTGAAATTCGCCTTACCTTTTGGATATCTTCCTCAGTAGAGCATTTTCTTAAAGCAATGCATATAAGGCTTGGACCACGCTCTAGTGCAAATCTACTTTTAAGGGTTGCCTATTAAAGTGGATTTATAGGCAACCCAAAAAAGTGGTCTAAGCATGCACTGCTTTAAGAAACTGCTTTATTAAGAAAGATATCAAAAAGGTAAGGTGAATTTCAGTTGATTGAAAAAATAAATGATCAGATATTTTGAAAGTGTGTGTTATTCTATAGGTCGTGGAACTAATGAGAAATCATGGCATAATATCGAATACTCGGGTTAATGTTGACTTGGTTAAGGGTTATGAAAAGGTTAACAATATAGACAAGGCAAAGAAGATTTATAACAAAGTTGATGACTATGAATTGAACAAACCAATATGTGTCGGTTCTCATTAAAGAAGACATGAAGCTGAAGCATTAGTGGTATGCGAGACGTTAGGGCATTATTTGCAGCCCAGAACTGCAATCCAAATGACCGTAAGTGCTCGTATTAACTATTTAAGAATTAGTTTGTACAAGATTCATGTCTTTTAGGCTTTTAGCTACTCTTGATAAATTTGAGTTGAACTGGTTTTATATTCTAGTTTCGATGTGTTCTTTTTAGTTGTTAATATCTTTTTCATTCCACCAGAGATAAATAAATACAGATAGTAAGCTCCCTCTACTAATGAAGTACTTGCATCATCACCAAAATTTTAATGATCAAGAATATTTTGAGTGTTTTAAACATGTGATCCTACACTGCGGTGATAAACATCTGATCTATACATATTTAAAAATTAATATTCCTATGTAGTTCTTATTTTTAACTTTTCTAAAAGTGTTCATGTAATTTTTAAACAGTGACATTGTAGACCACTTGTCAAGAGGTTCAAAAAAAATTGCATGAACATTTTTGAAAAATTGCATGAGCATTCATTCATTTCTTTTATATCTACTACAACAATCTAATTTCTTAATGTTGTTCTTTTTTACTATTAAGGCTGTAAGTCGACTTATATGCATTCATTCATTTCTTTTATATCTACTACAACAATCTAATTTCTTAATGTTGTTCTTTTTTACAATAATAAAACTTCTTAGTGCTATGCAAAAAATTGGGCCTCGCCTAGGCGACCAAGGCCACTGCTTTTGTATATTGCTAAAATTTATGATAATCATGTAATAACTGATACCAAACTAATTATATGTTTGTTGGATCATCTCTTTTCAGCCTTAGCAGAAAAGAAATCGATGGATACTACTTTCGGACTTAATCTTTTACAAGCAATTGAGAACATCGCTCAAGTATACATAATGAAGTCGATTTTAGCCATGATCGTGAGTATAAGTCATACAGCAAATGACGTTAAAGGAGCTAACGTCATTTGGGACAAATATAAATTCATGGTTTGCAATATAATACAATTAGTATGCTCAAGTGAGCTTCCAATCATTTACTCCTATATTAAGTTTTAAGTATATAGTTAGCATATATAAAACTAATTATGTTTATTACTTTTGCAGAAGACTACATTACCTCCTTGGAACTAAAAACATGAAAGAAGCCAGGAAGCTTGAGGAAACCAACCTATTTGACCCGCCAATTAATCTGGTCACATGGGCTGGGTCGAGTTGAAATTTTTTACCTGAAACTTTTAGTGAGTCGGTTATTACAGGCACATCATTCGGGAGCATTAATGGTGTGACACTGTGGAGACGTGATGGGTTGAGAACGTTTCTTCTTTGTGTGATATAAAGAAATTGGCCAATTTCGATTTAGGAGGCGTATGAGTCAGTACTAGTTTGTGTAGTTTTACCGTGCCATCACACATCTCTAGTAAAGTTGGAAGCAACTTGACCACTTGATTAAAATCAATTGTTAAGATTAAAAATCATCTTTGAATCTCGACCTTTAATTATTATCCAAAATGAATCTAACATAATACAAGATGTCATAATCTGTAAATTATAGTTTGAGAATACTTGTGCGTACCTTTTTTGAAATCCATATATTATTTCAATATCTCTAGATTCGAATGAGACCAGATGATGTTCTCACGTAATTAATTCATTTTATTCTAAAATTACTACTACGAGTGCATAGTTTTTGAAAATTTAATGCACATCCTGCTTCGAACAAAGAAAAATATAAACCAAAAAAGAACTTTGATATCCAATCGATTTTAACATGTAAAAAAAATACCCTCTTGACCAATTACCCAAACCAGCTGAGCCACCCATTACGCGACCTGCAAAGTTTGTATTATCCACAAGCTTTCACAGAACCTAAATCCAATATTAATGAACAATATTTATCAATTTCGTTTAACTAAAGCGCTTAGAGCATACCCAGTGGGTTCGTCCCTGGGCTCGTTCGACAACCTCGGACGAGTCCACACCGTTGGGTGGGACTCGTCCCTGGTTCGTCCGCCTTGCTCGTCCGGGGGATTAGTCCCTGCAGGGACGAGACTTTTTTTTTTTTTTTTTTTTTTTTTGTTTTTTAATTCTATATACAAAGAAGAAGACAAAAAAATTAGTGGGTCCAAGACTAGTCCTTGAGGGATGAGTGCATTGGGTGTATTTTGGGGGGATTAGTCCTTGGAGTGTTTTTTGCTGATGTGGCGCTGACAGGGACTAGTCTTTGAGGGATGAGTCTAAGGCATTGGGTAGCCTCTTATTGCATCAGAATGTAACAAGGATTCACCAATTGTCACAATGTTATTTTTGTTTTTATCATTGCAGCAAACTTTAATTTTGTCGCCAATCACCATAACATATAAAACATTCACCAAAAGGTGCACGCAAACCAAAGCACACACAATAGAGCGATCAATCCATATCCATATATTTATATATCATATATAGTAAAAAAGCTCATAAGTTTAGCATTGGATAATTTACCAAGTATAATGAAAATGACCACATGATTGATATAAAATTACCAGACTAGCATCTTTGTTTGCAGTATATGGGAAAACTCCAAGTGATGCCCTATGCATGTTATCAATAACATCCTGGTTGACTTTTGAGCAGATTTGAGAACCAGATACTGCAGAGTTGCTACTCTCAGACTTCTTGGTTGATTCCACAGCAGCTGATAATGCAAAATATATTTTGGGTTTGAAACATCATTGGTACTACATTTATATTTATATTATGTATGAGACAACAATCGGTTTAGTTTGCAAAGTTTATTAAAGATGCAATTGATTAATTCCGCCAATGTTCTAGATTGTATCCTAATGCTGGTAAAAGTTCTACGTTCTTTGGGATAACCGGGTTATTAAGAAGCAGATTGTTGATTTACTTCGGTTTAAGAAGGGCAAGCTTCCTATGAGATATCTTGGGGTTCCTCTTATAACAAAGTGTCTTGGAATTAAATACCGCCATGACTAGGTCAAGAAAAGAATTATGTATTGGAAAAACAATTGTTTATCTTCAGATTGCAGTTGGTCGCATCAGTCTTGTCATCTATGCAGGTTTAATGGGTATCGGTTTTTCTAATCCCCAAAACTGTAAACCAAAGGAGTATGGAGGGTTGGGAATAAAGTCTTTGTCTGATTGGAATAAAGTGTTATACATATATGTGTAATTATATTATGTATTAAACTAATATGTGTATGTACAGAGTTGATTAATGTATTCTTTGTAATAATCATCTAATCTGGTACCGTTGGTGACATTACGTCCTTTCACTCCTTGGTAGCTCAATAAACAAAGCGCCATGTAGTCCGACCAAATAAAGGGTAACCGGACCAGACTTTCCGCGGCGATATCGCCGCTAATGAGGGGGGGCCCGCTAATATTCTGTCAGATTAACCATTAATGACATGGGGGCCCGCACTTTCCGCGGCGATATCGCCGCGGAAAGTTTTGTCTTATTCGACTTTCCGCGGCGATATCGCCGCGGAAAGTTTCTGGTCGGCTTACCCCTTATTCCATGGTCGGGGCACGCGGGGCGTAAACAAAATAATTCAGATATTTTCTGAGCTATGTTTTGGCGGCCATTTAAGTCTTTTACGGTTTTACCGGTTCACAATAAATCATATATAGTACATAGCAGAGGATTATTAATTCACAATGTCAACTCCTAATTCAGCTACCAGAATACTGTTCAAGTAAGTTACATTTATATATATATATTTACTTACTACAGTCCAATTATGTATTGAATTTATCAAATATGTATGATTACTGATTTCAGTGACAAACTTTCTTCTGAAGGACCTCCTTTTAGAGATGTGTTTGATGTAACTTTAGTTGCGAGGAAACCATAGAAATCACGCAAAGAGGTATGTGGACGAATATCATGTTGAAAGCTCTTATACACTACCAGAGTACCAGATCTTGTGACTAAACATTCCTTTGTTTTTTCATGTTTTACACTTATATAGTTATATAGGTGTGGAAAGAATTGGGTAAGAAATTAAGAATGGGCCAAATCTAAATTAGACTAAAAAAATGGGCAAAATCGAAATATCAAATCCAAATTAACCCAGCTTTTCTTTTGCTAACATATATGTTTATTTAAAAACTTGTTATATACTATGATTTATATGTATTTAATAGTAATATCATAACCAAATAGATGGAGTGGACCTTATTAAAATCCAAAATCAAGAGTTGTTGACTGATGAAAACATTTCGTCCGTGGTTATCTGTTCATCTTTCTTAGAATTAGCCTTGAGAGCTTTAAGTCTCTCATATAACTCATCGGGAATATGAGCAAGTGGTGAGGGCCACGAAAGTTTATCATCATCATCATCCACTACATCACATACATAGGTTCTGTCTTTTTTCCACGGGTCCCACTCTGAAACCAACACAACACAATACATAATCAATACTAGTAGTAGTAGAAAGAAACAATAAAAGTTTTAGCTACTAATAACATTGTACATATACTTGTGTTAATACTTACTATATTGTAATACTCGGCTATATAATTGTCATCTCAATATGGATTTTATATATATATATTATATATATAGATTTTATATATATATATATATAAAAAAAAGTCTCGAAAAATGTTGACCAAACCTAGCTGAATCCTAGTCATTAGTAGCCGCATGTTATGACAAAAACCTAAAACCCCCCATGTACTTTATCACAGTCTATTAATGCAACTTGAGTATGATAGTGCACTTGCTTTCTTCCATCTGATGGATCGCAGCGGGCTGAATAAAGAAGTTGAGGTGCACAGAATCCTCATTGATAGGGCAAGCAAACACAAGAGGTTTAATGAAGAAAGGCGTCTTTCCCACGTCGACTTACTAAATTTGGGAATTTTTTGAATAACTTTATTAAGTTGTATTTGAGTTACCTGTTATTCTGTTTTGCAGGCAACATTGTATCTTGCTATATGAGAACCTTTTACCTATGTGTTCGAACCATGGGGCAAAAAATCCAAAGCCGGTGGAGAAATCTGATATGAGAGAACATAATTTATGACTTTGTCTGTTCTATCATCTCCGATATAAATTGGAAGGATGTCATCGGTGTGTCCCCGTGGGGAATGCAGGACGTTCCGGATTTCAATGAATTGCAACATTCCTTTTCAACCTATTATTGAGTTATTGTAATCAACAACGATAATATGAACCAAAATGAGAAAACAAACCGTGAACAATCGCGTGATACATGGCTAAGTCAGAAAGATTTGTTCGTGACCAGATGATTACGGTTACACCTTACTTAATCAAATTAAATACCTGATACCCAGAATAAGAGCAACAACACATAACTTTTAAGACCATCACTATTACACTATATGTACCTCTATATCTCTCAGCAAATACAATGTGCCAGAGGAGGAACTTGTGGATGTTGTAGCAATGCATCCAACAACAAACAGGTACAATACAAGAGTACCGGCAAGAGTTCGCCAAACGGGGTTACTAATTGGCCAGAACACTGCCTATTTGGGAGTATTCCTCAACGGTCTCAAAGATGATCTCAAAGCCGATGTCAGGTTCCATAAACCAAGTAGTATTTACAAGGCTATGAGTATCGCTATCAAGTGTTGAATCCAAGGGTGTTCACACGAAATTTTGGAAAAGTCTTCCTTCCTCGGCCAAAACAGAACCGAAGCCTTCAAAACCAACAGAAACCTCCAACCTGTTGCCTCCGACTGTTGCAGCCTGGAAACCAACTAAATCCCGTCTTTCTAATGGTGAAAAACATGGCCGGTACATACGAAGTTTAATATTTTCGGTGTGGTAATAAATATGGCCCACTGACATCTTTGTAAACGAGGACGTTCAAACTCCTTGAGATCGCTAATGAGGGAGGAGCACCAGAAAATGAACACGAATGCACCGGTGGTATTGAAGAGGGAATGGAGATGGTTGTAAGCAGCGGAAGACATGGTATTTGAACAGGGGAGTTTGAGATGATATTTACAAAAGTAATTCTTCCAACACTTTTCAAAATAGACTTAACACCGTTCAGGCAAATTGGAAGGAGATGCCAATGAAGTTCACTATAAATGGCAAGGAGTACAAGCTACAAGGACTTCCAACAGATCGTCAACCATCTGCAACATTTTGGCACCTCATTACTAAACAATTTGAGTTACACACTACTCGACCCCAGCAACTCAGTTTCTTCACACCCGACTTGAGGACAAGTCAGATTTTGGCAAACTTGGTCCCAATGTTGGATCATTTCCAGTTTATATCAATATCTCTGTCAAAACTCAGAAGTACCAAAAAGGAGCTTCACAACAACCATTACACTACACATTGAACAAAAACACACTCAACTTCAACAAATAAGAGCTATCATTTGCATGTATTAAGTATGAGATCAAAATCTATCACATTATTTGTACATTCGGTACACCATATACATCTCAACCTCCCAAAATCAACTTATTATCAACATATTCAAGGGAGGCATACTTCGTCAATAAACAAAAAAATTGAACTGTACAATTGTAACCCTCAACCACCCTTTCTACAAATAACCACACTTCTTTTTACCGCAATTACACACCAATTGGATTTTACCATTTGGTTTTTAAAATTCAACCTCATGAAGATCGTCGCAAAAACCATCACCATTGGTCGTTTGATCAAACGCTGGTTCACTTGGGATGAACGAATTTTGAGGCATACCTAAAGCCCCTCCTCTTGGTTTCATTCCGCTACTAGAAACAGAAAAACATTCATCGGTACTTCCACCCCATGATGCTGTTCTTCTTGAGTGAGGTGAGCTGGATGCACTCGTGAAGGATGGTACTCCCCTTTTTGAGATATCATTCATGCTTGCAAATCTTTGCATGGAAGATTGATATGAAGGAGGTTGGAACGGGTTATGCACCGAAGTTGGTGAATGATTATCATCAGCAGTTGTAGTTTGTTGTATGTTTTCTCTGAGAGTGTCAGCTGGTTGTTCAGCCGAGGTTACGGCCATTGGAACGAAGAATTTTGGATTTGATTTTGCGATTGGTTTGACGGAAGTTGCAGATGCCGACTGGAACAACTTGGTTGGGTTCCCCCCACCTTGGTTGAAAGTATCAACATACCTGCAAAGAGCATACAAATACATTAATCATATCTAGAAATGGCAAGCCTAGTTACTTATAAATGGTTGATTTAGGTCATGCCTTGTCGTTTAACGAGTTGAATGAATAAAATGAAGTATCTAAAAGGAAAAGATCAGTGTAATTTAAAGGCATATAACTTCTTAAATCATTTTATTTCAAATAAAAAAGAGTATAGAACCACTGGAATAGTATAATCTAAACAATCATTTTTGACAGGATTACGAATTTTGACAAAAATATTTCTATTTATTTCGCCACATCTAATCGTATCACTGAAATAAAAGTGTGCTTCTAAATGAGTTTTCAACGCAGTCTAATCGACATATAAATCCTGATCTAGTTCTAGGAAAGGAAAAAACAGAATCAGTCACCTTGCACGAACACCCATCCTTCCGCGCGCTGAGAATTGGTTTGAGGTGGCTGGAATTGGTGGAATTCCTGAACTTCTCGAGCTTGAAAATTCTGCAACTCCATTGTTAAGAGTCCCTTCACTCTTCGCATCACCTTTTGATCCATCATCCGGTGTTCCATTCTGAAAAGTTGCCATTGTGGGTGGTGGAGGAAGTGATGCCTCCTCTGCTCGTGGATCAACACCTTCCTCTACCCATCTTTTAAGTTTATCATCATAATAAAATTTATTTGTCTCCCCCAATTTTGCCTGCACAAATAAAACGTATTTTTTTAAAACTGAAGGGGGGCAACTTAAAACCAAGTCCCACTTTTTATGTAAGTATCTGTACTGAATCTTAAAAAAACAAGTCCAATTAGCCTATAGGTGCTTTTGAGCACAGTATTTAGGGTTTAAAATATCAATTTAGAACTAGCTGCAATGCTACGGTAAATTGATTGATAGATGAACTGATACCTGTTTGTCCTGGCGAGGTTTTAGAACTAGACCAACTGTCTTTTGGAAGAGCTGTGAGCCAAAACCAAAACGTCTAAAACGTGAAGTAGATGCTTTACTTTGTGAATCTGGAGGGCTCTCCTTTGTAGAATCCACCTGATTCTACATAAAGTTTTCCACATAAAATATTACTCGTATAAGAAATTCATCTCTTTGTACCATAACTCATTCCCCTTAATTTAACCAACAAAGAGTGCATTGAAAAAGTACTTGCAGAAATAAAAGAAGTTTAAAACAAAATTGTAACAACCTGCCTAGGAGATCGACCAAAATCAGGCTCAGAAACGCTTCTGTTATGCATGATTCTTCTACTGTTTCCCTCTGCAGACTTCTGACTGATGGGCTCCATAGATGCAGATGGAACCAATGAAGACATTGCCATTGTTGACTGACTAGTAGATACCCGGGGAGGTGTGGTTTGATGATAATGGTCATTTTGTGCAACAGAAGCAGAATTTGATGGGGCGAGTGGTGGTCTATTATTCCGATTAGTGTCAAAAAGGTTCCGGTTAGTGTCAAAAAGGTTGAGAATTTTTCCAACTAACTTAGGAGCTAAATTTGTAGAAAAACCACCCTGAAAAACACTCACAAAGAAGTTTTGCTTTTAGATTATGTGTGTGTGTGTGAGAGAGAGAGAGAGGGAGAAAGAGAGAGAGAGATGTGGCAATTTAAAGCTATTTACTTGTGAATAGGTCAATTCAGATTATGTCTTATCTCTAGTGGGTCGATGAGAAAAAAAGAAACAAATTCAAGGAAACAGGTATAAAGAGGGCTCAAATACATAGATATAGTTTCATAACACCTCATAAATCATTCTACTAAAAAAAAAGTGAGAAATGCTATGTGTTCCTACAATTCATGCCTACAAAATTTGCTACTCAATGAGATGCTTACATATTGATGTGGGCCTTTTTTAGATATTTTTGAATGACAAGTGCAAACATCTCATTGAGTAGAAACATTTGTAGGCATGAATTGTAGGAACATATAGTAATTCTCTTGAGAAATTGTTTAATATTATAATAATTTAACTTTGGTACTTATATTCAACACAATTATTTAGAAGAAAAGTTGGCCAACAAGTGTTTGGTTCAACCCAATGAACTGACTCTGACCAAGAAAGTGCATGCTTTAACCCAAACTCGTTTCAACTCATAATCCAACTCGGGTGACCGCCCATTTTGTCAGCTTTGTTGAATAACAATGACACGTAAGTAGCTACAAAATGAATGCTTTACCTGTTGGTGAGTTTTTATCCTATCCTCTAAGGATGTAACCAAATGCCTCCATGTTTCTACTTCAGGAGATCGGCCAGTTTTCAATGATCTTAATATCAATTGACAATACCTAAATAGAAAAAACCACTTAAAAGGGGAAGCACGTGTAGAAACAATACTACAAAAAAAAAGAGTAGATATATCTGTAGGCGTACTTCAATGAGTCAGATAGTTTTCCTACTTCAGCCAACATACTGGCATATATAAGCTTATAAGGTTGAAATGGTAGCAATGTAAACTGAGAGTTCCCCAGAAGCTTTGAATATTCATACACCTCTGTCCTCTGCCATATTCATGATATTGTTATTTCAAGCTTTAAACAAACTATTTTACAAAATTATAATTAATGTAACTTTCACACGTTATGAAGGGGAAATATAGAGATGGAAATTGACCCATTTACAAACACCGATTTTAGGTTATACTTATACATAAATGTAAAAGTTTGCTAAAAATAAAATGAGTAAAATATGGCAAAAAGCGTTGGAAAGTGGTCCATAGTGTATTCATATGCCTACAATCTTCTCATCACTTTATTAAAAGAATATTAGATTATCATTTTAGGAGTGTTTGGACAACTGGACATGCATTGAAAATGATAACAAGATATTAAATGCAATAAGCTGTATTTTCCATTTAGCCTTCAGCAAAATGGGTATAGGACATTGTAAATGGGTGTACTTGTGTTGTTTGATGTTGTAATAATAAGATGTATCTAGTGTTAGGAAATTTCTAATCACTTAAGCAGTCGATAGATACAAAGAGTCAATGACTATAAACGAAAACTTCATAAATTTCTTTTTTCTGAAAAATGTTTTTATAAAGCTAGAGAAGAAGTTTCTGAAATTATGGTAAAAGAAATGATTATATGAGTACTTATTTTAAAATCAGCTTTATTGCAGGATTTGCAGCTAGTGTGAAACTGATTATGTGACTCATAAATAATTAGAAACAAAATCAGTTATGGAAGCATTAAAACTGGTTCTCAGAATGATCAGCTCCAAGATCCAGACATCCTCGTAATCATATAGTTTTATTAAACATATTCGATTATTCATCAACTACTTTTGAACATCTGCCAATTTTGTCCAGATATGACCTGTTTTGACCTTTCACTCAGCATGTAGAACTACCCAATTTTCAACCTATTACTCAGAATAGTAACTGCATATAGTAAAATACCTGAATGGCTTCTGGTGAGGCATATGTGCGGGGATATTTCATGTGGTCTGCACCAATGAGACACAGTCTAGCACTATCTGAATACGGCTCAAAGTTTGCTTCTGCAACTAAGTAGCAAATGTGTGCCGCAAGAATCTGAATCATTTGTCAAAATATCACAAACATGAAAGAATAAACAGAGCTATTTGACATGAAAATGTTATGATCCCACATCGGCCAAGTATGGGATCGGTTGGTAGGTTACAAGTCTAGGTGTCCCCTCCTCCTTTGAGCTAGCTTTTGGGAGTGACTTATACACCTAGCTTATGGCTTGATGCAAGCCTATTATGGGATGGGTTCGTATCAGAAAATTAGTATCTTAATTACTATATATATGATTCTATGCTCATGTACAGAACTTACATTACTTGTTTCCTTCCATAAACAGTCTCCGAGATGAATAAGCACTAGTTCATCATCCCTGGTCCTGTTAGCAGTAATCATAGCTAGATTCTCTTCCCAGTCATCGAGCATAGCATTGGCACCAAGCTGAGCCTACAGCAAAGAAGCCAGCGAGCATTTGATCAAGGCATTCACATATCAGCCACGAAGATATCTTAACATTCAGAAGAAGGGATGTATATGTTGAATTGTTGATAAATGAGGATATGGGTGGATTGGGTAATGGGCAAGGTGGGTTTGAGTAGAATATGGTAGATTTTAGGCTGGATCAATTGGTTAGGGTTGACCCGTCAATTCTTCTATTTGATTAATTGTTAAAATTTATCAATTAACCTATATATTAGATATGATATGATTACAGACGCTATTTACATAATGGTCCAATTTTTCAGCAGTTTAGTAGATTGTGAAATGTGAACACCGGTAACCAAAATTGACCTCTAGACCCGTTTCCTTTTTAGCCCACCCTTTTTTCTACTAATTTGACTAGTTAGGGATAATATATGGCCACCTTACCTGTGCAGGCTGCTGAAACATATTTACAGCAGCAGCAGTGGCATCATTTGCTACAGAGGCAGTTAGAAACACATCCGCAGGCTGACCAGCAATAAGTAAGCATAATGTCCGCAAAGGTGAACCTGCTACAAGCTGGCAACGAGCCATCTTACTAACAGTATCAGCATAGAACTGCAACAAAAATCCCAAGCCCATGCAATCAATTTTTAACAACAAATAACATCCATCAATGTATATTCCTGTAAGAAAAAGTAACCTGATCACCAAGTTGTGCTGCAAGAACAAGGGCAAACCCCCAAATTTGACCCTCTTGTGCACGATGAAGGGCTTCCATCTTTCTACCAGAAACCAGCAGAGTTTGGACCTCGGCAGCAGTTGCCTAAGTCATATACATAAGCGGTAGAAGATAAAGCAATTTCATGGAGAAAGAGATAGGAGTGGCTAAATGGCTGGGATGGTTAGGGATCAAAATGGACAGTTTTTAGTAGGGTTTAAATGAACGGGGTTTGGTCCTACACTCCTATCCTTATACACCTTTTTTCCAAAAATAACCTAAGTTACTAATAAAATGATTTGGTTGGTTGTATGCGCACTTAAAATACATTTAAGCAAGATTTGACCTGTTTGGCACCTTTGGCCCAGTTCCTTTTTAGCTAAAGTAGATTTTCGTTTGACCATTTTGAGATAAAACATAGCCCGACCCATTTATAGATTAATAAGTCGAAATTGCTAATTCTAAGCAAGACAAAGTAATTCAGGCTGCAGAGAAACGAAAAGATGGTATCTTTGTGGGAAATGATCAAAAAGATGAATACCCTAATTTGTCTTTCTGAAGGTAAGTACTGCAAGCAGTTGGCAAAACCACCATAATCACCATACGCTGCACTGTTCCTCTTTGCAGATGCAAAAAGTTTAGCAACAGCTACATCAGGTGCGTCATTTTCCTGGAACATGTACCAAAAGACCAAAATTAACATTTACAGTATCAGCAGAGAACATGAGGAGCATCATGAAAGTCATTCTTATCAAAATAGATTTAAGACAAAACTTTAAGATTTCTCATATAATTGATGGACCGGCATCTTCTTAATGTTCACAGTAACAAAGTCAATATTGCTGCACAATAATAGATGAGAATTTTAAAAATGGGACAGACAATATAAATTAAAAACACAATATAATGAAAACAGTCTCATAATTTTCATAGTATTCCAGAAACACTATAAAATGGGAAAGAGTTGCTGGTAAGTTTAATCAATTTAAGGGTGATAAAAGTTTTGTCCCAGTATTCAGGTACCATACTTAAAACAAACAATAAAATTATCAGGATACAAATATGGAAGAGTCTCACCTGTTGCGATGAAAACATTTCCATAAGTTTGTCACCCTAACTGGTGGGAATAAGCGTAGAAGTGTTGGGTAAGAACTAAGATATATGAATTTCTTAAAACATTTGAATTGAATAAATTAGCCGTAAAAGCATAAAAAATCAACAGGCCTATTTTTACCTTTGATGTAGTGTCAGTGCCAAAAGGAGAACGCAATTTCCCATAGTGCTGTAAAGCTATTTTGAGCAAAGAAAGGAGCAGCCTTAAAACTTGGTCTTTCTTGTAGTCAGTGTCAGTAGGGTGTGTGATCCTCTCATCAAGCCATTTATTCAACTCTTTACCAACATTTCCATTAGCCAGTGATCCTGGAAACGACTGGTGGCAAAGAGTATGAAAGTAACTATGTACACCTGTCCTGCTGCTTGACGCATCACCAACTCCGGTGACAATTTCCGCCAGATTAAAAATGGATATCAACCCAGAGCTAGAATCCTTCAATAAGAGAAGTAAACATTTGTCAAACATAACCTGGGAAACAATTTAGGTAAATTGACAGGAAGCACATTCCTTTTTACAGAAAAACTAATAACGAGAATCAAAATACAAAATCAATCTAATTTCAACAGTTAGCCATCAAATTCTAGCATCTGTATAAAATCAATCATTCCGCCTTTCTCTAGTAATTTCCTGTATTTAGAGCTAGGAAATAATATAGTAGCCGGTTGACACGTCGTAATGGGTAATCTTACTTTGTAAAATAGAACTCATTAACTGTAAAGAGGTGGCAAAACTGAAAAAGTTGGTTGACGCGTTGAAATTGGTGATTTTAATGTCAAAAAAACAACTTGCCGATCATTCTCTTGAAATGTAGAAATGATTAATGTATTCAATAAATAAGAATATACTATTAAAACAAGATGTAGTTTGTTTATAAGCCTTCAACAAGCTTTAAACCCGTCTAACCTCACTCATCTCATTTCATTTTTGACCTCACTCAAATCAACCAATTTTTATGTAAAGGGTTAATATTGCCACCTCCAATGGAAATACTAAAACTAACATGTTAAAAATTGACCATAAATGGTGAGGGTCCAACATAAACACAGGTAGAGATCAGAAGTAAAAATGAAAAGAAAAAAAAGAGTATAAATATAGATATATGTCTGATGAGAATAGAGATTCACATACTCACCTGGCCTCCATAGGATGGCTTTATGAAAGCACTTGTTTCCGTCATGACAATTAGCTTCCCACCAAACCCGAATGTAACCAATGCATGAGCTGGTTGGCCAACAGATGATCTTCCCATAGTACGAACCTGACTAGATTGACTGAAGTTTCCACCAGAACCACCTGGAAACTCAGTACGAACCTCACTAGATTGATATGAAACCGTTTCCCCATTATCATAAGACTGCTGTTGATTAACATTATTATGAACACGAAAATTAGTGCCAGAAGATTGCTGTTGTTGAAGCGTATCAGGTTGCCAACCTTGTTTACTATATGTCCCATTCCAGTTATAGTCTGATCCAGACCACTTATCCAACTGTTCATTTCCATAATAACTATTACTTGCTGTAAGACTATTGTGATGGGTTAGTTGAGAATTATATGTGTCCAAAGAACGCCATTCTTGGATATTCAGGTCATAATACCAACCGGAATATTTAGGATCAAAATAAAAATGTGGAGGATATACGTTACTATTTCCTTGTGATGTTTGACACCAGTTTGATGAACTGTTGTTAGTGTGACTCATTTGTGAGTTTGGATTCCAACTCATTAAACTTTCATTTGTAGATTTTTCTTCTACAAAAGATTGACCAGTTTGCTGTGAATAAGTAACCTCTGTATTCACATTGGAAATAGCCCAATCAGATGCACAAATTGAATTATCCACCATTTGTGCATTTGATGCTGCATTATAACCATCGTCATGATAGCATTGTCCGGTATTTGCATCATACTTCCATGAGTTCCATCCTGGGTAAGGATTCTCCCAATACTGACTGCGATTAATATCTTGACCATCCGTACCTTGTCTCACAGATGCCGTATAACCTTGACCCTCTTGAAACTGATGCGAATAATCTATTACATTCCCACCATGCGACGAATTACTCACCGAATTCACTTCACCGTTAACAAAGTTATCCACTTTCCCAGCTGGGTCAACCAAATTACCATCAAATTCAGTAAAAAAATCCAAGTCTGATCCAAAAACGTTACCACTATTATCTAATGTCTCGGCAGTAAAAGCACTCCACTGCACCTCCTTAACACCCGAACAACTGGCAGTCCCATGATCCCAACCTGCAGTCGATTCTCGATTCACATTATCAAACGCGAACACATCACCCGACACTAACAGCTGACCGGTCCCCACTCTATCGTCAATCAACTCATCTATGGTATTAGGACCTTTATTACCTTCTTCTTTCTCTTCACCACCTACACCTACTTTCCCAAATTCTTTAACAAAATTAGATTTAGCCTCAATAGAATGATTTACCACATTACTTGATTCCATTACATCAACATCGACATCATCGACCAATTTATCGAAAAAATCCTCATCAGTGGTATCCTCCATGGAGGATTCGACTCAATTCTAACCCTAATTAGCTTCTCTGATCTCAAATCAATCCACCCATCTCTCATCAGCATTAAATATCAATATATTCCACCAAAAAAATAATCCTAATTAATCAGCCTAGATAGATTATTCTATATATATAACTATATAGATACAGAGATAATATATAATAATATCTAGGGTTTTACCGATCACAAGAAAATAATAATAAATCAGACAAACACATTCATTCTGGAATTCCGAAAAACAACTACATGTAAAAATAATTAAAAATTCTAATTAAAACAAATATTAATTAAGGAACTATAATTACAACAGATAGATATAAAAATCTATACGTATAGATAAAATGTAAAAAGTTTTGCCTGTAATCAAAGGTAAAAAGTTTGTTTTGGGACCTATGCACAAATGTAAAAATAATAAGAAAATGTAATGTAATATGTTTGAGTATAACATGAATACATTAAAAATAGATTAGAGTAATAGAAATATACATAACGTATCTTTTAACATATCCAAAGCTCTATTGGGTAAAAACACTAGAGTAACCTCGTATCTCGTTTTAGATCTACTTCTTTTGTTGGCCAAATCAACTCAAGCGTCATTGGGTAAACCTAAACATAGACAGAGGTCAAACAAAATAAAAGTCTAAGAAATTTTTCCCAAATGCCTTCTACTCACGTCACAGGAGAAACTCATTTGGAGCATTCGATATTGAGTCCTCCCACCTCAATCGACCTACCTCTTAGTCTAGCAAAAAAATCATTTAGGTCAAAACCCTCTGCAGCAACGAGTCACCTTAGTTTGGGCCCGCTTCTTCCCCTGGCCAAACCATCAAAAATGTCCTTGGGCAAGGCAATATAAGAAAATATGTCAATGTAAGCCACCCAAAATCCTACCCTATCTTATTCCTCTACTTTAATCTTAGTTCTCCAGGTAGTCTTATCGTAAGTCATGTCCTCCGACAAGCCAAGCGCCTTTAGGTCATTCGCTAGTCTTTCCTCCCACCTCATTTTAGGCCTACCCCTTCTCCTTGTGCCGTCTACGTGAATCGATTATGCTCTCCTCAGTGGTGCTGTTTGGACTCTTCTCTTAACATGGTCGAACCGTCTCAAGCTTCATTCCTTGAGCTTGTTAATGATATGGTTCCCACTTTGTGTTCGGTTCTAAATCTCTTGTTGGAATCCTGTCTAATAGGGTCTTCTCGCAGATCCACCTTAGCATCCTCATCTCAGCCACCTCAACCCGAGAAGTATGTGCTTTCGTCATCATAGCCGGTCTAACAGTCATTTTGTAAACTTACCTTTCAGCTTTAGCGGGATCTTCTTGTCGCATATGACTCGTGTAACCGCTTTCCTTTCATTCATCCAACTTGAAATCCAATGTGCCACATCTTTATCTATCCTCCTGATTTGTGTAGCGTTGATCCCAAGTATCTCTTCATGCGTAATATTTTTATTCTGTTTTTCTTTAACCTTCTAGTTATTTATATGAGAAAGTTACATTTTTGGTCCCTCAACTTGGCAAGATTCACAGTTATTGCCTTTAAGTGAATTAATTACAAAAAAACCCCGGAAGTTGGTCAATTTTTTCAATTTACACTCCGTTACCATACGCCGTTTATTTTGTCCGTCAATTGAGGGGCAAATTCGTGATTTCATCGTCTTCTTCTTTTTCTTCATCTTGCCTTCTTCTTATCATTCTTTTAATAGATAAATATATATATATATGTATGTATATATCTACAAACCTATGGGAAACTTATCTCTCCATCTATATACCTAACAAATACATCTAGATCGAAACACATCCCCACCTCCATCTATTCCTAACATTTATCTCCCATATCAAAACCAAAATAAAAAGATATAACATCATCACCACCCCAGCAACCATATATTTCCGGCGACAGATGCAGCAAAACCGGTGGTTGTTGGGGCTTTTTTCGGCGACGAAAAGTTTCTGTGGATAGCCACCGATTTTTCTTTTCTTGTTGTTGTTGTTTCCATAATTCAATTCATCTAGATTTAGATAAACGAGATCCTGTATAAAATGAGAACTCTCTCCTTTTGCTATATAAGCGAGATCTGATATAGATCAAGTATTATAAAAACGAGATTTGGAGTGGTAGTAGCCGGAGAACTCTCTCCTTTTGCTATATAACCTGGGTTTCATGTTTTTGGATTGGGATATACATGTTTGACTGTGGAAGAAGAAGAAGAAGATCATGGTGAAATGACGAATTTACCCCTCACTTAACGGATTAAATAGACGGCGTCTGGTAGCGGAGTGTAAATTGAAAAAATTGATCAACTTCCGGGGGTTTTTTGTAATTAATTCACTTAAGGGCAATAACTGTGAATCTTGCCAACTTGAGGGTCCAAAAATGTAATTTTCTCTATTTATATTTTAGCTAATCACTAGACTTTTAGTACTAATTTGTTTTTTAACCATAAACCATTGTATATCATTTAAAAATATTAAAACGTAAAATCTTGTTAAACTAGATTGACATATGGTTATGAGTATGATACAAATTGGATTTTCAAAATGATTAGCATTTAAATTCTCTTATAAAACTGTAATTTTGAAAATACTCACACAACTATTATAAGTTGCTAAAGTATGACATATCATACGTGGATTTACAAGATTTTTATCGTCATTATTTATATTTGATCTACATAATAGCTAAAAAGTCACAAATTTTGGGGATATTGATCGTAAGTTAAGATTGACGTGTATTAAATTAGAGAAGTGTGGCCCGAGACACAATAAAAATCGTACTAATATAAACATTACAGAGAAACCGTAGCTTTTTATCAATTGTAAGATGAGATACAATTTTTTTATCGATATAAAGGAAGACTTGCATTAATCTTAGAAGAACCGTTTGTTAATTGAAGAGTAGAAGTCAATACATATGATCCTATATACTTCTAATCAAAGTCTTTTTCTTTGTGATGCATACGTGCAAATATATGTATAACCCTTCTATAGTTCTATATATATATACATCATAATTAGTACATGTACCAACATATACTTCATATATAAGCTCAAAAGACACAAATAGTAATTAATCTTCTTGCAAAATGACGACCATGATGACCACCGTTAGAAACAAGACATTTTCCGGTGTCGGAAACCTAATAAAGCTCCTCCCAACCGGCACCGTCTTCACATTCCAATTCTTGAACCCGGTGTTAACCAATAGAGGCAACTGTACAACCGTCAACAAGTACCTCACATCCGCCCTCATCACCCTCTGTGGCCTTTCTTGCATCATTTCGTCCTTCACCGATAGCTACGAAGATGAAGATGGAACCACCCATTACGGAATCGCTACCCCTAAAGGCTTTTGGCCATCTCCTACATCATCTTCAGGTTTGGCTTACTACAACAAGTTAAACAATTAGCTCAACTTGTGAACGTACGTTTTTCATGTGTGACACTTAAAGTATTGCATACATATAAATATGTCATGACAAGTAATTTCAAAAAAATAAAATAAAAAATGTCATGACATGTTTTATATGAATCTTTAGGGTAAATAAAATATAAAGAGCTAGCCCATTTAAAAGAGGGTGAATGAATTGATTCAGATTCCATTTTTTACGAACTACTTGAAATATTTTTACATATTTATAAATACAAAAGTCGTTGTACTCAATGAATGAGACATCTGATAATTTTATATTGGTGAAACAATAATAATGTCAATAAGTTTTTCGTATAATGGTTTAAACTTTAAAGGTGAAGGATTTTGATTTTTAAGAAGTTTTGGGTTCAAATCGTGTTTATTTACTAATTCGAGGTGTCACTTTGCAATTATAGGATTGACTTGGTAAAATTTCTTGTTTTAAAAGTTGGACCAATAAAGATAAAATGTTGAATTATACTTATGTTCCTTTATATAATGCGACAGAATTCACTATTTCTATGCATTTGCGGTATTCATGATTTGAAATATATGTTGTAGTGGATGTTTCCAAGTACAAGCTTCGGATCGGAGACTTAGTGCATGCAACTTTCACAGTGGTGGTTTTCGCGGTTGTGGCTTTGTTGGATGAGAATACGGTGGAGTGTTTGTACCCATCGTTTGAGACGAATGAGAAGATGTTGATGATGGTGGTGCCACCGGTGATTGGAGCTGTTTCATCGACGGTGTTTATGGTTTTCCCAAATACACGCCACGGAATTGGGTACCCAGCTACAAGCCAAAGCCAGGAGGAGAAGGAGTGACACATATGAACCATGCATGTATATATATGTCGTTCGAAACAATATACCGTTTTTCTATTTTGATTTCAAATGTAACATATTTTCGAAATTGATTAATGTATTTGATATGTAACAAATTTGAATTGATATACGAGTATTAAAATGTTTATCATTGGCTGATATATTAATTACTATACCCAAACATATATAGATCGATTCATCAACTAATAAGTTGTGAGTTTTAATTATGAGCATACGATAGACAACTTTTGTAAATATTAATATTAATATAGATGGGTATAACTTTTATTTTATTTTTTTAAATCATAGGAAAATGATAATGATGGTTTTAAGCATAGCGTTATTAATAGTCTATTACATGTATATAATAAACAAGTAGTATTTTATATATCAAAATTCACCCATGAATTTTCGTATAACAAAATACAAATTTTAATGAAAAACCCAAATGATAAATTGATTATTATAAAACGATCGATCCAACAATACGTACACCTCTGTTGGGTCTAAATACCCAGCTTATTACTCCAACATTTAGGAATGAACATTATTTCAATTTATTAACTTTAAATAGAAAACACTCAAATACTCAATCTTCAAGGATTGGCTAGAGAAGTAATAAATTTAAGGCAACGATGTAACATTGTGACATTGTTAAAAAATTTACGTCTCCTCAAAAGACCTAAAGAGCGTTTGTGCTATATGTTACGTATATATATACACATAGTGACATACATCTAGATCCATTTTGATGTCGATCAACTTTATAAATTAGGTGTTTGGCATTCATACAATTGCTTATTGTCCAAACAATGGTTTGTTTCTTTAATTAGATGGAAAAATCTACATATATTGTAAACCCCATGGCCCATACAATAAATTAAAGGGACCTAGCTTGTGCGAAAAACCAATTGACGTGCGAATTACGAATTAGTAAATGACATATTCAGCTATCAAGTACTATCACATCTTTTCTTGGATATAATTGCATCAACTATAGAGGTTGTGTTTTCAACGAAAGAGAAAAATAAGTACCTACCTATAAGAGTACGAGGCTACTTATGAGAGAAAAATTCTTCACATATTATTTTTTGATAAAAAACATGGGCTCATCATGTATTCATTATTAAAACAATATTATAAAATTAATAACCGGGGATATTTCACTTAAGTTAAGTGTAAACAAATAACATGATGCATGGAGAATAACATCATGGAACTCTAGATTTTCTACTCTCAGTTTTAATCGTCAAAAATTACTCCTTAAAAAAATATTTGATCCTAGCAGAATAGGACCTCACATGCTTCATGGCTGATCAAATTCTAAGGGCGTGTTTGGTTCACAGAATGTTTTTGGAAGGAATGGAATCTGTCAAAGGAATTGGAATCTGAAGGAATGGAATTTGACGGAATGTTTTTGATTTTTTGAAGATTCAAGTGAGGGACGGAATGAAATTCCTTCCCCCATCCCCAAGGAATGGAGATTACATCAAATGAAGGAATGTTTACATTCCAATGGAATGTGATTCCTCCATCTTCAACCAACCAAACACGCTAAGGAATGAAATTCAGTTCCAATTCCATCAGATTCCATCAAATTATGTGAACCAAACGCGACCTAAGTATCAAGTCATCAACATATTCTAAACCTTCTTTCACAACAAAGACTTAAAGATGGGGGCGCAAAGTCTCGTATGCAAATGTGCACCGTCCAACATACTTTTCTTTTCAAATGTTAAACTAACACACTTCAAATTCTCAAATCTCAAGACACGTAAGGTCATTTGAACTAGCATTATCACTACAAGTCTACAACTATCAAGTTTCCTTATACTTACCAAGTATCTCACCAAGATGGATGGGTAGAAGCTGGACAAAAAATCAGGAGAAAATGTCACAAATGGTCCCTGTTGTTGTTGGTATTCGCATTTTGCCCCCTGTGCTATTTTTTCGTTGCAAACAGTCCCTTGGTTTTCCATTCTCATTGCTAATGGTTCCTGACACTAACTTATGTTAGTTTTAGCCGTTAAATTTATCACGTGCACATCATGCGAGGGCATTTTGGTCCATTTCGTAATCATAGGGACTATTTGTGATAAACACATAATATTATTTAATTATTTATATTATAAAGCAAATTCACTTTTGAACTTTTAACTTTTCAACATTCAACATTCATCTCAACCACTCATTTTTTCTCTCTCCTCAAATCTCAACCACTTATTTTTCTCTCTCCTCCATAAATCATTTTATTCATCTAACTCATTCAAAATCTTTTATCTCAAAAACCGTACATCGATAAATTATAAAAATTATATGGGTGTTCTTAAAATTTTATGCTCTTTCATTAGAGATGTCATTCGACATACTTTCGACGAATTTTTAAATCCGAGGGCGGAGCCCGTACGGCTAAGGCATTTGGTTATGACACTTTATGACATATCACTTCCTATAACATATCACACTCTATGACCTATCACACTTTATGACCTATCACCCTCACTATTTTACCGCCGCAACGCGCGGGTACTTGCTCTCGTTTAATTAATTAATGATGATATATATATATATACATGAATCTAATGTTAGATCTGATCCAAAAAGCTTTGCAAGACCTCCTGGGCATTTGAATTCATCTTCTCGTTACAATCCTCCTCAGTTTCTATTTCGATGGAAACCCAAAAACCTAGTTCGAAAAACCCGCTGTCGCAAAAATGAAAACCACCGCAGCGCCGTCGTTAAAAGCCACCGCGGAGGATCTACACGTTCCCCACCGCACAAAAACAGTGAACTCGTCGGTAAATCACTCCACCAATCAACCACCAGTTACCACGACTTCCCAAATCTAATCTCCGTTGCACCATACTCACCTGCTCTATTCCTCATTGCCACGACTTCCGTCGTCGCCGCAACACCACCGATTTCATCACCACAACCACCGATGCCAACACACACCCACATAACCCAGATTACAAACTTCACATGGTAATCAATGTCGATCGTGTTATGGATCTTCAGTAGGTGGGCTGATTTGAGAAGATTGATGAGGTCTTGATTGATTTAGAGGTGTTTAATAGTGAATGATTGTGTGATATTTGTGTTTGTTATAGGGTAAGAAAGCAAAACATTCGAGATTGGCAGGGTTTTTTTCTTTTGGAAATGGGTTTAATATGTACTCCCTCCGTCCCATTTTAATTGTCCTATTTTGACTGGTCAAGTCTTTTTCTTCCGACTTTGACCGTAAATATGTTTGTTTGTGTTATATATTAGTTGATGAAAGTTATATCAATGAAAAGTACATTTAAAACTCAATCAATTCATATATGTTATATCAAGTGTTATATAACACAAACAAAAATATTTACGGTCAAAGTTGAAAGAAAAAGACTCAAAAAGTCAAAATAGGACACTTAATATGGGACGGAGGGAGTATATGTTTGGCAGATTGAGCCAAAATACTTCCTAGTGCTTTAGGTATATACTAGATTTAGAACCCGTGTGAAAACACAGGATAATGTTAGAAAAAAATGATTAATAATTACTTAAAAAAAATTTATTTATTAATTAAGGTATGTTATTTTAAATCTTTAGAAAACATATATTTTGGTTCGTTTGATAAAGCCAGCCAAAGTAGAGGGTTATTTATGAAACTATTGTAATCCACTATTATCTAAACGTAATCTCTCATTATCCCCCCACACATAATTAACCGACCCTTCATTTTTTCTCGCCACCTACCTATCACTGATCCCCATCTTCAAATCAAATATCAGTCAACTATGGCTGGAAAGGTATGTCTTTTTGGCTTTGTGGTTACTTTTAGTTCGTTTAATCAGTTTATTATACTTGATTCTTCGATTATTTGAACAAAAGGACGGTGGTTTCATTGTCATGTGCTTACTTTTACTTCGTCTGAGACCATGTGTTTTTTAGGGTTTCGAAATAAATGGTGGATTAGCTTTTAGAGGACAGGGGACCATTTTTAGTCTACTGATTTGTTTTAGGGTTTTTATTATTTATATTCCATTTTTAGCCTAAAGGTTTATTTTAGGGTTTTAAAGTGTTATATTGTTTTGAAGGTAAAGTACGTAATGAAAAATTAGATATATCCTAATGTTTTGTGTTTTTTTTACTCGTATGAATAGCTTGAATTTGAATTCCAGTTTCTGGTGAAATGTGGAGATGATAAGCAGTTACAAAAACAATTGGTTAGTGTTTTCTTCAAATATACATTTGGAAGAATATTTTTAGCCAGAATATATGTAGCTTATATTTGATAATATGGTGTTTTGATTATATTTTTTAGGTCATACCAAAACTTGTAGCCAATGTGTTGCCAGAAGAAGCATTGTTTCGTATGAAATTGATTGACATTAGGGGCCAGACACATTTGGTTTATGCTGCACGTTTGGAGGATGGCACTTGTTTTGTTTCTGGTACTTCCTGGAATAACTTTGTGAAGTCGGATCCCTACAAACAATTTGGTACTCTTTGTTTCACTTGGAAAGAGGAGTATACATTTGGTATCCAAGTTTACTGTGCTGGTGGTTTGGAGTATCGTAGGATAATGAGGGCTGGTGATTCCGCTGTTAATAGTCAGCTAGTTGAAGCAAATGATTACACATTTCATCAAGTGGTACGAAGCTCTTTCAATGATTATGTTTATTATGATTAAACATCTAAACTTATTTATATTACTTTGGGTAATGTATGTTTAATTCTTGTTGTTTATAGGTGCTTTCTCCATGTCTGTTGTACAACTTGAATAAGAACTGTGATCATGATTGGCAACATACAGCTCTTGTTTTTGGTAGAAAGCAAAATGATAAAGTCGCTGTCAGCTACCGCTACTATGATTTGGATTGTTTGAATGGAAAAATTGCTTGTGGTTTTGAGGGGGTTGGGTGGAGGAACTTTTGTTCACAGAATAATCTTCGTCCCGGTTACATTCTTAAGTTCACCAACAACTTCGACTTGACTTTCAGAGTAGATGTGTTTGGATCAGATGGAAATGTTGTTGATGTTCATGCTGAAGGTAATATTCTTTTGTGGCTCAAATCTTATACTCAAATGTTGATAATGTAATGTTTGTAACAGTTTAACGTATGGTACAAATTTATTATGATGTAGTCTTTACGGATAATAAGGAGATGAACTTCTGGCCATCTTCTTCAGATGATGATGCAAGTCCTGAGCCAAAATCCCACAAGTGTAGGTATGCTCATCCTGCCCACTCCAAACGTGCCTCACACTGCTTTCAGAAAATCCGCCATCACACTGTTCAAAGGAATGAAATGGTATCTCTTTATGTCTTTTAGATTATATACATCCATTCAATTTTTAATTATATTTACTCATGACAGCGATCAATTTTTTGTTTTGTGTAGACTGTGCCAAAGTTCTTTGTCCGAAAGCATAAGCTGTTCAACTATGGTGATGGTGTCCTTCACTTCGGTCAGATGGTATTCCCATTCCATTTGGTTCCAAGGTTAGATGCTAGGAGGCCAGGAGATCTTACTCACCTTGTTATTGTCATGGACTGGACCTACTTCATGGGACAGACTGGAGTGGAGGAAGATGGGAAGCTCAGGTTTCAGTTCAATCCGGATGACTACTTGGAAAATGGAACACTTCACTTGGATGTGTGTTAAGTGTACAAAGTCACCATCATGGAAGGTACTCTTTGGACAATTAATGTATGTATTAACTCTCTGTGGTATATCTGGACATGTAACTTAGTTAGCTTTAGGAATTTGGACGTATCGGAAGTATGGTTGCTGATTTTTGGTTTGCTTTTGCAGCAACATACTTCATATATTATTCTGCTAAGTTTCCTATGGCTTTCTTGCCAAAACTGTTGAACACTTATGGTTACTAAATGTATGTAGTCTGTTATGTAGTTACTTTTGTTGGTGATCTAGATTATATTAGAGATACACACTTAATAGTATTAATAATACTACAATGCTTCATCTAATAATAATAATAATACAAACCTCAAACATTTGTGTTTTTAATTTATAAAATACAAATTAGGTTCTGGAAATTGGAAAATTGACATTCAAAATACAACCTGAGAATAAACTTCACAGAAATTGGAGTACTTCCTTATAAACGACATTAGTAATCGTTTTGCTGATATTGTTATCTTGATCAGTAATCAAAATCTTCAAACCTTTTTTGCTTTTAACTCGAGAGACGGCCACATATAGTTGACCATGGCTGAAAACAGGACGTGGGAGATACAATCCTACTCGATCCAAAGATTGGCCTTGGCTTTTGTTGATGGTCATTGCAAAGCACACTGCAATAGGAAATTGTTTACGACAGATTTTCACTGGAATTCTCTTGTCGGATGGTGTCATCTTAAGTCTAGAAATTAATGTGAGTTGACCAATGTTCGTTCCAGTGATGACTTTTGCTTCAATCACTTGTCTTCCAAGTTTTGTGATTTGCAATCGGGTGCCATTGCATAGACCGTTTGCTTGGTCAATGTTTCTAAGTAACATGACCGGAGCGCCAACTTTCAATGCCAATTTATGCAATGGCAATCCGGACAAATGTAGACTGTTTAGGACGTCTGTGGAGAACAATGCCATGTCAATTTATGTGGCTTCATCCGATTCACATAGACTATCAGCACTAAAATACACTACTTCATTTCCTGCATTAAGATATTACCAAGAAATATATGATAATAGTATTTAATAAGTATACAAAAGTAAATGACTATTAAACTTGAAGGAAGAAATGGATAACCTGGCATCATTTGTAGTAGCTTTTCGTTAATTGAATTAACCAAAAAATGAGTTGGAGCAAGGATCGCTCTTTCTTGGAAATAAAGAGGATTAGATAAACTATCCATGATATTTGGATATGTAAATTTAATGAGAGAATCGAGTGGATTTTCAGTGTCATGAATAAGTAGATCATATGGAATTTGAATGTCTACATCTCCATCATTTTCCTCGCCAAGAAGCCCATCCCCAAGATTCAATATCCAATCGGCAAATTCTTTAATCTCTTATACTTCAGTTTCTAAACACCCCACCTTTAATCTCATATTCACAGTAAGTTTAAGTACTTGACAATGGTGCCATAGATAAGAGGAATTTAAAGATGCATTGACAATCATACTTCTTGTACCTTTAGGAATAACCGGTAAAATCTGCCTAAAATCACCACCAAAAACGACCACCTTTTCCCCAAAAACAGTTGCTTCACTGTTTGGTTGACTTCAACGTAAGATATCTCTCATTGTGCGGTCAAGAGCCTCAAAGAAATGCTTGTGTATCATGGGCGCTTCATCCCAAATGATTAGTTTCGTTTTCTTTATTAAAGACGCCAAGTCACTACTTGGTTCAATTGAGCACAATGAATTTTCCATTATGTTAATGGGTATAACGAACCTTGAATGTGCAGTCCTACCCCCACTTAAAAGGAGGGATGCAATTCCACTTGACGCCACATTAAGGACAATTTCACCTTTCGAACATAAAGCAGCGGTCAAGGTTTTCCATAGAAAAGTCTTTCCCGTACCTCCATATCCATATACAAAAAAAACACCTCCATCATTCTTATGAACGGCTTTCATCACTGTGTCATAAAGATGCCGTTGTTCAACAGTTAAGCTTTTCAAATAAGTTGCATGTTCTTTAAGTAGACTTGCTTTGTCATACAATAACTCACTCCTTATCAATCGATTATTCAATGAAGACACATACTCTTCATTTGGATAAGGTATTTCTGGGAAATT
>CM067174.1:8306938-8386938 GCA_034093135.1 Erigeron breviscapus | reverse complement strand
AACTGTATGATGCATAAAAATAGTTTAAACGGAGTTCGTAGGTTACTTATGATTTGATGACTTGATTGTTATATGACAACTTGATGGACGTATATGATAGTGTCGGGATACACCATGAATTGTGGAATTATTGTGATAAACGTTGATGTGTGTGGAATCTTGGATGCATTTATTATTTGTCCCCCAGCAAAATGAAATGATGGCATTAATGGAGTATAACATTCGATAACCCTAGAGGCGCCTGATCAACAAATCTATGGTTATCCTATGTCATATAAAGTTAATGATCTCATGGATTGCGCCTCGTGGATAAAGTATAGTAGCTAACCCGGTATGTTTAATGAGTGTTGGTTAGGTGGAGGGTTAGCCGCTGGTACACCCTGTATACATACCCGGTCAACACTTAGAGAACATATCGGAACCGAGTTTTGGACATCCATTCTATATATTAACGGTGTGGAGGGTTAGCCGCTGGTACACCCTGTATACAAACACTTTTAATGTGTCGAATGTTGAAGTTAAAATTCGGACTATGCTTTACCCACCTTGTTATGACTTGACCCTTTTATTTATATAGTGTTGAATGTTTCGTGATTGTAAATTATACGAATAATGATAAGTTATTATGAATTTGACATGATGGCATGATAGCTATATCATGATATGAATAATGTATTGAGAACTTGAACCTTGAATAATATGTTATGAACTTGAATTTGAACAGTATGTCATAAATTCGAACTGAAACGATATATTGTGAACAAGAGCTTGACTGATGCGATATGAGTTGGAACTTATTAAAATTAGTGTGGAATTGAAATCTATGCTAATTGAAATAGTAGTACAGGTATAGGGGATTTTGGATGAGTTGGTAATGTGATGGGCTGACCAATGGTATGTCTTATATTATAAGCATTACCGGATGGCCCATGTCTAAGCTATATTACTTATAATTGTCTAAATTAGTGTGGAATTGAAATCTATGCTAATTGAAATAGTAGTACAGGTATAGGGGATTTTGGATGAGTTGGTAATGTGATGGGCTGACCAATGGTATGTCTTATATTATAAGCATTACCGGATGGCCCATGTCTAAGCTATATTACTTATAATTGTCTACAATTATTAGTCATTGTTGAAATAACAGTATGAGAATAAGATCTAGAATACATGCTTATTAAGGTCTTAGATACTTATAATCTATTATTGTAGACCAATGATTTATTATGAACTATAGACTAAGTTCAAACTTATAGTTACGATTGACTGATAGAATGAGCTAAGATTTTTGGAGACTATAATGTTTAAGTAAAGTGAGATATTATGAAATATTAATAGATCTAGTGTGTTAAGAGGCATTTTTTTACGAACATGGAGCTTAGGTTAGTAATTTGATGAATGTGTTCAAGAAAATGGCTGGAAAAGAGCAAACAGGATAGTAGTAGAAGATTATGAACTTAAGTGATTATATGCAGGAATCAAATCCCGTAGATTTCACCTTATATTGGCCTTGTACCTAGAATAAGAATACATGATTTTACTGAGAGGTACTATTCGCTCATATAACGTAAGCAATGACGTCAAATGAAAATAATTTTTCAAAATGGCCGACAACAAATAAGATATCTGGATCTTGATGAAACAAGATAAAGTAGGATGGCTTTATCAGACTATTTTGATATAAGCAATAATAAAAGTGTTAACTACAAACAAATTATATATAAATTTCGCAATAAAGAAAAGAGGGAAATAGACATACGAAAAGCACTAACTGTTTATGTAATCCTACTTTATAGTTTAAGTAGCCAAATTCCTGAATCTAAGAAGATCACACGATTATCTATTCAATGCATACTTGTTAGTCCCATGATTAACCCAATGATCTTTCAAGTCAATTGGACAATCGAGATCGTACCCTTCTAACAATAATTTCTCTATGACCTTTGAGAATGTACTACAACCCATTCTTCTCCCCGGCAACCTTACAATACGACTTGGCCCGACATATGTTGGCAACGGATACATGGAAAGAGAAGCTGTACAACAAATGGAGGTCCATCCCTCTGTAGTCCAACCGCGACAGGCCCTAGGTATCCCTGTGCATGAGCATATAGGTGTTGGCATCTCTGATATGTTCATTTCTTCTCCAAATACTACCAAAGTAGTATTAGGTTTCACAAACTGGTAAGACCTTTTCGACCTTACATTTCTTTGGGCTTTCGAGGACGATACTTTTGCGGACTTTTTCTTACGACTATAAAGCTTGCAAATATAAGCCCATGAGTCTTCTACGTGCTTCTCAAACTCGGGTCCATGATTCATTATCGTATCAACCGGTTCCACCCTGTTCGAGGTTGAGACCCCATAATATGTGTCACTAATTGGATTGGGGTATAGTGTGGGCGAGTCTGACATTGGACGTTTGCCTGGTGCCCTGTTACCCTCCTCGGAAGATTCTGGTTGGAATGATGGTTTCGGTTGGAATGTTGATTTCAACTGGAATGTTGCTTCTGGTGTATCGAGAGAGAAGTTTTGATATAAAGGGTTCATTGGGATTGGAGATGAAACTCCATGATGTACTGCATCAACAAAAGTTGGGAACGATGCACTGACATTTTCTGTTGGGAGTTCTAACTGTGATGTTGGTACTGTATTTTGAAGAAGCCAGTTTTGGCAAAAATCATCGATTGATGTTCCCCATTCACTAGTACCAATCATCGGGTTTTGCCATGCGTCCATGATTATATTGAATTCTTCTTATCTACAATAAGTTTTGGTCAGACAATTGACATAACAAATACATAAGAAACATTATCAACAATATTATTCTGATTTAAAAACACATCTGGACAACTTAAGATTTGATTTATAAAAATTTATAACAGATTCCAAATATTTCTATAAAATCCCTCTTGATTTCAAGAATTAGGAGTTCTGTCAGAGCTCGACCCTGACATGTTGCTTCCCCCAGCAGCATTTCTTTTTCTTCTCTTAAGAGGTGGAATATTGGGATTTTCTTCTTCTTCTTCAGATGACATGGCGAAAATGGACTTCTCTCTTTGAGAGAGATTATCTTCTTCTTGTTGAACTAGGGCTCTTGCAAACTTTTCATCTTCTTTTATTTGACGATTCACAAGGATAGATTCCTCCTCTGTTAAAAATTGAGATAAAATTCTTGCTAGTTTTTCATCTTCTTTTATTTGACGATTCACAAGGATAGATTCCTCCTCTGTTAAAAATTGAGATAAAATTCTTGCTAGTTTTTAATCTTCAGAAGTTTGTTTCTCAAAAAGGTGGACATCTTCGTCTACCATCGCCTTGTAATCTTCAAAGGAAATACCTAACATCACGGCCTCCTGCTTAATCCTTTTTACCCTATTTGTTTCAAGATCTTCAAGATCCTCTTGAGTCATTGGCCTTTTGCCTTTTGGATCGCTCGAAGAGGCACCGAAATTTTTCATTATCTTATGATAAATCGGTGGAACAATATTGTTAAATTAAGCGAACATGAATTAAAAGATAAAAGTTTTATATAAACATATAAATAGATAGTATATTATCCAAGATGAGAAAGAAAGAGCACAAAAATGAGCTTACCTGAAAGAAGGTCGGAGATCTGTTAGAATACAAGCTGATTGTGAACGGAATAACTTAAAACAAATTAGCAGATGAAGAACTAAGTGAATTAAAGAAAGATGGAATAAAGATTTAAGTATGCATTTTCCTCAAGAAAACGCGTTTCTATTATAGAGATGAAAATAGGAGTGTGACCTGGAAGAACGGACAGGTGTCCATAAACTACAGAAATTTTAATCATTGCTACGGTAATTAGTAATTACCGAATTATTTTTTTTTCTAAAGATAAAATTTCTAAACTTTATCATCCCTTTAACCAAGGTTGAAAAGAGCTGAACAGTTTACTCAAAAACGTATACTATGTCGAGAAAATCCTCAACTTAATTAATAGCTTAATGAATAGACCGTCTTCCACACATCACTATTTTTCTTCACTGCTTCTTTTTCAAGAACCATATCAATTGCTAATTCATCTTTTTGAACCCTAGATGAATTTTTGATCCAAACTATTGTTTTAGGAGTGATCTAGGTAATATTTGTTTCTTTGACCCATGGATCGCCTTTAATGATTGAATTTAAGAAAATGAGACAAATGTTATCAACAAAAATATGTCGACTTTTCCAACTGGATAACAGTAGTGTCTTGGTAAAAGAACTTCAAATTTGAAAATAAGAATTATTTGAAAGGCTAAAATTTATGATGGGCGATCAACGATTAAAATAGACAAATGAACTTGGTATAAAAATCTATCAAGACAAATATGGGAAATTCTTTTAACTGGGGAATTTCCCTAATCGACCACAATTCTCAAAAGAGATCGAAGAAAGTTGTATTTCATTATTCGTACAATACAAGTGAAACTTGTTACATTATTTAAGCGGAAATACAACAATTAGAGATGCAACATACTTAAAAACCATACAAAGAAACCCATGTGGCGACAAACAGTAAGGGAACCACGCCAAGAACGAACGCGACTAACCACTGAATAGCCTCATCCAATGGAAGTTGAGCCACAGTAATTAACCACACTATGATAATAATGTAGATTACGATTAGGAAAGGATTCAACATTTTCAATATTAGATTTCGGGTTTTGGTTAGATTCTGAAGAAAGGAAAATGTTAAGTTGATATGGCATGAAGAAAAGTATGCTAAGGTATTATTTGTTTCTTTGACCCATGGATCGCCTTTAATGATTGAATTTAAGAAAATGAGACAAATGTTATCAACAAAAATATGTCGACTTTTCCAACTGGATAACAGTAGTGTCTTGGTAAAAGAACTTCAAATTTGAAAATAAGAATTATTTGAAAGGCTAAAATTTATGATGGGCGATCAACGATTAAAATAGACAAATGAACTTGGTATAAAAATCTATCAAGACAAATATGGGAAATTCTTTTAACTGGGGAATTTCCCTAATCGACCACAATTCTCAAAAGAGATCGAAGAAAGTTGTATTTCATTATTCGTACAATACAAGTGAAACTTGTTACATTATTTAAGCGGAAATACAACAATTAGAGATGCAACATACTTAAAAACCATACAAAGAAACCCATGTGGCGACAAACAGTAAGGGAACCACGCCAAGAACGAACGCGACTAACCACTGAATAGCCTCATCCAATGGAAGTTGAGCCACAGTAATTAACCACACTATGATAATAATGTAGATTACGATTAGGAAAGGATTCAACATTTTCAATATTAGATTTCGGGTTTTGGTTAGATTCTGAAGAAAGGAAAATGTTAAGTTGATATGGCATGAAGAAAAGTATGCTAAGGTAATATTTGTTTCTTTGACCCATGGATCGCCTTTAATGATTGAATTTAAGAAAATGAGACAAATGTTATCAACAAAAATATGTCGACTTTTCCAACTGGATAACAGTAGTGTCTTGGTAAAAGAACTTCAAATTTGAAAATAAGAATTATTTGAAAGGCTAAAATTTATGATGGGCGATCAACGATTAAAATAGACAAATGAACTTGGTATAAAAATCTATCAAGACAAATATGGGAAATTCTTTTAACTGGGGAATAATGTAACAATTGTCATTTTTGGCCCACTAATTGTTGGAAATAATGAAAACAAACTTTTTGAATTTATATTGCCGATATGATTTTGTTCACATTCTGTTCATATTATTGAGCCGAATGAAATATGAGGTTGGATTCCATGTCCTGTGATTGGGCTACAGTGATTAGACATTATTTGGAGGAAACGTATATAAGAAGCTTTAGTATAATGAACAGTTTCAGACAGTGTCGGTGGATAAATAATAATGGTACAAATAAGACAAAATCCGACACAATTATATGAAAAGAAATAATACCCGTGATCCCTTTTGTTTGTTTACTTGACTATGAATCAACAATACATCTTACTTTATAAATCTGATAAAAGATAACTAATGAAGGATATAAAAATTATAAGGTATTATGTCTAAAGCTTTAATAGAATCATATTTAAAGTTTGACAATCTAACGACAATTATTTAGATTAAATCACGGATTAAACATTTAGCGAACAATGATTATTAACTCTCTATACCGACATAAATAAGCAATCATTCAGAATGATTCTTTCGACAATAATTCTTCTGCTTTTCTTTTCTTTAATTCGGCCCATGGCCCTCCCACGTTGTCCTCCTGTAAACCCCTTTCTCTCTATTATATATATATATATATAAGATAGACATATAGATATAGATGATGAAAACACCACCATTAATGACTACTGCTCGTCACCCTCGCTGCTCTTGCTACTCGTAAACTATTACTCCTGCTGCTTATTTGCTGCTACTGCTACGCTACTCCTTTTGTTGCCAGCACCGAACCACCATTCATTATATAAGTCGCACCGTTAGCGCATTATTCATTATATAAGTCGCACCGTTAGCGCATTATTCATTATATAAGTCGCACCGTTAGCGCATTATTCATTATATAAGTCGCACCGTTAGCGCATTATTCATTATATAAGTCGCACCGTTAGCGCATTATTCATTATATAAGTCGCACCGTTAGCGCATTATTCATTATATAAGTCGCACCGTTAGCGCATTATTCATTATATAAGTCGCACCGTTAGCGCATTATTCATTATATAAGTCGCACCGTTAGCGCATTATTCATTATATAAGTCGCACCGTTAGCGCATTATTCATTATATAAGTCGCACCGTTAGCGCATTATTCATTATATAAGTCGCACCGTTAGCGCATTATTCATTATATAAGTCGCACCGTTAGCGCATTATTCATTATATAAGTCGCACCGTTAGCGCATTATTCATTATATAAGTCGCACCGTTAGCGCATTATTCATTATATAAGTCGCACCGTTAGCGCATTATTCATTATATAAGTCGCACCGTTAGCGCATTATTCATTATATAAGTCGCACCGTTAGCGCATTATTCATTATATAAGTCGCACCGTTAGCGCATTATTCATTATATAAGTCGCACCGTTAGCGCATTATTCATTATATAAGTCGCACCGTTAGCGCATTATTCATTATATAAGTCGCACCGTTAGCGCATTATTCATTATATAAGTCGCACCGTTAGCGCATTATTCATTATATAAGTCGCACCGTTAGCGCATTATTCATTATATAAGTCGCACCGTTAGCGCATTATTCATTATATAAGTCGCACCGTTAGCGCATTATTCATTATATAAGTCGCACCGTTAGCGCATTATTCATTATATAAGTCGCACCGTTAGCGCATTATTCATTATATAAGTCGCACCGTTAGCGCATTATTCATTATATAAGTCGCACCGTTAGCGCATTATTCATTATATAAGTCGCACCGTTAGCGCATTATTCATTATATAAGTCGCACCGTTAGCGCATTATTCATTATATAAGTCGCACCGTTAGCGCATTATTCATTATATAAGTCGCACCGTTAGCGCATTATTCATTATATAAGTCGCACCGTTAGCGCATTATTCATTATATAAGTCGCACCGTTAGCGCATTATTCATTATATAAGTCGCACCGTTAGCGCATTATTCATTATATAAGTCGCACCGTTAGCGCATTATTCATTATATAAGTCGCACCGTTAGCGCATTATTCATTATATAAGTCGCACCGTTAGCGCATTATTCATTATATAAGTCGCACCGTTAGCGCATTATTCATTATATAAGTCGCACCGTTAGCGCATTATTCATTATATAAGTCGCACCGTTAGCGCATTATTCATTATATAAGTCGCACCGTTAGCGCATTATTCATTATATAAGTCGCACCGTTAGCGCATTATTCATTATATAAGTCGCACCGTTAGCGCATTATTCATTATATAAGTCGCACCGTTAGCGCATTATTCATTATATAAGTCGCACCGTTAGCGCATTATTCATTATATAAGTCGCACCGTTAGCGCATTATTCATTATATAAGTCGCACCGTTAGCGCATTATTCATTATATAAGTCGCACCGTTAGCGCATTATTCATTATATAAGTCGCACCGTTAGCGCATTATTCATTATATAAGTCGCACCGTTAGCGCATTATTCATTATATAAGTCGCACCGTTAGCGCATTATTCATTATATAAGTCGCACCGTTAGCGCATTATTCATTATATAAGTCGCACCGTTAGCGCATTATTCATTATATAAGTCGCACCGTTAGCGCATTATTCATTATATAAGTCGCACCGTTAGCGCATTATTCATTATATAAGTCGCACCGTTAGCGCATTATTCATTATATAAGTCGCACCGTTAGCGCATTATTCATTATATAAGTCGCACCGTTAGCGCATTATTCATTATATAAGTCGCACCGTTAGCGCATTATTCATTATATAAGTCGCACCGTTAGCGCATTATTCATTATATAAGTCGCACCGTTAGCGCATTATTCATTATATAAGTCGCACCGTTAGCGCATTATTCATTATATAAGTCGCACCGTTAGCGCATTATTCATTATATAAGTCGCACCGTTAGCGCATTATTCATTATATAAGTCGCACCGTTAGCGCATTATTCATTATATAAGTCGCACCGTTAGCGCATTATTCATTATATAAGTCGCACCGTTAGCGCATTATTCATTATATAAGTCGCACCGTTAGCGCATTATTCATTATATAAGTCGCACCGTTAGCGCATTATTCATTATATAAGTCGCACCGTTAGCGCATTATTCATTATATAAGTCGCACCGTTAGCGCATTATTCATTATATAAGTCGCACCGTTAGCGCATTATTCATTATATAAGTCGCACCGTTAGCGCATTATTCATTATATAAGTCGCACCGTTAGCGCATTATTCATTATATAAGTCGCACCGTTAGCGCATTATTCATTATATAAGTCGCACCGTTAGCGCATTATTCATTATATAAGTCGCACCGTTAGCGCATTATTCATTATATAAGTCGCACCGTTAGCGCATTATTCATTATATAAGTCGCACCGTTAGCGCATTATTCATTATATAAGTCGCACCGTTAGCGCATTATTCATTATATAAGTCGCACCGTTAGCGCATTATTCATTATATAAGTCGCACCGTTAGCGCATTATTCATTATATAAGTCGCACCGTTAGCGCATTATTCATTATATAAGTCGCACCGTTAGCGCATTATTCATTATATAAGTCGCACCGTTAGCGCATTATTCATTATATAAGTCGCACCGTTAGCGCATTATTCATTATATAAGTCGCACCGTTAGCGCATTATTCATTATATAAGTCGCACCGTTAGCGCATTATTCATTATATAAGTCGCACCGTTAGCGCATTATTCATTATATAAGTCGCACCGTTAGCGCATTATTCATTATATAAGTCGCACCGTTAGCGCATTATTCATTATATAAGTCGCACCGTTAGCGCATTATTCATTATATAAGTCGCACCGTTAGCGCATTATTCATTATATAAGTCGCACCGTTAGCGCATTATTCATTATATAAGTCGCACCGTTAGCGCATTATTCATTATATAAGTCGCACCGTTAGCGCATTATTCATTATATAAGTCGCACCGTTAGCGCATTATTCATTATATAAGTCGCACCGTTAGCGCATTATTCATTATATAAGTCGCACCGTTAGCGCATTATTCATTATATAAGTCGCACCGTTAGCGCATTATTCATTATATAAGTCGCACCGTTAGCGCATTATTCATTATATAAGTCGCACCGTTAGCGCATTACTTATTATATAAGTCGCACCGTTAGCGCATTATTCATTATATAAGTCGCACCGTTAGCGCATTATTCATTATATAAGTCGCACCGTTAGCGCATTATTCATTATATAAGTCGCACCGTTAGCGCATTATTCATTATATAAGTCGCACCGTTAGCGCATTATTCATTATATAAGTCGCACCGTTAGCGCATTATTCATTATATAAGTCGCACCGTTAGCGCATTATTCATTATATAAGTCGCACCGTTAGCGCATTATTCATTATATAAGTCGCACCGTTAGCGCATTATTCATTATATAAGTCGCACCGTTAGCGCATTATTCATTATATAAGTCGCACCGTTAGCGCATTACTTATTATATAAGTCGCACCGTTAGCGCATTATTCATTATATAAGTCGCACCGTTAGCGCATTATTCATTATATAAGTCGCACCGTTAGCGCATTATTCATTATATAAGTCGCACCGTTAGCGCATTATTCATTATATAAGTCGCACCGTTAGCGCATTATTCATTATATAAGTCGCACCGTTAGCGCATTATTCATTATATAAGTCGCACCGTTAGCGCATTATTCATTATATAAGTCGCACCGTTAGCGCATTATTCATTATATAAGTCGCACCGTTAGCGCATTATTCATTATATAAGTCGCACCGTTAGCGCATTATTCATTATATAAGTCGCACCGTTAGCGCATTATTCATTATATAAGTCGCACCGTTAGCGCATTATTCATTATATAAGTCGCACCGTTAGCGCATTATTCATTATATAAGTCGCACCGTTAGCGCATTATTCATTATATAAGTCGCACCGTTAGCGCATTATTCATTATATAAGTCGCACCGTTAGCGCATTATTCATTATATAAGTCGCACCGTTAGCGCATTACTTATTATATAAGTCGCACCGTTAGCGCATTACTTATTATATAAGTCGCACCGTTAGCGCATTACTTATTATATAAGTCGCACCGTTAGCGCATTATTCATTATATAAGTCGCACCGTTAGCGCATTATTCATTATATAAGTCGCACCGTTAGCGCATTGTTAATTATTAACTATGTAAGTCGCATCGTGGTTGATCGTTAATGATTGTTATGGAACGTTGTTGAACGTTATATGGAATCGTTGTTGATCGTTATTGATTGTTATGGAACGTTGTTGAACGTTATATGGAATCGTTGTTGTTGAACGTTGACTTGTATTGAATTGTGATAATGTGAAACCTTATAGGTTTTCCTTGGATGTGATTAGTTCTCCTAATCCTCACTTATTGTTAACGGTTGTTATCCGATACATACTTGTTTCCTGTTACTTGTCCCTACGAACTCACCAACTTTATGTTGACGCTCTTTAGTACACTTTTCAGGTAATCAAGTTAATCAGAGACAAAATGGATGATTGCATGCTTAATTGCTAGGATTGGACTAGCTTTGGACTTTCTGGATCCATGATCCTTACTTCCCTTTTATGGGTTACTTTTAGGATCAACTACTATCGATTGAATTGCCTTTTATTATTGATTGAACATGTATTTCGATAAATGTTGATGATTGTATACGTTTGTACAAGTTTAAGGATTGTTTCAATCCTATGTTTTCATATAGTTTGACTCTACATAATTTTCATGTCGTGCTGTGCTTTTCTAAGTGATTGTAACATTTGTGAAATTTGACTAGATTTGACTCATAAATTTAATGTAAATGATTTTCGTGAAAATATATGAATAGTAACCGTATTTGTGAATAGTACCGTATATGTGAATAGTAACCGTATTTGTGAATAGTAACCGTATTTGTGAATAGTACCATATTTGTGAATAGTAACATATTTGTGAATAGTACCATATTTGTGAATAGTACCGTATATGTGAATAGTAACCGTATTCATGAATAGTGATTAAGAATAGTAATCACGAATAGTAACGGTAAATAGTAAAAGTAAAAAGTAAATTGTAAATAGTAAAGGTAAAAAGCATATTCCAAAGCATATGCTAAAGCATATTCTAAGGCATATTCCAAAGCATATGCTAAAGCATATTCTAAGGCATATTCCAAAGCATATGCTAAAGCATATTCTAAGGCATATTCCAAAGCATATGCTAAAGCATATTCTAAAATTATTTTATATAAATAGCCACCTTAGTTTAACCATAAAACTCACACCATTATATATTCACTTCTAAAAATCTCTCTTTCTCTCTAATAAAGAAATTAACTTATAACAATAATCATCTTCAAAGAATCAAGAATTCAAGGTTTTAATTGGTTCAAAGTGTTCATCCTCTCTATTTACTCCAAATTCGAATTTATGCATCAAAAGACTTTTGGTAAGTTAAACTCATTCCATAATCATCATTTTATGTTCATTAACTTGTTTCTAGTTGATTTCAAGTATATTCGGGTCACGAATCGGGTCAAAATGCAATTAAAGTCTTAGAAATGGGTCAAATGATTTGGGCATGATTTTGATGTTTTAAGATAAAACTAGTTGATGGGTTATGTTTATGTGGTGAATTCATACTTAGTATAGGTTCAAACATGAGTATTTTAGCTTCCTTAATCGATTTCTAGGCTAAAAATGAGTTTTGGAGGGTGTTTGGTTCGTATTTGGGTTGATGAATTATGCAGAACTGAAAACTGAAGTGTAACGGCCGTTACATATGTAACTCCTGTTACTATATGTAACGCCCGTTAGGGACTGATTTTGACAACATTTTCAAACGTCAATAACTTTTGAACCGTAAGTCCGTTTTTGATGATTCAAGCGGCCACAGAAGCGTAATTGAGTCTATTTTCCAATGGTATAGGCCTCTGAGTCCAGAACATAGTTCTAATATTTCAAAAGTTTTGATAAAGCAACAGTGGTCAAGTTTCGACTAGTCATTGTGAAACAAAATGTAATGATTCCACTTTGGTTGGATCAAAGCCTTATAAAATGGACATAATAAAGCTTTTATAGTAAGATTAGGTCAATATTCATAGGACCTTACCTCTTGAGATGCTTTAGGATTAATGTAATACGTGTATGATTAGGTTTTGGCTATCGTGGACATCGGTTCTACTTTCTTTCAACTTGGGATTTTATTGCTCATTTCAGGTGAGTTTCGTAAACCCTCCCTACTCAATTGAGATTCGGGCTGAAAAGTGTACATGTTTGTTTAACTGTTGATTGTTGATTTGATTAATTGTATGATTGAATTGTTGATGTGGACTTGTTAGCGCATTATTCATTATATAAGTCGCACCGTTAGCGCATTATTCATTATATAAGTCGCACCGTTAGCGCATTGTTTACGATGTAAGTCGCACCGTTAGCGCATTACTTATTATATAAGTCGCACCGTTAGCGCATTATTCATTATATAAGTCGCACCGTTAGCGCATTATTCATTATATAAGTCGCACCGTTAGCGCATTATTCATTATATAAGTCGCACCGTTAGCGCATTATTCATTATATAAGTCGCACCGTTAGCGCATTGTTAATTATTAACTATGTAAGCCGCATCGTTGTTGATCGTTATTGATTGTTATGGAACGTTGTTGAACGTTATATGAAATCGTTATTATTGAATGTTGACTTGTATTGAATTGTGATAATGTGAAACCTTATAGGTTATCCTTGGATGTGATTAGTTCTCCTAATCCTCACTTATTGTTAACGGTTGTTATCCGACACGGTTATTCCTTATTACTTGTCCCTACAAACTCACCAACTTTATGTTGACGCATTTTAGTACACTTTTCAGGTAATCAAGTTAATCAGAGACAAAATGGATGATTGCATGCTTATTTGCTAGGATTGGACTAGCTTTGGACTTTCTGGATCCATGATCCTTACTTCCCTTTTATGGGTTACTTTTAGGATCAACTACTATCGATTGAAGTGCCTTTTATTATTGATTGAACATGTATTTCAATGAATGTTGATGATTGTATACGTTTGTACAAGTTTAAGGATTGTTTCAATCCTATGTTTTCATATAGTTTGACTCTACATAATTTCCATGTCGTGCTGTGCTTTTCTAAGTGATACCCCATGATTCCGCCATGTTGGGGTGTTACAGAATGGTATCAGATTGCCAGTTGGGGTGGTAGTTCAATATTCCCATTTGAGCAACACAGTGAAAAAGCAAGTTTCTTACGATCATGATTACCCCTTAACATTTCAGCCTCCCATAACATGGCTTTACAATTGTGGCAAACATGTATGGCATCTCCATGATCAATGTATGCTGGTCCAAAATTTCATTGTAAGTTACAATTGTTGGGAACATGAAATTATTTAAAGTACTAATTAGATAAAGATCAACAAAATACCTGGAGAAATTCCTTTAATTTTTGAAATTTTTGTTACTACTTCTTCATCATTGGATTCTAAATGCATTGCAGGTATGTTTCCTGTATTGAATCTGGTGTCCATATTAGAAGTAGGAACATATCGAGGATTTCTACCAAGTGGTGATGACCTTTGAAATGTTGTATGACTATTGTGATCTGGAATAGTGGACTTCTTCTTTACTTTTTTGGGAATTAACACTTGGAGGGGTCGAATATGATAGATTTCCAGCAGCAAAATTCATTGAACCTTTCAAAATTACAACCTTTTTACACATTTGAAGTCTAGACATATACATATAATATACTATACTTATATACTTTTGTGAATTGTACTTAACTTACCATACGTAACAGAGTAACAGGGAAGACTACTTGATGAAGGACCAACTGTACTTTGACTGGTATCAAAAATACCATTCCCTAAAATTGATCGAGGTGTATTTTCAGAAGTACTTGCAACATTATGAACATTAACATCCTTCTGGTGGTAATTTGATGAACCTAGTATAGTAGTTTAGAGTGAGGAATTTTTTATCTAATCTAAAATTATAAATTGAGTAGAATTGAAAATGGAGAATTAGAAAAGCATACCTTCTACAATATTAGAAACGGGAGATGTGGAAACAGGATTATTTGTGCTAATATTTGTAATATTTGATAATGGAGACCTTGTACCAAGACTACTTCGATTTTGCATAGGAGTCAAATTACCATTCTGACGATTTAACAACACTGACTTCCTTCTCTTCCGATTTAATGCAGGGTTTGGTATTGGCTAGGGATGAGCATGTATACCGAAATACCGAAATTGAACCGATACCGTACCGGTACCGAATAACCGTACCGATAGGTATTCGGTACGGTATTCGGTATTAGGTATTTAGCTTAATCGGTTTCGGGATTAGTCGGTACGGTATCGGTACTGGGTATTTAGCTTAATCGGTTTCGGGATTAATCGGTACGGTACTCGGTATTGGGTATTTAGCTTAATCGGTTTCGGGATTAATCGGTACGGTACTCGGTACCGATATAACCGTACCGATAGGTATTCGGTACGGTATTCGGTATTAGGTATTTAGCTTAATCGGTTTCGGGATTAGTCGGTACGGTATCGGTACGGAACCGAGAAACCGAATTAAAGGACCGAATAAGAGTTTTATAATAAAGGGGGAATATGTCACTAAGTGCAATCTTTCCGAAAAATCGAATTAAAATACCGAATAGGAGACTTTTTTAATAAGGGTACTATCCATAACCCTAAAATCCCAAAAAAAAAATTAATAATATATAACAAGATTCATATACAATGTAAGTTTTTCCTGCAACTATTCTGTTTGCACAATGTAAGTTTTTTGCTGAGTAGTTTGCTGCAACTGTTTGCTACAAGCATTTACATTCTTTGTTGCATAGTGTTGACTCTAATGTATGACACTTAATGGCATGAAGTAAACATGAGTCAAAATCCGCGGATGTTACATCTGTATCTTTTGTTTTGAAACTATGTCATGTTTTATCATGTTTCATTTCCTGCACAAAACCTCCTTTTATTTTGTATAAACACTCATGTTAATATATGTAGAAACTTTGTACAGATTACCTTTGGTGATTAAATAAATACTATTGAAAGATAAGATAGAAAAATGAATATTTAGGATTCAAAATGAAGAGGATATGTGTTTGACTTTGACACGTACATCATCGACTTTGCTGTTTAGTTATTTATGCATTTTTAAGTTCTGAAGATAAAAAGACCCATTTCTCATAGTGAAATTTCGGTACTTAGTCGGTACAAAACCGAAATACCGGTACCAGTACCGGTACCGTATCCATATAATCGGTACGGTATTCGGTTCTTTTGGGTATGGATCGACCTGACCATGCAATCTGTATCCCGAAAAATCGAATTAAAATACCGAATAGGAGACTTTTTTAATAAGGGTACTATCCATAACCCTAAAATCCCAAAAAAAAAATTAATAATATATAACAAGATTCATATACAATGTAAGTTTTTCCTGCAACTATTCTGTTTGCACAATGTAAGTTTTTTGCTGAGTAGTTTGCTGCAACTGTTTGCTACAAGCATTTACATTCTTTGTTGCATAGTGTTGACTCTAATGTATGACACTTAATGGCATGAAGTAAACATGAGTCAAAATCCGCGGATGTTACATCTGTATCTTTTGTTTTGAAACTATGTCATGTTTTATCATGTTTCATTTCCTGCACAAAACCTCCTTTTATTTTGTATAAACACTCATGTTAATATATGTAGAAACTTTGTACAGATTACCTTTGGTGATTAAATAAATACTATTGAAAGATAAGATAGAAAAATGAATATTTAGGATTCAAAATGAAGAGGATATGTGTTTGACTTTGACACGTACATCATCGACTTTGCTGTTTAGTTATTTATGCATTTTTAAGTTCTGAAGATAAAAAGACCCATTTCTCATAGTGAAATTTCGGTACTTAGTCGGTACAAAACCGAAATACCGGTACCATATCCATATAATCGGTACGGTATTCGGTTCTCGCTTCGAGTCATTGTATTGGCACATCCGTAATCAATCTCTGTTTATCTTCATATCGAGGTTTCTTCTTCTTATTATCCATGAAAAAAAAGAGTGTAGAAATAAGAGAGGGAGAGTTTAAAATTGATGAAATTTAAAATAGCTACCTTATAAAGCAAAGCAAATTTAAAATTGGAGGATAAATTTGGGAGGGAACTTTTCAAACAACAAAGTAACCTACTTTTCCTTCAATTTAAAATTTTCAAATATTGGTTTTGAAAGTAAATCCCTTCAAAAACATTTTAACAACACATTTAAATTTCTGGATTATTGAAATTTGAAAACAAATTCAATTTCAATTTTGAACATTGGAAGTCACAAGTTTGTGTTAAGTAAAATGATTTTAAGAAAAATATAAGTTTTGTATGGGAAAACAATCCGACGCCATCTTTATTACATGTATAAGTATATATAATTACCTTACGCAGCTGACTTAACATAACACAACAAACATTTAGATTACTTGAATAGTTTGAATGCATACATTCGAATACTTAGACAGACAACAAAATAGTAGCAGGAACATTGATACACAAGTACCAGATACAAGATGGGACATAACCAAAAGATAATTAAGTCTTGAATACATGCATAATTCATCAAAATAGATTAAGTCTGGGGAGATAATTCAATGCATCTATGCATTAAATTTGATAGTCTTCTTCTTCAGTCTTTTGTTTGTAGAGGCCTTGTCTTTGTTAGCTTCAGAAGAAACACCAGGGCTAACAAAGGACACGTTATCTTCATTTGGTTCTGGATGAGACCTTTTCCCAGGACTGATTGCAGTGTCTTTGACAACCTCACATGCCAAAGAGTCTCCGGTAACAGACGCAGCATCCTTCAAACAAATTACAAAAAAACTAAGCAAGCATTAAGGCATATACTTTTAGGATGACACAATGTTCTTATATATACAATAAAATACAATGTCGATATAATCACCTTTGAATCAACCGGACACTGGGAAGATTCAGAAAGTTTTACAGATTCGATTTCACCAACTTGAGGTTCTGGAATATCCTAAATCAACATAAATACCAAAACAATGTCAAAACAATTGCATTTTTAATCAACTAAACTGGTGTAATGCATGTATAAAATTTTTGATTGAAAGTAAAGTCATATAACCTCATTTGCATCATCACTTGACACTAATTCATATATGATTTCTGGATCATCAGTAAACTGCTTCACAGTATATATGTACTTCTTGTTATCAATATTGTAAGCAGAAACCTTGATTTTAAAAGCTAGCAACTTGTTAAGCAAACCATCTAGTTCATGAGGGAATGAGTCCATATCATCAGACTTAAGTTGCCTATCACGAACATCACTTGCAGAAATTCCAAGAATCTTCATAACCTCTTTATCAAACATCAAGAAAGATACACAACCAGTTTTGTCTTGGACCCTAAATTGCACCTTAAACCTAATATTGGTTTTTGCATTGAATTAGTATATTATATTTAATTAAAACGATTTGAGGTAATAATAAATGGTGAAAGAAGATTTACTTAGGACACATAGAAGTTGCCATGTTCTTGCATGTCACACACCACATAGTGTCTGCTGGTGCTTCCTCAAAACCTTCTGGGATTTCACTGGCCTTTGTCAAGAATTCCATTTTGGAGTACACTTTAAACTGACAATTGCGACACGCTATGTAATACCAACCATAGTCTGGTTCAAGAATTGTAGTTGTGGCCAGTACCACACAGAACTTGTCCTGTAAAAACATACATGAATTAGTTATATCATCACAAAATTAAAAGTTTATATTAGATAAAATGTCGATATAATCACCTTTGAATCAACCGGACACTGGGAAGATTCAGAAAGTTTTACAGATTCGATTTCACCAACTTGAGGTTCTGGAATATCCTAAATCAACATAAATACCAAAACAATGTCAAAACAATTGCATTTTTAATCAAGTAAACTTTGTAATTCAGGTATAAATTTTTGATTGAAAGTAAAGTCATATAACCTCATTTGCATCATCACTTGACACTAATTCATATATGATTTCTGGATCATCAGTAAACTGCTTCACAGTATATATGTACTTCTTGTTATCAATATTGTAAGCAGAAACCTTGATTTTAAAAGCTAGCAACTTGTTAAGCAAACCATCTAGTTCATGAGGGAATGAGTCCATATCATCAGACTTAAGTTGCCTATCACGAACATCACTTGCAGAAATTCCAAGAATCTTCATAACCTCTTTATCAAACATCAAGAAAGATACAGAACCAGTTTTGTCTTGGACCCTAAATTGAACCTTAAACCTAATAATGGTTTTTGCATTGAATTAGAAAATTATATTTAATTAAAACGATTTGAGGTAATAATAAATGGTGAAAGAAGATTTACTTAGGACACATAGAAGTTGCCATGTTCTTGCATGTCACACACCACATAGTGTTTGCTGGTGCTTCCTCAAAACCTTCTGGGATTTCACTGGCCTTTGTCAAGAATTCCATTTTGGAGTACACTTTAAACTGACAATTGCGACACGCTATGTAATACCAACCATAGTCTGGTTCAAGAATTGTAGTTGTGGCCAGTACCACACAGAACTTGTCCTGTAAAAACATACATCAATTAGTTATATCATCACACAGAAATTAAAAGTTTAAATATTAGATAAGCTAACTACCTTTTCAGTTTCAAGGATGTCTTCCACATGTTTTCTAGGAGTGACAACCAAGAAGTCATTGCGAAGAGGGTAATTAGTTTGAGAAGACAATTGGCTATAACTTGTTGATGCACCTTCTTTACCACCTTTGACTATGAGACTACAACAACATAAGATGATAACCTTTAGTTTAAGCTATACAGTGCATATGTATATATGAGTTAACTCAAAATCCATGATACTAACCTCCTTCTTAACTTGTTGGCCTCATCAAGATCTTCATTGAAAAAAATCCGAGTACCAAACTTATCATTCTGAACACCAAGAATTTCTGCATACATTTTACCATCAAAACCATTCAGTGACCCACAATATAACAAAAAGGTCACTAATTGATTTATGTAGACATACCATTCCACAGTTTCACCCTCACATGTTGCAGGATGACAATCACCATCTCAGAAGTTTGAGTATTAGAAGACACATACTTATGAAATTCAACAGCAAAGTCATCCCAAAAAGTACATTTAAGCACAACACCCCTATTTAAGCAACAAAAAACTACAATTAATATGCAGAAAATGCAGAATTTTATATATTATCAAATTCAAGAAAATGCAGATTATCCAATTTATACTGTTATCATTCAATTCAATAATAATCATACATACCTTTATCATTCAATACTAATCATACATAACTTTGTCATTCAATACTAATCATACTATTCACATTAAATACTAATCATACCTAGTATACTCATTAAATACTAATCATACATAGTATATAAATAATAATCATCATCCATAAATGTAAAACAACTAATATTAAAGGGCTTACTCCAAGTCTTGCAGATCGAATATGAGTCTTTTAGTCTCTTTAGCTTTAGTTGTCCAGATGTCCAAATCACCACACCATGCAAGCCTACCCACAACATCTATATATGCAGAAATAAAGTTCATATTATTACAACTTATAAATTAGATATATACATTATTACTTTGTATCTTATAATAGTAACACTAACCAACTGTTTTAACTTTGGCAGCTTTGCCAGTGTTGATGTCATCAAAGTTCCAGAAGTGAAATCCATAAGGATGACCATTGAATACTTCAACAGGAGTGACAGAGGTACAACGATAAAAGTTGATCTTCTTCTTTAGATCTACAACAGGATATAAATCACCCTGAGCACCCACACCAAATTTACGAAGAACATAAACACTGTCCTCCTTAATAAGTTCTTCAAAGTCTGGAATCAATTCACTCCTCACACAGGCCTGGATATGATTTCCCTAAAATTAAACATAAGATTAGATGAACCAAGATTAGATGAACAACAAATAATTACAGAATAAATTCATATACATATGAAGAAATCAAGTTACCTTCTTATCGATGAAGATATAGTTGTTAGGTCGAAAATCGACCAAGTATAATTTGTTCAGAAATAGCTGAAGCTCAGTGAAGAATACTTGTATAGAATTCTGAGGTCGCTCAGAATTAGTTCACTGAAGCTTCACTTCAGTTCAGATCAACGTATCAGAATACCGTTCAGAATGAAGTCAAAGACTGAAGTCTGAAGAAAGAGAATCAGCTCAGATGTGGAGCTTAGAAGTTGATTCTACCTGATCGAAGACTGAAGCATCTCAGTGTAAAAGTACTTACACACTTTTACACTGATTACGAGGAAGACTTTTTACTTTACATTTCTTTACCCGGTTAATAGATTTAACTATTAATAAAGGTACAAGGTAAAGTAAAGGTTGGGAATAAGGTTTGTTAAGTCACATCAATTGACTTATATACCTAAACCTTAAAAGTACACATGTAAGGAATTAGCTTTAATTCCTTAAATACTCCCAACCATATTTGTACGATCTGGTCCACGTCATCATGGACTTGGTCTATAAATAAGTCTTCTCACAACTTGCAAATGGCTTGAAACCTTTGCATTGCAACTTGTGAGATATACTCTAAGTAATCCTTACGAGTATTTCCAAGTTATTAGATCACTTGTATTTCTAGGTTGTTTAGATATTTACACTTGGGTGTTTATCTTTGTTCTGCAACAACCTTTGTATTTGTTTATATATCAATAAATCAAATATATTGAAAAGTACATCGTGTCTCAATGCTACATACTTGATCTATACATATTTTCTATATAGTTTCAGCCCTTATTGTTTCTTGCATTTACTTTCAGTACCTTTATCGTATTGTTCATCCATATCTGGATCGTATTCTGAACTGGTCATCTTCCAGTTAGAACTACTTGCCAGTCAGGTTTAATCATCTATATTTGGGACTCACAATTGGTATCAGAGCAACAAGGTTGAATTATATTAATTCATTAACCTTTGATTTGCAAAGATGGTTGACCAAATGTTCAATACAGGCCCTGACCCTAATGCTAATGCTAATACAACTCCATCCCCTATCATTAACAACAATATACCATCACATAATGTGCACGTACACTTTCCAAATAATCCTGTTCCCAAGTTTGATGGGAACAGTGAAAATTTTCAAACATGGTAAAATATATTGCTGGTGTTGAAAGACATTTGACCGATATTCTTAAAGAAGGACCCTTTGTCCCTTTGAATGCCTCCACTGTTGTCAGAAATGCCGATGGGACTCCTAGGGTTTCACCCAAGGAGAAGGATCATTGGTCTGAAGAAGATCATAGGCTGGTAGACCTTGATACTAAGCTACAAAATATGATCTTGTATGCTGTTCCTGAAACTCTTATGCCCACCCTTGTTTTACTTGAAAATTCAAAATTAATGTGGGAGGAACTCATGACACAATTTGAAGGCACCAATGAGACAATTGTCACAAGAAAAGTTGCTTTGAATAAAAGATATGAGTCTTTTTTTGCTATCCCTGGTGAAACTTTAACACAAACATATATCAGATTCACTAATCTGGTAAATCAATTGAAAGCCCTGGGTGTAACTAAAGATAAAGAAATTTTGTTGGAAAAGTTTTGTGACATCTTACCTTCTAAATGGGAAAACTTGATCTTGGTTTTAAGACAAGGAAAAACCTTGCACAGTCACACTCTAGCTTCCCTATATGGAGCCTTCAGGTACACTGAAGAGAACAAAGCTGAGAGAGCTGTGGCTAAGCAAGATGCCAAAAATCATGCTTCTACCAGTTCAGTCATGGTTCATAATTCTAAACCACATGGGACTGCTCTACTATCTTCTGAGAGTGATCATTCTGACTCGATGAAGAAGATGGTGTCTGAAATGTTAAAAACTGGTATTTCTGGTAATGTAACTCATAGTTGTGATGAGGATGACAATGATGATCTGGTTGCCATGCTGGCTAAAACGTTCAATCGTTTTAAGGCCAAATCTAATCGATCTGGCAAACCATTTGCTTCCAGCGCTTCTATTGACAAGTCTAATCTTGAATGCTTTAAATGTGGCAAGAAAGGACATTTCATGAAGGAATGTAGATCTAGTCAGCCTTCATCATCACAATCTGCCCCTAACCATTCTATTTTTCAGAAACCTGATGACAGCTATAAGGCTAAGTACAAGAAGCTGAAAGCCCAAATAGCTCTCATGGCTCAAAACAACTCAAGCAATAATAGTTGTATGATTGCCAAGACTGAAAAATGGGAAGAATCTGATGAATCATCTGATGATGAAGAAGAAGTTAGGGATATGTGTTTCATGGCACGTGAAGATCAAGGTCATTTGGTCAAGTATGATGTTGAATCTGGTCGTTGGGTGGATATAGTCATGAAAAAGGTTAGTGACTTTGGTTTTGAAAGTGACGAGGAACAAAAACTGGACCTTTTGGTTCTTTTAGAGGCTGACATTTCATTTGTCGAAACTGTGCGTTCAGAAAGCCTAAAAATGTTTGAAAATAATACTTCTGAACTGAACGCCAGTCAGGCCAGACTAAAAGAACTGAAAGATGTTCATTTGGCTTTAAAAAGTTATCAGTCTATGGTTGCCACTTTAAAGTTGGAAAAAGAAGAATTAAAAACCATCCTTGAAAAAGAACAAGCAATAATTAAATCTTGGATGAAAGCACCAAGGCCAGATGCTGCAATTAAAAACACTTTTGCAACTCAAAGAACAGCATATGAATCTGGTGATCTTCATTTGGCATCTATAATCACTGATTTAGATGCACTTCCAAAGGAAATAAAACCTGAAATTATTTTTCCTAAAGTTGGCAAGCAGAAAACTGTGACTGATAAGGCCCAGGAACAATCTGAGGGTAAATCTGAAACAGCTCAGACAACTGTTTCAGAAAAGAAGGCTAAATCCAAAAATCCATCCCCTCAGACTTCATCTAAGGTTCCAAAAGGCCAAAAGAAGAAGAAAAATATCTCCCCCACTGAGCCTTCTACCTCAGATTCAGGTAAGGCTCAGGTGTCTAATGAAGAATCTATTTTGCTGAGGTTAGAGAGTCAATTTCAGTTATTGGCTAGACAAGTGCAGAGCTGTAATGCACGTTTAAAAAATGTTGAAACCACCCCTCTTCAACCTAAGCAAAATGCAAAACCTTTTTCCAAACAAATCAAGCAAAAATCTGAGAAGAAAAAGGTTGAACCCCATCAAACCAACTGTTTTTGTGTCATCTGAGATTATGACTGAGATCCCCTTTGATCCTTCAGTTCCTTATAAACCAAAGAAATCTGAGACTGCTAAGGGAGAGTCTAGCGAACCCATCATCAGATGGGTTCCCAAAAAGAACTAATCTTTGTGTTTGTGCAGGGAGACCGAAAGAAGAATATATGGTATCTTGACAGCGCTGCTGGCAGAACCATGACTGGTTATCAGACCCTGCTGGAGGAATATAGGGTGCAAGAGGGGCCCTCAATAACATTTGGAAATGATGAAAATGGAAAAACTGAGGGATATGGTATTGTGAATAATGGACAAGTCAAATTCACACGTGTTGCATATGTGAACGGTTTGAAATATAACCTGATCAGTGTCAGTCAACTGTGTGATGATGGCTTCAAGGTATTATTTGATATTTCATAAGGCACCATATTCAACAGGGATGGAAAGGTAGTTTTGATTGCACCAAGAAAAGGAAACATTTATATCATTGATATGAATAGTTCACCCACTGAACAATGTTTCTACACAAAGGCAGATGAAGACACGAACTGGTTGTGGCACAAGAGATTATCCCATCTGAACTTCAAGAATATTAATAAGTTGTCAAGAAAACAACTTGTTGATGGGATACCCTCAATGTCTTTCAATAAAGACAAGCCATGTCCAGGTTGTGAAATGGGTAAGCAGAAAAGAGCTTCATTCAAGACAAAGCAAAGTTTTAGTATAACTGAACCTCTTCACATGCTTCACATGGACCTCTTTGGACCAGTGAATGTTCAGACTAGAGCAGGAAAGAAGTATACCCTTGTTATTGTTGATGAATATTCAAGATATTGCTGGGTAATTTTCCTCAGATCCAAGAGTGAAGCTGCTGCTGAAATCATTGCTCTCATCAAACAAATTGAACTCAAGTATAAGCGAAAAGTTTGTCAGCTCAGAAGTGACAATGGCACTGAATTCAGAAATGCCACTCTGGAGTCCTTCTGCACTAAAACTGACATATCTCAGAACTTCTCCTCAGCCCACACACCAGAGCAGAATGGTGTTGTAGAAAGAAAGAATCGTACGCTGATTGAAGCTGCTAGAAGTATGCTAAATGAATCTGGTCTTCCCAAGAATTTCTGGGCTGAAGCTGTTGCAACTGCTTGCTACACTCAGAACAGATCTGTCTATGTCAAAAGACACAAGAAGATAGCCTATGAAGTACTCAGAAATAGAAAGCCCAATATTGGATATTTCCATGTATTTGGATGCCCAGTATACATTCTGAATGATTCCAGTCAGCTTGGAAAATTTGATGCAAAAGCTGATGAAGGGTACTTCCTAGGATATTCATCAAATCGCAAAGCCTTTAGAGTCTTTAACAAGAGACTTGAAAAGGTTGATGAGTCAATTCATGTTACCTTTGATGAATCTAATTCTGCAATCTTTAAGAATTCTATTCCTGTACCACCCTCAGAAAGTCCAATAAGTTTTGGTGATTCTGATCCTATTGCTGAATCTGATCAGTCACCTGAACCTGCTTCTGAACATCTCAGTTCAGAACCAAGAATAATCAAGTCAAGCAACATTCCATTCTATCCTCCAGTCAGTTTTAAACTACCTTCTGAACTGACTATTAGATCAGATGTACATGCTGCTTCACCTCAGATATCAGGTTCCACTGAATTACCCCATTCTGAACAGTTTCATGATGCAAATCATGATCTGCAGGAGGAAGATGATGAGACTGAGGTAGTCTTTTCTGAAGCACCTCCTGAAGTAATTCAGAGGAGTTCTTGCACTGATATCATAGTTCATCCTGGTCAATACACTAAGTGGACAAAAGCACATCCAATCGAGCAAATCATTGGGAATTCCACTAGTGGGGTTCAAACCAGAAGAGCCACAAGCGATCAATGCTTAAATGTCAGCTTCTTATCACTAATAGAACCGAAGAAGATTGACGAGGCTATGAATGACCCTAGCTGGATTGAAGCCATGCAAGATGAGCTTAATCAGTTTAAAAGGAACGATGTTTGGGAACTTGTTCCTTGTCCCAGTAATCTAAAGAAAGAACCAATTGGGACAAGATGGGTCTTCAGAAACAAGATGGATGAAGATGGTCACGTGATTCGAAACAAGGCTAGACTTATTGCAAAGGGTTACTCTCAAGAATAAGGAGTAGACTTTGATGAAACTTTTGCACCAGTTGCTAGACTAGAAGCTATCAGAATTTTCTTAGCTTTTGCAGCTCATCATGAGTTCAAAGTCTATCAGATGGATGTTAAAAGTGCATTCTTGAATGGTGAATTAGAAGAAGTTGTGTATGTGCATCAGCCACCAGGGTTCATAAATGAAGAAAGACCTCATTGGGTGTACAGACTGAACAAAGCTTTATATGGTCTGAGACAAGCACCTAGAGCCTGGTATGATACTCTTACTAAACATCTTCTGAAAAATAGTTTTAAAAGGGGTATAATAGATAACACTTTATTCATATTGCATGATAAAAGTGATATCTTACTTGTACAAGTTTATGTTGATGATATTGTGTTTGGGTCTACAAATAACAAAATGTGTGAACAGTTTTCTAAAATAATGTCATCTGAGTATGAAATGAGTATGATGGGCGAACTGACATATTTTCTAGGTCTTCAAGTGAAACAAACCAGTGATGGTATTTTTTTAAATCAGGAAAAATATGTCAGAGACTTATTAAAGAAATATCAATTTGATTCAGTCTCATCAAAATATACTCCTATTTCTGCACCATTAACTTTGGACTCAGATCCTAATGGAAAACCAGTGGATCCCACAAAATATCGTGGTATGGTGGGATCCCTCATGTACTTAACTGCTAGTAGACCTGACATAATGTTTGCAACATGCCTTTGTGCAAGATTTCAGTCTGATCCCAGAGAAGCACACGCAAATGCTGTGAAAAGGATTTTCAGATACCTTAAAGGTGTCCCCAGACTTGGTCTTTGGTATCCCAAAGGCTCAAGTCTAGATCTAATGGGTTATTCAGATTCTGATCATGTAGGTTGTAAAATAGATAGGAAAAGTACCACAGGTGGTTGTCATTTCCTAGGTGGCAAATTGGTTAGTTGGACAAGTAAGAAGCAGACTGCAGTATCTCTCTCCACAGCTGAAGCTGAATACATTTCTGCAGCCAGTTGCTGCGCTCAGATTTTGTGGATGAAGAACCAACTAACTGATTATGGTGTTAAGTATACAAAAACTCCAATATTTTGTGATAACACCAGTGCCATTGCCATCTCTCACAATCCTGTCATGCACTCCAAAACCAAGCATATCGACCTCAGGTATCATTTTATTAGAGATCACATTATTAAAGGTGACATTGAACTTCATTTCATTCCCACTGATAAACAGCTCGCTGATGTTTTTACAAAACCCTTGGATGTCAAAACGTTTAAACATCTCATCAGTGAGTTAGGTATGCTAAATCCTATATAGCATCACCTCAGGGGGAAGTGTCAAATATTTTTATGTTTAAAAGAATTTCTCTCTAAGGGGGAACTTTGCTTTCAGAAAAATATTTTGTCTGAAATGCTTCAGAATTTCTGAAATGATTTCAGAATAATTGTGTAAACTGAGATGGTTCAGATTCCTTAAATCTGATCATGCTCAGATTTTGTATATTATTTCTGAAATAAGTCTGTCCTTTATAATGTATTTTGGATACTTGGTCATTGTGTGTACACGTGAAGGTTACTGTTTAACGTTTGAATAATGATGCTTTTTGCTGACGTGTCACACAAGTTGCGCCGTAAATGGAAAGTAATGATCACTTTTTCTGAAAAATGTTGAAAAGTTTTGTGAAAATGTGGGGTCATAGCCGTCATTGCATTAAATGCGGACGTATACCCAAAAATTATTTTCGGACTTCAAACCCGATCAAAACTGATTTCAAATAAAATAATATTTCATTTTTGGGTTTGAATTTCAAAATCATTTTATTTTATTTATTTTGGAAAACCCTTTGTATTCCATCATAAATATAAATACCTTTCCCAACACAATTCCTTCATTTACTCCCAATCATCATTCTCTCTCTATTCTTCTCATTCCTTCATAACTCCAAAACCCTAAATTCATCTTTCACTTCAGTTTTCCCTTGTAGATATAATGGCTAAAGTAGTCAAATCTTTAATAGCTTTCGAATACAAACCATCTAAGGTAGTCAAGGCCAGTGCTCAATGGCCAAAAGGGTTCGATGCGTCGACCCTTAGATTCAATATGAATAATTTTATGGCCGCACTGAATGCCAAAGGCAAAACTTTAATGGGGAGGATAAATAAATTTCTTGAACAATCCCCTCTCCATTACGCCTTGACTGCTGATCCTCAGGTAATGTATCATCGATACTTACTTGAATTCTGGTATACTGCTACTTTGAGCAAGGATGAAAAATCCATTGCTTTTTCTTTACAAGAAGGCACAAAGCAGTATATCCTTTCACTTGATGGGTTTCGGGAGGCCCTTCATTTGAACTACCTTCCCTCCTCTTCAGCCTATGCTAAAAGGCTTAAAGGAGTTAATTTTAGGGAGGTACTGCAGGCCACTGGTCATAATGACATGGTTGATGCAGATGGCAATCTGAAGACATCTGGACACATCTTTCTGTCTGGATTTGGAAACTGTTGGAGGTATTTTTGGACTCAGATTGTCGAGTGCCTAGGAGGAAACTGGGGTGGATTGGACCAGATTTCCTTAGCACAAGTAGAAATTGGGTATTACTTGTGGCATGGGATTGAGGTGGACTTCGCTGAGATACTTTTCTCTCAGCTGATAACAAAATTAAAAGGGAAAAGAAGTCCACATATCTCATTCCCTAGATTTCTGAGCGTTTGCTTCATAAACATGCTTGGAGATGCGTATCATTTTGAGGGGCTTGAATCTTCAGCGACAGAGTTCTGCAGGGATCTATCAAAGCTGTCTACTTCAGATCCAGAACCAGAGCTCTCCGCTGTAATGCTTCAGGTAATAAATAAAACTGAAACAGCACGACCGGCTGGCTCAGAAAGGTCACCGAGCGGGTCGCAAAAGAATGCGAGACCCATTGGTGCACCTGGTGGTCAAATGTTGAAGTTGTTTAAAACCCCAACAACTTCTTCTACCCAACCACCACCTCCCTCATCCACTGACCAACCTGAGGATCTCCCAAAAGATCCCTCAGGATCTCCAAAGGGCTTATTAAAACGACGTAAATATAAGCAGTCCTCACAGCCCAAGGACAGTAGTACCGAAGCAAACCCCTCTAGATCTTCCCAACAAGAACCAGAGGAATCGAGTCTAAAGGGAAACCCACAAGCAGCCATCTCCAAAACTTCTTTAGGAGGAGATGGTGAAGAAAATATAAGTGTGTCCGCCCAGCACACAATAGAGTCTGTGTCTGCACGCGCACCCCCTGTAACTTCACAAATCTCACACTCTACTGCAGCACGAATTGATGAAGTCTTTGGTGTGACACCACCTGAGACTGAGATTCCAGACTCTACGGCCGATGAAGTGATTCTTGATGACAGTACGAGAATCATTAAGGCAATCCCCGTGTCTACTGTCTCTGGCGATGAAGCTACGGCTGAGCCAACCAATAAATCTGGTGACGATGCATCTGCAGTAGCAGTTGTTGAACCAGAAGCTGGTTCAGGTACCAGTGATCTGAACCAGGGCATATCTGATCAGACTGCAGTTTTAACTGACCTCTGGGATGAAGATGAGCCACCTCAAGGGAATCTTGATTCCTTTGCTGACTTTGAGTTTGATGAGGGCTTACTGGAGGAGAATCAGTCTTCTGATTCTGAGCCAACCTTCGGCCTCACAAACGTCCAACCTCCCCCAGAAATCCAAAATGTTGAACAACCATATCGCCAACCAGAAACTTCACATCAACATCCATATTTTCCACCCGGCTCTACACCTGCCTATGTTACATCACCACGTTTTCAACCACAACTCCAACACTTACACCCACAAATTCACCAAGTGCCAAGGCCCATCAATTATGATATTGAAATTGAGAAAGAGTTGGACTCTGCTACTGAATCTGAGAGTCCAACTGAAATGCAGTTGGAAAAGGCATTGGATGGGCTTGGTAGAATTCCCTTTGTGGCTTCTGTTTCTGCACAACCACCTCCTCCTTTGAGTGTAGAAGCACAGTTAGAGAAACAAAATGCCGAAGTCCAAAGCCTACTTATCAAGGTGGAGGACTTAACTAAATCGCTAACTGCCAATACTACGTCCCTGGCTGAAATGAAGGGTGCTCAGATGTTTCTTGGCACTGAGTTCACCAAGGTTGCTGGGAATGAGGGACTAGTAGGTGGGAAGCTAAATGAGCTGGTACATTCATGTAATAAGATAAGTATAGCTATCAGGGAAGCCTTCAGACTGGCCAAAAGAGATGTGCAAGCTTCAGTTGTTGCGAACTTGACATCTGGTATTGAATTGATAAAACAAGAAGTTCTGGCAGTCGGGAAGGAGGTGAATGAGTTGGTAAAAAGGCCAAGTGTCAATGAGAAAGAACTTGGGTCTGCTGTTGGTAGTAATGTGATTGAGAAGCTGAAGTCTGAGATTTCTCAGACTCTTGTTGATCAGATTTCAGCTTCTGTGGCTGAAAAGGTTGAGGAAGGGGTCAGAAGGATGGTCTTAGAACTCACTCAAGATACTTCAGAGAAGGTAGATAAAGCTGTTGAAGAAGTTCAGAAATCTGTATCTACTCTCGAAGAAGTTGTTAAAGGCCAGTCCAAATAGTTAGATGAAATTCTGACCCTACTTAAGAAGGAAAATGTTGTTGCTGCTCCTCCTCCTTCATTCTCTGAAGAAGATAGGAAATTGCTGAAAGAGCTTACTGAGAAAGAGAATCTGAACCTTAACTCATCATTCAGGTTAAGGGCTCAGTTCTCTACCATGGCAAAAGGCATTTCTGATTGCCTTCTGCAGCAGAGTTGGGAACCTCTGAAGGCCATTCAGACCGCCATTGATGTATATGCTAAAATGCCTTCTGAGGTCCCCAAAGGGGGAAATGTGCCTATTGGTCTGCTTTCAAGTACTCAATAATTGATAAAAGCAACCAAGAAGCAAACTGAGGTACCATCTGGTAGTGCCTCAGTTCAGGGGGAACAGGTTCAGAGATCTGAAGTGCAAGCCTCTGAACCAACCAAGAAAGATAAGGGCAAGGCCCCAGTGATGGATGAACCTTCAAAGAAAGATTCAAAGGGTTCTGGTTTGGTAGTTGGTGAAAATGTTGATGAGCACGGTTTTCCACTTCATGATCCTAATGCTGATAGCAAGAAATTAGAAACTTTGCAGAAGCAAGTTTCTAATCAATTCATTATGTGGGGTGAAAATAAGGAAAGAGAAAGGGTTCAACATCAGAAAATGGGAACCCTTGATCATATTGATGCTGCAGCTCTTGGTCTCTCACTTGAAAGATATCTGAAAATTAAAAATGATCCAAGAGTGCAGAAGGCTGTTGTTGATATGCCCGAGTATGAATATGGGGTGAATTATTCTCCCTTAGAACAAAAGCTGGACCATCTCACTTTCAAAATGTCCATTGAGGACTTGGTGAAAAATAGAGAAAAGGAGATGGCAATTAAAATGAAGTAAATTCTGGCTGGAGTTCTGAAGGTTGAAAAAGAACTATCAAGACCACCCACAAAGCCCAAAGTGACTGGACCAAGATCATCAAGAAAAAATATTCGTGATGCTGATCTCTCCACTTCAAACCAATGTCTGATGATGCTATTGAGCTCCAAAGAAAGCATGAGAAGGATCAATATGAGCATTATCTGAAGCATCGATCTCATCCAGCTAAAATAGTTGATATGGAGGTAACAAAAGCTGATGGGTTGAGGCTTTTTGATCTGATTGTCAAAAGAGAAGGTAGAGCAGCTGAAGAATATAATCAGGTTTCAGTGCACGAGTTTGGGATTTCTGAGCACAAGGAGATGATCCAAATACTGAGGGGGAAGCCGAAATCTGCCTTGATTGGTGCATGGTTATCAAGAATACAACAAAAGATGCAGGCCAAGATAGAGATTGAAGGCAGATTTTTGGAAAGAAGGATCATTCTCCACTGAAGAGGAAACCTACTGAAGCACCTTCTGGTTCAAGGCCTGCTAAGAAGTAGTTTCTTTTTCAGATTATCATGTACTTGTATAAATATTTGTAAATGTAACAAACACTTCAGTTTGTATATATATGTTACATTTTGTAGCTTATGAGTAGATGATAGGTTTAAGTTAGAAAAACCACAAGTAAAATTCTGAGACATCAATGATCTATAAGATGTACTTAGAAAATTTTTACAACTTAAACAAAAAACTTGCATTTCAGACTTACAAACATGTATAGATAGAAGTCTGAGATGCATGCACTATTTCAGAACAAATAGGGGGAATTTGTTAGGTCCAAAATCGACCAAGTATAATTTGTTCAGAAATAGCTGAAGCTCAGTAAAGAATACTTGTATAGAATTCTGAGGTCGCTCAGAATTAGTTCACTGAAGCTTCACTTCAGTTCAGATCAACGTATCAGAATACCGTTCAGAATGAAGTAAAGACTGAAGTCTGAAGAAAGAGAATCAGCTCAGATGTGGAGCTCAGAAGTTGATTCTACCTGATCGAAGACTGAAGCATCTCAGTGTAAAAGTACCACCCCTTCTGCCCCCTCTCATCGCTCCTACCATCCCCCCCCTATTCATTCTACCTGATCGAAGACTGAAGCATCTCAGTGTAAAAGTACTTACACACTTTTACACTGATTACGAGGAAGACTTTTTACTTTACATTTCTTTACCCGGTTAATAGATTTAACTATTAATAAAGGTACAAGGTAAAGTAAAGGTTGGGAATAAGGTTTGATAAGTCACATCAATGACTTATATACCTAAACCTTAAAAGTACACATGTAAGGAATTAGCTTTAATTCCTTAAATACTCCCAACCATATGTGTACGATCTGGTCCACGTCATCATGGACTTGGTCTATAAAAATAAGTCTTCTCACAACTTGCAAATGGCTTGAAACCTTCGCATTGCAACTTGTGAGATATACTCTAAGTAATCCTTACGAGTATTTCCAAGTTATTAGATCACTTGTATTTCTAGGTTGTTTAGATATTTACACTTGGGTGTTTATCTTTGTTCCGCAACAACCTTTGTATTTGTTTATATATCAATAAATCAAATACATTGAAAAGTACATCGTGTCTCAATGCTACATACTTGATCTATACATATTATTTATATAGTTTCAGCCCTTATTGTTTCTTGCATTTACTTTCAGTACCTTTATCGTATTGTTTATCCATATCTGGATCGTATTCTGAACTGGTCATCTTCCAGTTAGAACTACTTGCCAGTCGGGACTACTTGGAAGTGTAAATGTTTTTGAATTTTTGGCCGTTTGAGGGACTGAAAGTGTAAATATTTTGAATTCGAACGTTTGAGGGACTGAAAGTGTAAATATTTTAAATTTTGAACGTTGGAGGAGCGTCTTGTAGACCTATAAATAATGGTTCCTTATCAAACATTTGTAATCAAAACACAAACTTCTATACAGCTGAAATGGCTTCTTCATCAAATGTCAGTAACCGAAAACCACCAATGACTGTCGATCAAGTGCAGGAAAGTATCATGGCTGATATCCTCGACCACCAATTGTTTAAAGAGGAACTTGTTGTAGTTATGCAAAAACTAAAAGCGAAGAAGCAATGGTGTCGAGAACAAATCGATTATATACAAACCGGGTATTGTACTGATCTTGAGTGTCAATACTTTACTTATTTGCAGGGGAAGAATCGACAAGATTCAAGTTGCTCTGGAACAACTTGATTGTGCGGTTTACAACTTGAACCATTTGATCATATGGGCCAAAGCAGTTTATGAGATGATGTGTAACACCCCAAGCCGGAGCTCGAAATGTCACGGAAATCATACAGCACCCGGTGGAATTACAATAGAACAACTAAATGCAAATAATGATTCGGTGAATCCAAAACATAGCAATACAAGTAACAAAATACAACAGGAGCAAATAGCCATCAACGTTAACATAACACATCCAAGATGGCAAACGATCCTAAGTATAATGCAAAAGGAGGGTCAATGAATCCTTGATCCATGAGTCCAAGTCCGGGTTAGACAGCAAGCTAGCAACTAAACACCACGTCCGGGGAGTACCTGATTACCTGAAAAGTGTACTAAGCATAGTCAACACAAGGTTGGTGAGTTCGTAGTAATGGTTCATAATGAACCAGCATCAATAATCACAATATAAGAATAGAGGCTAGACATGACTTACAGCGAGCCTCTAAGCAACACAATATCGTCCAACAACAAGATTACACAAAAGAAATGAGAGTGTAATGAGGATGCACAAATGATGTATGTATCAATGCAAATGCCGAATGAATGAATAAGCAAATATGCCTATCCCAAGCGTGACCTTCAATCACGTATGCAACGATACCCCTCTGCCATCGCCATGGTCAGGGCTGTATCTCAAAAACATCGAGATATATATGTCTATATACTCGGGGTCAGGACTACATCCAAAATGGGTGCATACATCTATGCACCAGGATGCCGGCAATCCCCTGCCGAGGGCTCATCAACAATGTATGCAATGCTTACAATCAAATGTAAATGCATAATCATAAACCGACAATCAATAACCGCCAAACATGAACCAACAATCAACATTCGTCAAACATGAACCAACAATCAACATTCGTCAAACATGAACCAACAATCAATAATCGTAACGGGGCACACTTGTCAACAGAGGGACAAGGCCGTATCTCCATATACATAAGTCAAATCCCCCAACAGTGGGACATATGCACAACATATGCATCAATCAAAATTAATCATTAATCACAGTATAAACCAACTATACGTACATATATTTCAGAGGATTCTACTTTCTTCAAGTCCCAGATGCTTATATATAGGGTCACCTGCAGCCTTCCCACCACATCTAAAACCCAAAGGAAGGCATAACCGACTTCCATGTATGTACGTCTATCCTAATGTATAAGTAATACTTAACGAAAACACAACCCAAGTCAATCAAACGAAAGGATACGCCACATCAATCCAACAATCAAGTCAAACAAATAATACATCAATAAATACAAGTAAACAAGCCAGATTTACACTTTTCAGCCCGAATCCCAAGCGGGTAGGGAGATACGAAACTCACCTTGATTGGCAAAGAAGCTAGTAAAGGATTACAAACGAGTAACGGGTTCCACACGTCCACAACCTATAATTATTCATCGCAATACCGCCACGTCAACTATACAATCTCAAACAAGTTGAAAAGCGACACACATAAAAACACAGTGACTATCCACTGCGCCGCAGTGGACCAGAACTATGTCCACTGCGCCGCAGTGGCCAAACTGAACCAGGACCCGAGACAAAGCACTGCGCCGCAGTGAGCAAGGACTATGCCCACTGCGCCGCAGTGGGCTAAGAAGCAAAAATGGCCGAGGAAATCCACTGCGCCGCAGTGGAGACTATGCCCTCCCACTGCGCCGCAGTGGGACAACCTGCACACCAGGACCAGCAGCTGCAAGTGCAGCAAAACGAACCCAAACACCCCAATTTCAACCCAACCACACCAAAACGATTTGTAACCCATTTTGAAGCATATCTAAACATCAATGACCATAAATACACATAACCCAACCCACAAATTCGACCAAAACACCAAAATCATCCACAAATTCATCAAACCCTAACCCTAACCCTAACCCTAATTTAACCCAAAACTCCATTTTACAATTTTAAAGACTCGAAATCATATCAAATCAACTAGAAACACATGAACAAACATAAATAGAAGTAAATGGGTTGATTTAGACTTACCAAAACTCTTCCTAGTGCTCAATTCCGAATTTAGGTCAAAAATGGGTAAAATGGTAAGAACTTGGCCTTTGATTCTTCAAAGATGGCGACAATGAGAAGATGATGATTGCGATTTTTGTATTAAAATCGATCCACTACTAGTTGATGCAAGAATGGTGAAGAGATTGAATGGTTCTTTTGCTTTTGGGTGAAAGAGAGAAAGAGATAGTAATGAGAAATGAGAGGGAGGAAAAGGATAAGGGGGGGGAAGATGGGTCTTGGGGGCTTGGTGGGTCATGGACTACCCACGGGCCGACCCGTTTCTCCCACAAGCCATATAAACAATCACATACACTCCTAAACGCCAAACGACATATTTACGACTCGACTAACATACCACTTAGTCATAAAATCATAAATGGGCCCAAATTACTTCATTCAATAAGTTTGTTAGTCAAATTACACAAGAGTCAACGGGTCAAAATTCACGGGTGTTACATTATTCCCCCGTTAAAAGAATTTCGTCCCGAAATTCAACAAAACCCTAATTATTAAACAAATGCGGGTACTTAGACTTCATGTGATCCTCTCGCTCCCAAGTGAACTCGGCTCCACGCCTAGCATTCCATCTAACCTTCACAATGGTGTAGCGCTTCTTCTTGAGTTTCTTTTCTTGACGGTCCAAGATCTCTACCGGCTCTTCAACAAAGTTCAAATTCGAATCAACCCTAATTTCGTCCATAGGCACATGGTGTGTAGGATCCGCCAAACACTTGCGCAAATTACATATATGAAACACATCATGCACACCGCTAAGCTCTTGAGGCAATTCTAGCCGATAAGCAACTTTCCCAACCCGTTCAAGAATCTTGAAAGGACCAACATACCTTGGTGCAAGTTTTCCCCGCTTCACAAATCGTACAACGCCCTTCCAAGGTGACACTTTCAAAAGTACAAATTCACCAACTTCAAACTCCAACGGTCTTCGCCTCACATCGGCATACTTCTTTTGACGCTCACGGGCCAATTGCAACTTCTCCTTGATTTGAGATATCACCTTAGTAGTTTCAATCACAATTTCCGGCCCGATAAGTTGACTCTCTCCAATTTCCGCCCAAGCTAAAGGAGAACGGCACACCCTACCATACAAGGCCTTAAAGGGTGCCATTTGAATAGTAGCGTGGTAGCTATTGTTGTATGAAAACTCAACCAACGGCAAATGGTCTTCCCAACTTCCACCAAAATCAATAGCACACGCCCTCAACATATCTTCAAGTGTTTGAATAGTCCTCTCGGTTTGCCCATCCGTTTGAGGGTGAAACGCCGTGCTCATGTCAAGTCGAGTACCCATGGCTTTTTGAAAGGCTTCCCAAAATTTTGATTTAAAACGAGCATCCCTATCCGAAATGATAGAAATCGGCACTCCATGCTTAGATATTATTTCCTTGATGTACAAACGAGCTAAAGTGTCAAATTTATCGGTTTCACGAATGGCTAAAAAGTGAGCCGATTTCGTTAACCGATCTACTATCACCCAAATCGTATCACGGCCGCTTCTTGTCTTCGGTAGTTTAGTGATGAAGTCCATTGAAATATGCTCCCACTTCCATTCGGGCCATCTGTCTTCGGTAGTTTAGTAATGAAGTCCATTGAAATATGCTCCCACTTCCATTCGGGCATCACCGGTTGTACCAACAATCCGGGTGGCTTCTTGTGATCGGCCTTAACTTGTAAGCAAGTAAGGCACTCACTCACATACTTAGCCACATCACGCTTCATGCCCGGCCACCAATACAATTCCTTCAAGTCAAAGTACATCTTATCCGACCCGGGATGGACCGAATAAGGTGATAGGTGGGCTTCATTCATGATAAGCGTCCTTAAATCGCCGAAAATAGGAATCCAAAGTCTTTCCACCATGTAAAGCCCATTATCATTCTTTCGGTCAAATAGTTGCTCCATGCCATCTAGGTTTTCGTTTCCAAAGTTTTCCGGTAGGGTGGCTTGGATTTGGGCTTCAATAATCCGATCACGAATACTTGGCCCTACCGTGAGGCTCATAGCTCTAGCCCGTCTTGGTTTCACTCTCTCCTTTCGGCTCAAGGCATCGGCTACTACATTTGCCTTGCCCGGGTGATAACGGATGTCACAATCATAATCACTAAATAGCTCTAACCAACGCCTTTGCCTCATGTTCAATTCACTTTGGTTGAAGATGTGTTGGAGACTTTTGTGATCGGTATAAATCACACATTTGGTGCCATAGAGGTAATGCCTCCAACACTTCAAAGCAAACACAACCGCCCCCAATTCCAAATCATGTGTCGGGTAGTTCTTCTCATGCACTTTCAATTGACGAGAGGCATAAGCAATGACTTTTCCCCTTTGCATAAGAACGCAACCCAACCCTTGCCCCGAAGCATCACAATAGACCACAAAATCTTCTATCCCATCCGGTAGCGTCAAAATAGGAGCATCACATAACATATCCTTAAGGGTTTGGAAGGCGTTCTCTTGTCTTTCGCCCCATTCGAAGTTTCTATCTTTTTGAGTCAAGAGGGTGAGTGGTTGTGCAATACGGGAGAAGTTTTCAATGAATCTTCTATAGTAACCCGCCAATCCAAGGAATTGACGGATCTCGGATGGCGTTTCGGGTCTTCTCCAATTCTTAACCGCTTCAATCTTGCTTGGGTCCACATGAATACCATCCTTGCTCACAACGTGACCAAGGAAGTGGACCTCTTCCAACCAAAACTCACACTTGGAAAATTTTGCATACAACTTCTCCTTCCTTAGTAATTCAAGCACTTCGCGCAAGTGCTTAACATGCTCCTCCTTTGTCTTCGAGTATACAAGTATGTCATCAATGAACACAATAACGGACTTGTCTAAATATGGTTGACACACCCGGTTCATCAAGTCCATGAACACCGCCGGTGCATTAGTCAACCCAAAAGGCATTACGGTGAATTCAAAATGGCCATACCGTGTGCGAAAAGCCGTCTTGGGAATGTCATCTTCATGTACCCGGAGTTGATGATAACCCGAGCGAAGATCGATCTTTGAGAAGTGCTTAGCTCCTTGAAGTTGATCAAACAAGTCATCAATTCTAGGGAGAGGATATCGGTTCTTCACGGTGAGCTTGTTCAATTCCCGATAATCAATACACATTCGGAAGGATCCGTCTTTCTTTTTGACGAAGAGAACAGGAGCACCCCAAGGAGATTGACTAGGGCGAATGAAACCCTTCTCTTGGAGTTCCTTGAGTTGAGTTTGTAGCTCTTGCATTTCGGTTAGAGCTAGTCTATAAGGAGCTTTTGCTATGGGCGCGGCTTCGGGAATAAGATTGATACGAAAATCAAGTTCACGGGGCGGGGTAACCCCGGTAAGTCGTCCGGAAAAACATCGGGGAAATCACAAACAATAGGAACGGTCTTCAATTCTACCTTTGTGGTGGTAGCACTAAAGACTTTAGAATTTGGGGAATCGGAGATTTCGCCTTGAACCCTAAGAATTTTACCGTTGGCCAAAGGTATCTTAACAACTCTCTCACCACAATCAATCGTCGCATTAACCGCCGCTAACCAATCCATACCCACTATGATATCAAAACTACCAATGTCAAGAGGCATAAGGTCAATGAAGAAGTCAACGTCTTCCAAGGTCAAAACACAATCACGGAGTATTTGGCTAATTCTAGTTAGTGACCCGTTCACCATTTCAATATCAAGCACATAGTTTAGAGCACACGGATGCACATCAATCAAAGGAACAAAATTAGAAGACACGAGGCTATAATCGGCCCCGGAATCAAATAAAACGGTGGCATAGAGACCATTAAGGAGAAAAGTACCTGCTACAACGTTAGGATCATTTCGGGCTTCATTTACATTGGCCGCAAAAGCTCGGCCGCGTGGTTGCACTTGGTGGCCTTGTTGACCCCGGTTTTGATTAGGCCCAACCATTTGGAGTTGATTGGGATGAACGGCCACTTGAACTTGTTGTCCCACCCATCGAGGACAATCATTACGATAGTGGTCACGGCTACCACATTCAAAACACTCGCCCCTTCTTTGGTTACCTTGAGGAGGAACGGCCCGAATAGGAGCCGCATTCATTGGACCCGTTCTTGGAGCCCTACAGTTCTTGGATGCGTGCCCAACTTGGTGGCAATTGTAGCATGCACCACATGGAGTGGTGGCGGGATGGTGCCTGTTGCACCTCCCACAGAAAGGATGAGGCCCGGTATAAGGCCTCCTAGCCGGTTCTACCGCCGCCATCACCCTACCCTATAAGCATTCTTGGGATCAAACCTTCCCGCCTTCTTTACCCCACTTGACTCCCCCACTTCCTTCCTCTTGTTTGACGAGGATTTGCTCAAAACACCACTCCTCAAAAGATCTTCGGTCACACTCCCGGCTTGGTTGACCGCATTAGCCAAGGAAGTAGGCATGTTTGAGTTAACATAAGATCGGACTTGAGGGTTCAAGCCCAACACAAATTTTTGGATGGCTTGTGGCTCGGTACCCACCAAGTGAGGAATGAGAGTAGACAACTCTTGGAATCGTCTCACATAGCCCTTGTAATCGGCTCCTTCCATGCTGAGATTTGCAAATTCGATTGTTAAATTTTGTAGCTCGTACGGAGGACAAAACTTAGCCTTTACTTTTTCTTTGAAGTCAATCCACTCCAAATTTTGAGTCCGCCCTAGAGTTATTTCCTGGTTCCACCAACTCAAGGCGTCATGCCTAAACATGCCGGATGCATAGGAAATCCGGTCTTCGTAGGTGCAATGGCTCCTTTCTATCACCGCCTCTATTGCCTCGAACCACCTTATACATTCCGTGGGACCACCCTTCCCATCAAACTCCGGTGCCCCACAACTTTTAAAATCTTTGAATATACAACCTTGACGGTACCCACCATATTGATTATTCATGGGCATACCGATACCAACTCCCACGGGTTCCTCTTCTTCATTATCTTCGGCATAATGTTGAGCATCTTCGTTATTTTCATTTTCTGGGGCTTCATTGTTTTGGGGCCCATTATTTTGCCCAAGACTTGCAGTGACTTGAGCAATGATGGTTGGCATGATTCCGGCAACCACGGCCTCTACCACGGCCTCTACCACGGCCTCTACCACGGCCTCTACCACGGCCCTACCACGGCCTCTACCACGGCCTCTACCACGGCCTCTACCTCCTGTACTTCCGGTTGAGCTTCCGGTTGACCCTCTACCACGGCCCTACCAGGCCTCTACCAGGCTCTACCACGGCCTCTACCACGGCCCTACCACGGCCCCTACCACGGCCTCTACCACGGCCTCTACCACGGCCTCTACCACCCTGTACCTCCGGCTTACCTCAGCCAAGTTTGGCTCAGGAGCTCTACCACGACCCCTACCACGGCCCCTACCACGGCCTCTACCACGGCCTCTACCACGGCCTCTACCAAGTTTGGCTCAGGAGCTCTACCACGACCCCTCCACGGCCCCTACCACGGCCTCTACCACGGCCTCTACCACGGCCTCTACCACCCTCTACCACGGCCTCTACCACGGCCTCTACCACGGCCTCTACCACGCCTCTACCACGGCCTCTACCACGGCCTCTACCACGGCCTCACCACGGCTCTACCACGGCCTCTACCACGGCCTCGACCACGGCCTTACCTCAGGCCTTTGGCTACCAGGCTCTACCACGACCCCTACCACGGTCCCTACCACGGCCTCTACCACGGCCTCTACCACGGCCTCTACCACGGCCTCTACTACCTTACCACGGCCTCTAACCGTTTGACCGATTACCTCAGCCAAGTTTGGCTCAGGAGCTCTACCACGACCCCTACCACGGGCCCTACCACGGCCTCTACCACGACCTCTACCACGACCTCTACCACGGCCTCTACCACGGCTCTACTACGGCCTACCTCCTGTACCTCAGCCAAGTTTGGCTCAGGAGCTCTACCACGACCCCTACCACGGCCCCTACCACGGCCTCTACCACGGCCTCTACCACGGCCTCTACCACTCTACCTCACGCCAAGTTCCAGGCTCTACCACGACCCCTACCACGGCCCTACCACGGCCTCTACCACGGCCTCTACCACGGCCTCTACCACGAGCTCTACCACGACCCCTACCACGGCCCCTACCACGGCCTCTACCACGGCCTCTACCACGGCCTCTACCACCCTGTACTTCCGGTTGAGCTTCCGCGGCCTCTACCACGGCCTCTACCTCACGCCAAGTCTCAGGCTCTACCACGCCTCTACCACGGCCCCTACCACAGCCTCTACCACGGCCTCTACCACGGCCTCTACCAGGAGCTCTACCACGGACCCTCTACCACGGCCTCCTACCACAGCCTCTACCACGGCCTCTACCACGGCCTCTACCACGGCCCTACCACGGCCTCTACCACGCCCTACCACGGCCTCACCACGGCCTCTACCACGGCCCTACCACGGCCTCTACCACGGCCTCTACCACGGCCTCTACCTCAGCCAAGTTTGGCTCAGGAGCTCTACCACGACCCCTACCACGGCCCCTACCACGGCCTCTACCACGGCCTCTACCACGGCCTCTACCACCTCCCTCCCGGCTTACCAGGCCTCTCCAGGAGCTCTACCACGACCCCTACCACGGCCCCTACCACGGCCTCTACCACGGCCTCTACCACGGCCTCTACCACCTTGTACTTCCGGTTGAGCTTCCGGGTGAGGCTCTTCTTCTTCAGTCCTATAGTTTGTTCGTACTCTCCTTGGTCTTTCCATTTCTATAAAACAAGTGACACGTTGACCCGAGAGTTAGTCTCAAATACTCGCATGTTAGTCACACAAGTAGTCATGCCCTCATACCGATACCACATACTCATTTCATAACATTATGCTAAGGCAACAGTGTTAAAATCGTAAGGGGTTTACATATCATATCATCACGTTGCATTTATTGCCATATTTTATCATTAAATTAAGTACTCATGTTCCTTTCATCATGTAATTAAACAACTAACACGAATGATTCAAAGTATAATCCGAATTCGATATGCTCTCTAGTTATCAACCGGGTATGTATACAAGGTGTACCAACGGCTAACCTTCCACCCAATCAACTTCCATTAAGCATATCGGTTCCTTATTATACTTTAAGCCACACGTGCGCAATCCACGATGTCACGAACTTGCTATAGTATCGGGTAACCATAAAAGAGTTGATCGGGTTCTTTTAGGGTTGCCACAATATTATACTAAGTTAATGGCATCCCTTCATTTTGCCCTAAATCATCACATTAGCTTCAACAAATAACAACAACACATCATAGTAACCATATTCATCACTTTGAAATCAAGCTATCACACAAATGGTCTTAACTACGAACTCACACGGGGATTCACAAAATTCATATTGCACACGAATTTCCTAACCATGCATGCTATATGAAGAGTTTTAACTTAAGCCGTAGTCTAGGTCAACCACCTAATTCTCTACGACCACGCATGGGCCACCATTCTGTAACACCCCAAGCCGGAGCTCGAAATGTCACGGAAATCATACAGCACCCGGTGGAATTACAATAGAACAACTAAATGCAAATAATGATTCGGTGAATCCAAAACATAGCAATACAAGTAACAAAATACAACAGGAGCAAATAGCCATCAACGTTAACATAACACATCCAAGATGGCAAACGATCCTAAGTATAATGCAAAAGGAGGGTCAATGAATCCTTGATCCATGAGTCCAAGTCCGGGTTAGACAGCAAGCAGCAACTAAACACCACGTCCGGGGAGTACCTGATTACCTGAAAAGTGTACTAAGCATAGTCAACACAAGGTTGGTGAGTTCGTAGTAATGGTTCATAATGAACCAGCATCAATAATCACAATATAAGAATAGAGGCTAGACATGACTTACAGCGAGCCTCTAAGCAACACAATATCGTCCAACAACAAGATTACACAAAAGAAATGAGAGTGTAATGAGGATGCACAAATGATGTATGTATCAATGCAAATGCCGAATGAATGAATAAGCAAATATGCCTATCCCAAGCGTGACCTTCAATCACGTATGCAACGATACCCTCTGCCATCGCCATGGTCAGGGCTGTATCTCAAAAACATCGAGATATATATGTCTATATACTCGGGGTCAGGACTACATCCAAAATGGGTGCATACATCTATGCACCAGGATGCCGGCAATCCCCTGCCGAGGGCTCATCAACAATGTATGCAATGCTTACAATCAAATGTAAATGCATAATCATAAACCGACAATCAATAACCGCCAAACATGAACCAACAATCAACATTCGTCAAACATGAACCAACAATCAATAATCGTAACGGGGCACACTTGTCAACAGAGGGACAAGGCCGTATCTCCATATACATAAGTCAAATCCCCCAACAGTGGGACATATGCACAACATATGCATCAATCAAAATTAATCATTAATCACAGTATAAACCAACTATACGTACATATATTTCAGAGGATTCTACTTTCTTCAAGTCCCAGATGCTTATATATAGGGTCACCCGCAGCCTTCCCACCACATCTAAAACCCAAAGGAAGGCATAACCGACTTCCATGTATGTACGTCTATCCTAATGTATAAGTAATACTTAACGAAAACACAACCCAAGTCAATCAAACGAAAGGATACGCCACATCAATCCAATAATCAAGTCAAACAAATAATACATCAATAAATACAAGTAAACAAGCCAGATTTACACTTTTCAGCCCGAATCCCAAGCGGGTAGGGAGATACGAAACTCACCTTGATTGGCAAAGAAGCTAGTAAAGGATTACAAACGAGTAACGGGTTCCACACGTCCACAACCTATAATTATTCATCGCAATACCGCCACGTCAACTATACAATCTCAAACAAGTTGAAAAGCGACACACATAAAAACACAGTGACTATCCACTGCGCCGCAGTGGACCAGAACTATGTCCACTGCGCCGCAGTGGCCAAACTGAACCAGGACCCGAGACAAAGCACTGCGCCGCAGTGAGCAAGGACTATGCCCACTGCGCCGCAGTGGGCTAAGAAGCAAAAATGGCCGAGGAAATCCACTGCGCCGCAGTGGAGACTATGCCCTCCCACTGCGCCGCAGTGGGACAACCTGCACACCAGGACCAGCAGCTGCAAGTGCAGCAAAACGAACCCAAACACCCCAATTTCAACCCAACCACACCAAAACGATTTGTAACCCATTTTGAAGCATATCTAAACATCAATGACCATAAATACACATAACCCAACCCACAAATTCGACCAAAACACCAAAATCATCCACAAATTCATCAACCCTAACCCTAACCCTAATTTAACCCAAAACTCCATTTTACAATTTTAAAGACTCGAAATCATATCAAATCAACTAGAAACACATGAACAAACATAAATAGAAGTAAATGGGTTGATTTAGACTTACCAAAACTCTTCCTAGTGCTCAATTCCGAATTTAGGTCAAAAATGGGTAAAATGGTAAGAACTTGGCCTTTGATTCTTCAAAGATGGCGACAATGAGAAGATGATGATTGCGATTTTTGTATTAAAATCGATCCACTACTAGTTGATGCAAGAATGGTGAAGAGATTGAATGGTTCTTTTGCTTTTGGGTGAAAGAGAGAAAGAGATAGTAATGAGAAATGAGAGGGAGGAAAAGGATAAGGGGGGGAAAGATGGGTCTTGGGGGCTTGGTGGGTCATGGACTACCCACGGGCCGACCCGTTTCTCCCACAAGCCATATAAACAATCACATACACTACTAAACGCCAAACGACATATTTACGACTCGACTAACATACCACTTAGTCATAAAATCATAAATGGGCCCAAATTACTTCATTCAATAAGTTTGTTAGTCAAATTACACAAGAGTCAACGGGTCAAAATTCACGGGTGTTACAATGAATGAATAAGTCTGTCTTTTAATAATGTGTTCTAAGAACTATTATATTGTATGTTTCTCTTTAATAAGTTTGTAATGTTTTTAAATTATGAATAAATTTCTGTTGTTATTAAATTACCAAGTAGGCATATTTTATTCAAATACTTAAAGACATTACAATACTAAAAGACAATACATAATTCAAAATAATAAAATACACTTAATTAAAATACTAAAACACACTTCATAATACAAAAGAATTAAAAAGCAACTATGATAAGCTACCTGAAGCAGTGCTCGTATCTAAAGGCCCTCCCATGCTTCTCCTGGTAAAGCTGACGCACCGTTGCATAAAGTAACTCATCAGAGACGGGCCTCTCCTGTGCATTCAAATACGAGCAAATTTCCTCAAACTGCTTACATTCCTTCCGAATTATGGTGAAATGACCTACTAGTTGATGTTTGCTCTGTGGACCTTCAGTCGTGTCCCTGTTGAACATTTCCGTAATATCGTTCCAAGCGTTTTCGTTTGGGTTATTCATTTCACATCTAACGGTCACAGGGTCAACTTGCCTCAACATCCAACTCGTCGACAATAAAAGATCTTCTGCGTGAGTCCACCTTCGTAGAGACATTGTTAAATGGAATGGTTTATGGAAAATGGTTTATGGAATAGTTCGAGGAAGATAAAAATGAGTTGAAAGAAGTTGTTGTGATTTGAAATGGTTGTGTTAAGTTGGGAAAAAATAGGAGTTTGAAAAATAAAAACAAAAAAAAACCCTACTAGCCGTTAATTTCAAATTTTAGTATAAAAAGTCTTTTTTTTAATTTAATGCATTTTAAAACAAATTTGGACCCCACATACGCTCCTTCCGCTGCATCTAAAGTTAGGAGAAATGTCCAGACGCCGGCCGTGCTAATAGCGTCTTCGGTCGGTCCGGCGTCGGACGCACAAGGGGACACACTATAAGGAGGGGCCTAAAAGCCCTAAAAGTTTTATTCCATAAACTATGTAAAATAATGACCCTTCCTTCCTTTTCTCAAATTATCTAGACATAAAAACAGTTAGGCCATTCTATTGAAGTAGCAAGTTTTACATAGAAGCTGGGCAATTCTATATTAATAAAAGCTACTTTTCTTTAAAAATGGTACATTAACATTTATAGTTGTCAGGAACCATAAATGTCAGTTACATCTACCCAACTGTTTAACAAGTACATCCACCCTTTTACATTATCAAAATTCAATGATCAATTTAATATCTTCATCCACAACCAGTTGAGAGATATTCATATACACTTTCTCACAAAACTAACACCAAACACAATTTCATCATAATTTCCTCATTCATTTATAAGACGTTGTTTTATAATTAGCTCAAAAAGGAGAGCAAATAGTCATTATATATTTTCTTTATTCTATCTAATTTTTCCGCTAAAAGTCTAAAAATTAGCATAAAAACTAAATAATTGATGGCATCGATTTCTTTATCATGGATCATCCATCATATATTCGATCATGATTTCCCGTTTAAATATGAAGTAAGTTACATTTTTAACCATTTTTATTATTACTTCTTCTTAATTGAATGAATTTTATTTCTTTTCTCATTTTTTTTAGTATTTGGTAATTTTTGTTGCTTTTATCGTCATTTTGTGATAAAACAAGAAGTGTGTTTTTTTAGTTTGTTATTAAGTTGTATGCTAAATAATATTTGATCACTTCACAGATTCATGATAGCAGTAGACAGAGTTAAGTGCAAGAAATTGTTAGAAATGTATTTTTCTAAGATAATTTTCAATTTTACATGTTGAATAATATGATGTTAGTACTTATAGTAAGGTTTTTCTATGTGTTTTCAATAATTTTCCAAAATTATGTGAATATGTTTTTAGTTGATTGGCTACATCATCATCCTTTTGCAAAGGTTTTGCATTCGGTTCTTTTTTTTTTCTATCTATATCTATATATAGGATTTTGTTGTTTCATTGAAATTTATATTATTACTCTTTTTGAATTTTCGGTGTAACAATAGTTGGCGATTAATTTAGAAATTAATTACTAGATTTTAATTACTAGAAGTGCTAGATAATTACACTAATGCTTTATGATTTTTGTAAACTTTATGATTTTCAAGATGTTTTACTTTTGTTTATATGTATGAATTATTATCTTCAAATTATAATCAAGTTTTATAGATAAATGAAGTATCTCTAATATTATCAAGTTTCATGTATGTAAGGTGTTTGACAAATTGCCTAAAAGAAAGTTATAGTCCAAAAAATCAAGGTTTATCGTTCCTTGATATAGAAAATTGTGTGTGTGTCATTATCAGCAGAAGTTAAAGATATAGTTACAAAATTATAATCTTTTATATATATTAAAAGAGAACCTTTAATTCTAAATTGAAGAAATCAAGACCCTCCATTAATTTTCAACATTTAATATCCACCATTGGATCAACTTTGATGACATCATCTTTGACTAAACAATTAGTCATATACCTTTTCAGTCCCCAACTTTAATAAGTATGAAACTTTCGACATAGTAATATTAAAATGATATTTAGGTTAATTCAAACCATTCATTCTCACTTTCAAAGTTTATGGCCTCCATAATGTCAACCTTGATTAATTCGTAATTTTCTTATACAAACCATTAGCAATAAAAGTTATCAGTATAAATGGATGTTATATATATATTACATAATATATATATATATATTGGATACATAAGAAATATATAAACCAAGCTTATAGAAATGGATATATTTGTGTATGTGTGTGTTAGGAAGAGATATGTTGGTATAAGACAAAAAATAAAAACAACGTGAACTAAACCAAATTGATGAAAATATATTAGTAAGGGTTAATTACTTCGAGAATAAGAAAAGCTCAACAACCTGTCACAAATAGTGACGTTTTACTTACCAATGCTTCCTTAAATCAACCAAATGCCTACAACACCATTAATCTAAGGATGGCAACGGACGAGAAAAAATCTGTTATTCGCCCGTTTGCGGATCGCGAGCGGATGATGGGTATAGCTAACTATACTAAGCAGGCGTATATGTACAACCAAAAAATTGTTCCATTTGAGTCTCTCTTTGATGAAGGAGGCGTTAGGGAAATCAATAACTTCGCTATGACTTCAATGAAGGAGATTAGATGCTTGTGGATCATAGGCACAAAATCAGCTTCTACAAAACCAATACTATTCGTGTATCCAATTATTTTGAGGATACCATGGATCCTTATAAGTCAACTACTTCCCACATTGGGCCAACCTTTTTAGCTTTCAACTCAATGGAAAAACGCATGCTATAATCTGTAAAAAATATAATCATTTGTGACACTACATAGAAACTAAAATACACTTGCCGGGTTAATGAGAAACAATGTTAAACCTTAGTCTTAAAAATTATATTTATACTATGGTTGATTTATGAAAACAACCGGTTAATTGTGATTGTTCTTAATTTATTTATTATTGTGTCAGTTTTTATAGCCTTTAAGTATTTTTTTTATATCATTGTGCTAACTTTTTATACGTATAAATACAATTTTTTATAAGTTTCCCCCGCGTTTCACGCGGGATATAATCTAGTTATCCATTAAAACAAGGTTGCTATATGCAATTGTACTTGTAGAAATAGTTTTTTTCAGTAATTACAGTAGTTTTTGTTCTTGACATCCTAAGTACTAAGGTTAAGTCATAAGGCAAAATTTTATAATAGATTACTAATTTAATTATTCAATAGTGGATAATTTAATGTAAATAGTGGATAATTAGTTTGCTTATGAATTGTAGAGTGTTATTGTAGTTTCTATCGGTAGTTTGTGATGGTAGTTTTGGAGTTTCTTATATATGTCTCTATATCAATTATACCTTTTTCCTTTTCAAGTTTTGACTAAGATACTTGTGAATGAAACTACCATAAATAGCTAAGTTATGGTTTAACATAACACCCAGTAAATGTTGGTTTGGTACTAGGTTAAGGCCGCAAAGGTTTAACTGTTTAAGCTCCACGGCTTAAGCTTAGCTTTATCACAGTGTATGGAGTCGAGATACTCTGCCAAAAATGTGTTTTAATAATATATTAAACATAGAGGCTCCAAAATGTGTAGAGATAGGGAGAAAGACTTTTAGTGGCTAAAGTGATTTGTCAGTAACTATTACCTTAATGGTTGGGCAACCCGATGGCTCGCGTTTGATATAGCCACTCTAACAATATTTGAATTGACGTTAAATACTTCATCTTGCAAATCTGCAATAATAAATGATAATGACTAGAAATTGACTAATCGAAGGACTCACAAGGTTCTCACAGTTACAATGGATAATGCTAATTCAAATGTTTGTAATAAAATAAAAAGAAACGCCAAAACTATAAATCTCATAAGCATTGATATGTTATATTATGCTTATTTGAGTTATTTCCATCATATTAGATCAGAAATTCAGGACTTAATTTCATCATAAAATCCCCAAAAATATTAATATAAGAACCCTACTTTTACCTCACATACCATTTATAGCCATTTCATCATAAAACCCCCAAATTAAAATCATGGGTAAAACTATTCATGATTTATACTCTTGTAGTTTGTAACGAATGGTTTTAGCCATAATTTTAATTTGGGGGTTATATGATGAAATGGCAATAAATGGTATGTGAGGTAAAATTAAGGTTCTTATGTTAATATTTGTGGTTTTATGATGAAATTAGGATTCTGATTTGCTGATCTTATATGATGAAAATAACTCAAATAAGCACAATATAACACACTCATGCTTACGAGATTTATAGTTTTGGCTTATTTTTTTATATTGTTACGATCATCTGAACTAGCATTATCTATTGCAACTGTGAGAACTTTGTGAGTCCTTCAATCTATCAATTTCTTATCATTATCATTTATTATTGCAGATTTGCAAGATGAAGTATATAAAGCCATTTCAAATATTTGAGTGTCTAAGATGCCTTTGTGTTGGAGTGGCTATATCAAACGAGGGTTATCAGGTTGCCAGACCGTTAAGGTAACAGTTAGTGACAGATCACTTTAGTCACTAAAAGTCTTTCTCTTCATCTCTACACATTTTGGAGCCTCTATGTTTCATATATTATTAATACACATTTTTGGCAGGGTATCTCGACTTTATACATTGTGACGAAGCTAAGCTTAAGTCGTGGAGCTTAAACCTTTGCAGCCCTAACCTAGTACCAAACCAACATCACCACCACCACGTCCCATAAAAACTCCCACAAAATCGACTAGCTAATGTTGATATGGATATAATGCATGTGTATTAATCTATAACATCTTTTCCCAGTGCCTTATGCACAATGTATGGAGTATGGACATGTATGAAATATGAACACGGTTACTAGTTGTCTAGTCAGATAGAGTCTTGGTTTAATTAGCAGATTTGAATAGGTCATCAATGGTAACAGGGTAACAACTTCTTAAGTCAGGCGTAGTTTTGCATAAGTAGAATTTGCTGTGGTCCTTTGCAATTAGCTGGTTATATTATACTCCTTTTGTGGCATTATCCAGTTTTCCAGTATCCGGTTAATCAAATGTTATACACCATTAAGTCTCTTTCTATCATATGTGTACGGTGTACCCATTGCAGACTAATATGAACTTGTTTTGGGGGTTCTGTACTTGAATCGATCTCGAATGAGTGAGAATTGAATAATGAAAGTACAGTTTATATATGCACAAACTGTTAATTATGCAAGATTGGTTGATGTTCTGCAATTATCATATACATACATCAGTTGCTAAATTCTAAAACATTATCATGATTTCTAGAAACCAATCATAGTTCCTAATAACCAAAAGAGGGTGTATGGAAAACCAAAATAGGATCACACGATGCTTTAGGGTTGATTTGATGTCTAAGACAAAGCAGAATACAAGTTCCGGGAAGGAGATGTGTGTGACATTAAACTGTATTAGATTACATGTTTCAACCTAAATATCCTATAATATACCAAAATCAAACACACACACACACACACACACACACACACACATATATATATATATATATATATATATATATAATCATATTAATATTGGGAATGAACATATGAAAGTGATGAGCAAATTAGATTTCATACTCCCATACCTTTCGCATTACCCTGACTATCTAGTTAATGTTTGTTCATTAAACAGTAGGTTGTCATCCCGAGGGGATGAATGATTGATTTAGGGATTTGTTGGCGATTCCCCGGAGGTATAAAGCATGATGGTGCTTAACGTCATGTAATGTGAATGTGTTTGTGTGGTGATTGGATATCATATAGTGGATGCAATCGTAAGGGGATTGGTGATTGGTTTGGTTATGTGAGTCCCTTAAGTTCGATGGTTAACCAGGAAAGTGTAAAATACAACAAGTCTAATAATCACTAGAATGGACTAGTATTACTTGTAAATAAATGCAAGAATATATAAACAAAATAATACAAGACTTAAAGCAATAAACAAGTAAAGTGGAACATTATGTATTTTTCAATTGTGTATTTTATTTATGATGTTAAATAAAATACAAGGTTGTGCGGAATCAAGATAATACAAATAAGTATGTATCCTAACAACCTATGAATTACAAATGATCTATATTTGTCAAATAACTCTTTTGGATCGAGATACTTAAAGTTGTGAAGTATCCCAGTTTAAGATCGAGAGTATTTGGACAAATTCACTTAAATGCAAAATGTATGCTTAAAAGTATTTTTCTCAAGGAAATGACTTTGTATTTATAGGCAACAAAATTCACCAGTGAATTTTGTGCCGTACAAATATGGTTGCATGCATTTAATGATCCGACAAGAACATTAAATGTATTGGATAAGGAATAAGGATAAAGTCACATCAAATGACTTTGTATCCTTTTATCCAACCACCTTTACACACGTATACTTTGGTAAAAAACAAGTGGAATGTTCTTTGGAAAGTGTGTAAAGGCAAAAGTCAATTACTCGATATCAGTGTTCAGACTTGTAGGGTCTAGAACACTGACAATCCTCCAGTGTACAGATCTGGTAAGACTTCCAGTGGACTCCGCCATTTGTAAGTCTTCTTTATTCTGACTTCAGTCTTTGACTTCAGTGAGAATGTCTTCAGTAGAGTTGATCTGGACTGGGGTGAAGTCCAGTGAGCTAATCTGGAGAATACTCCAGATTTCCTATACAAGTATTTGCTCACTGGTCTTCCATTATTTCTGGACAAATCTTCAGAGGGACTCCAGATTCCAAGTCTGGAGTAGGTCCAGTAGAACACGTTTCTGGACAGATCTTCAGTAAGGCTCCAGTAGTCGAGTCTGGAGCGAGTCCAGTACATCTGGACTAAATCTGGACCTAACAAATTCCCCCTATTTGTTTAGAAATAATGCAAGTGTTTTCAAGCTTAAATCTATACATTTTGTTTGCTTGAAAAACACAAGTTTTGACTTAGTCTAAAAATCTAAGTTACTGGAAAACACTTTATAGATCATGAGTGTTTTCAGTTTCATCATTTAAGTTCTAACTTAGACTAAATCTGATCATTTACTTATATGAATCAAAAATTGCAACTATTATTACATACATCAACTGATAAATAGTATACAATTTTCATAAAACAATAAATTTACAACAAGTAAATGATAAGAGTCAGGCCCTTCTTTTTGATGTCTGTCCTGGAGCATCTTCAGTAGCCTTTCTCTTTGGTGATGGAGAAGATGGTATTGATTCTGGCGATCTTATACCCATTGCAACTTCCATCTGTTGCTTTCTTCTCCATACCTTTTCAACTCTTTTCAGAAATGCTTTAACATCAGTCGACACCTCTGTCTTCCCCCTGAACGTTAAAGCGATTTCTTTCAGTTCACTCCATCCAAATGCTTGGACTGAAGTACTTTTCCTCTCATCAGTAAAGTTACCCTCCCTGGTCAACTTTACTTGAAACTTAGACATGCCTTCATGATCTTCAGCAAATTTGATCTCAGCACCAGTGATCCTTCTAGCATCAGCCCTGAAATTTAACATTTCATTGTATTTTTCTTTCAGCTTGGCTTGCTGGATCAATGCTTCAGTTTCCTTGGACACTCTCTTTTGCTCTACAGCAGATTGGAGTTCTTGACGATTGATTTTTCGAGAAGTGTCCAGGGGAATGAAATTGCTTACATCAGCATCTTTGATTGCTTTGATTTGTCTGGCAGTCAGTTTTGGTAAGCCAGTAAGTCGCTTCCTGTACTCTATCTCCAGAGCACCAGCGTTCTTTCTGGTCTTTTTCTGGAGGCTTACCAGTTCATCCTTCCTTTGTCTGATGAGTTCTGGTACACTCACGCCATAAATTATAGAATCATAGACCTGTTCTTCTTCGGCGTAGAATGAGCGTACATGAACATCATCTAATGCATTTAGGCATTGATGAACTCTGGGGTCATCCTTCATCTTTTTATACACTTCAATATTAATGCCTAACCTGCCAGCATTGTAAGAATCCAGAGTACCCATAGTTGCCATCTTCCTTTGATGGGCCAGCAGTTCATCTTTTTGATTTCTTTTGAAAATCTCTATCATGATGCATTCTTGTTCTAGCTTCTTGGATGTTTCATCATCAGCATCTTCAGCTATTTGCTCTTCCTCTCCAGATTCCATTTGTTGTTTTCCCTTAACTGACTTCAGAGTTGATGGAATATCTGGGAAGGACTCAAACTGGGGCTCACTGGCTTCAGTACCAGTAGCTTCTTCAGTTAGCCCGGCTTCAGTGCCATATGCTCTTTGTGCCAAGTGCTTCAGTGTTTGGTCACCAGACGACTTTTCCCCCTTGGAATGATCACCAGTCCTTGACTTGAGATCATTCCATAACTGTTCAAGCATAAGTCTGTCCAGTGCACCAAATGTTATACCTGCTTCTGGAGTTGTTTCAGTCACAACTTTCTTAAGTTCCTGCACTTCCTTTTGTACATTTGCAATTTCTTTAGGCAAGTGTTTTGGTAACTTTTCTTCCAGTAACCTGTCTACTTGGGGTAACACCCCATCTTGAATGGTACGAAGAACAGTCTCAGAAACTTCTTCACATAATTCTTTCAGCATATTGTTTCTGAACTTCCTTGTACATTCATCACTTATTGTACTAACAACTGCATCCTGGTTTAGTGTGGATCTAGTCTCCAGAGCACTGACCCTGGAAACCAAGTTCTGAACTTCGTCTTTCAGACCTGCCAGTTCACCAGTTACTGCAGTCTGAACAGAACTAACCAACCTTGTCTCTAGACCCTGGACTGCCACTTTGAAACTTTCAGTGTTGTTGTTTGTGGCCAGTACCAGTTCATCAAGCTTCTCAAATACAAGCTTCTCATTCCCAGCGAACAGATTCATCTCAGATGCAAGGTTATTTGATAATAATGATTTGAAGTCTGAAATAACCTGAGATGAAGTCTGGAGTGATCTCTCCAGGTCCGCCACCTTACTTAAAAGGCCTTGGACCTCAGCAGAAGATGAAGTGGAGAGACCACTGGGAGGTTCAAGAGTTGAAGGCAATCTGGTCATAAGAGGAACTTGTGCCCAGTCCTCTTCAGTTGCAGCTTTAGATGTTGCAACTGGTGACTCCGGCGCACGAGGTGGAGGTTGAGATTGTGAAGGTTGAGTGGTTGCTGGAGTGAAGTATTGAGTGTGTTCTGGAATTGAAGGTGGTGGTGGTGGTGGCATGTTTGATTGTGGTGGTGGCATTTCTGGTAGACTTTCTTCTTCTTGGACATCTTCACCCAGAAAATTCAAGTTTGCATCAAAACCTTCAGACATTGGGGAATCTACGTCATCCCATTCTGGAGCCATCCTAACTGTCTGTTCACCAGACTGTTCACCAGTCTCTACATTCACTTGTTCACCAGCCCCTACATTTAAGTCTATTTGAGCCTCTTGCTCACCAGAAATATGTTCATCAGTCTGAACATCCTGTTCAACTTCCTCAACAACTTGCTCAACAATCTGGTCATAAGAGGTACTTGTGCCCAGTCCTCTTCAGTTGCAGCTTTAGATGTTGCAACTGGTGACTCCGGCGCACGAGGTGGAGGTTGAGATTGTGAAGGTTGAGTGGTTGCTGGAGTGAAGTATTGAGTGTGTTCTGGAATTGAAGGTGGTGGTGGTGGTGGTATTTCTGGTAGACTTTCTTCTTCTTGGACATCTTCACCCAGAAAATTCAAGTTTGCATCAAAACCTTCAGACATTGGGGAATCTACGTCATCCCATTCTGGAGCCATCCTAACTGTCTGTTCACCAGACTGTTCACCAGTCTCTACATTCACTTGTTCACCAGCCCCTACATTTAAGTCTATTTGAGCCTCTTGCTCACCAAAAATATGTTCATCAGTCTGAACATCCTGTTCAACTTCCTCTACAACTTGCTCAACAATCTGGGCAACATTTTCAATTTGTTCATCAGTTACCTGCCCAACAACCTCTTGTATGTTCTCTTGTTCAAAAATTGGAGACCCATCCAAATTCATAACATCACCAGGATGTCTTTCAGGATTCACCTGAAGTCCTGCTCTCATCAGACGCCTATTAGTTCTAGGTCGTCTGGAAGGTTCAACAACTTCTGTACTTGACCTTCAGGAGCAACTTGTCTGATGGGTTGTACAGCTTCTATTATCTGTACATCTTGGTCTCCAGAGGCTCTTTCAACAGCTTGACCTCTATCTGGAGCCATTTCAGCTTCTTCCCTTTGGAAGGAAAGCATGGACTGAGGAATATCTACCTCGTCCAGTGGAGACCTGAGGTTGACCAAATCTCTCATATACTCACTCATAGAAAAGTGAGTAGTATCAAAATCATACTGGTCTCCAAGACCATTTTTAAACAGTAGTGAAAGGAAACGAATATAAGGAACAAAAGGTTTTCTTCCTTTCACTCTTAGACGCTCTACCAGGTCATCAAAAAGAATCTGGGCGAAGTCCACTCTAAGCCCAAACCATAAGCAGTAGGCAATCTGGAGATGGGTTTGATTTATCTGGTCTAACCCTCCAGAGCTGCCTCCCAGACATTCAACAATATGGGTGAAAAAGTATCTCCATGAGTCTGACAACTTGCTCATGTAGATAGTTCCTTTCCTGGATAGCTGGCCATGCTCATCCAAGATATCCGTGTGCCCCATCAGTCTGCACACTTCCCTTGTATTGATACCAGTGGGAAGTTCAATAGGCAACTCATTCTGTTCATGATAGTTTAACTGTAGAACAGACCTGAGTAGACTTGCAGTGAAACCAAGGGATCTGGTACCTCCCTTGAGAGTATAATTGATAGATGAAGTTTCATCATCAAATGTTGCAGTGTACCAGAATTCACAAAGGTACTCGTGGTACATCCTTCCTGGATTTAATGTTAACGTACCATATAATGGGCAAGAGAGAAAGAATGAGTTTAATCTCCCAATGATCGATTGGGCATTATGAACACTGGAAAGAGAGAGTCTTGCCATCCAGTTGTTCATATTTATTCTTATGGCATTTGCCTCAAGAGAGATATGAGGTGCCCTGTCAACATTTTCAGAAGGATTATATTCAGAGGCAAGCAGATTTTTAGGTGATCTTGACTGTCTAGGTGCCATTTAGAAAGAATAGATGAAGATGAACTTGAATAAATATAGGTTATGATGAAGAATTGATGAAGGAATTGAATGTAAATGGAGTAAATAAGAGAGATGATGATGATTGGAAAATGAATGAAGAAGTAAATGAAGGAATTTGAAAGATTTGGGAGTAAATATGTTCGAAGTAAATGCAAATGAAATTGAAAGTGGGTATATATAGGAGAAAGAATGTGGAACTCAAACGGTTTATTTGAAATTATCAAATAAAATTTTTGTCGATGTTCTGAGATCCGCATTAATTACATCACATCACACATAAATGTGTGACAGTTTACAGCCCACAAACATTAACAAGTTGCTCTTTTTCACTTCCCAAAGTAAAAATACCATCATTACGTTGAAAAATTTACATGCCACGTAGGATTAAAATATCTTCAAAAAGATTTGCTTACGTGGCACACACGATGACCAAGTATTTAGAAAATATTATGACATATTTCAGTGCATCTGGAGGTTGACTGGACACTCCAGTATCACTGGTGGATTAGTCCACTGAACATGTACTGATGGTACACTGGAGGGACACTCCAGTAAAGTACCAGTGAAAACCATTTTTGAAAGACTGGTAACCTCAAACTTGCACGTCAACTAATACAGACAAATGAGAGGGACACATTTACAAGGAGACATAAGTCACCTCAAACACGCACTTCAACCTGTCCAGTTACCAGTGAGAGGGACATATTTACAAATCACCAGTAATATTTTCTGAAGAGTTTGTCCAGTGAGAAAATAAATTAATAAATTCCCCCTGAACTATTTAAGAAAAAAATATCTTTCAAGTCTTTCCCTGGAATGTTGTTCCAGAAATCTAATAATGCAAAGATAGTACACAAAGGCGTTCAATATCTGAGCAGTCACCAGATTTAAGGGTTTAACATTCCCAACTCACCAACAAGATATTCAAAAGTTTTGACATCCAGAGGTTTGGTAAAAATGTCAGCGAGTTGTTTGTCAGTGGGAATAAAATGGAGTTCAATGTTGTTTTTCATAATATGATCACGAATAAAGTGATACCTGAGATCAATGTGCTTCGTTCTGGAGTGCATGACTGGATTGTTTGAGATAGCAATGGCAATGGTATTATCACAAAAGATTGGGGTCTTTGAATATTTAATACCATAATCAAGCAACTGGTTCTTCATCCAGAGTATCTGAGCACAACAACTGGCTGCAGATACGTATTCAGCTTCAGCAGTGGACAATGAAACTGAAGTTTGCTTCTTACTGGTCCAGCTGACCAGTTTGCCACCTAGGAAATGACATCCACCAGTAGTGGATTTCCTATCTATCTTACAACCTGCATGATCTGAATCTGAATAACCCATTAGATCCATGCCTGAGCCTTTGGGATACCAAAGACCTAGACTGGGGATACCTTTAAGGTACTTCAGTATGCGCTTACAGCAAGCATATGAGATTCCTTTGGATTAGACTGATATCTGGCACATAAACATGTTGAAAACATAATATCTGGTCTACTGGCAGTTAAATACATCAGTGAACCAACCATGCCTCTATAGACAGTGGTGTTCACTGGTTTTCCATCTGGATCGGAGTCCAGTGTCAGTGGTGCAGAAATTGGAGTTGGTTTAGATGGTGAAGAGTTCATATCAAATTTCTTTAAAAGATCTCTAACATATTTTTCCTGATTAATAAAGATGCCATCTTTGTTTTGTTTAATCTGGAGTCCAAGAAAATATGTTAATTCACCCATTAAACTCATCTCATATTCAGTTGACATTATTTTTGAAAATTTCTTGCACATGTTTTCATCAGTAGACCCAAAAATAATATCATCAACATAAAATTGTACCATTAACAGATTACCTTTTTCATGAAGAATAAATAAGGTATTGTCAATTGCACCTCGTTTGAAACCATTTTTCAACAAATGTTTAGTCAGAGTGTCATACCAGGCACGTGGGGCTTGTCTGAGGCCATAAAGCGCTTTGTCCAGACGATATACCCAATGTGGATGCTTTTCATCAACGAAACCTGGTGGTTGTCTGACATAAACTTCTTCTTCAAGCTTTCCATTCAAGAAAGCACTCTTTACATCCATCTGGTAGACCTTGAACTGATGATAAGCAGCGAATGCTAAGAATATTCTGATCGCTTCAAGTCTAGCCACTGGAGCAAATGATTCATCAAAGTCGACATCTGACTGGCAGTAATCTTGTGCTACCAGTCTGGCCTTGTTTCTGATTACGTGGCCATCTTCATCTACTTTGTTTCTGAAGACCCATCTTGTTCCAATTGGTTCTTTCTTTCCAACTGGGAAAGGAACCAGATACCAGACCTTGTTCCTTTCAAACTGGTGAAGCTCTTCTTGCATAGCAGTCACCCAGCTTGGATCTTCCATAGCCTCGTCAATCTTGTTTGGTTCCATCAAAGATAGAAAACTAACATATAAGCATTGATTACTGGAGGCTCTTCTGGTCTGAACTCCTCTACTAGAGTCACCTATGATCTGATCAATAGGATGAGCTTTTGTCCATCTGGAGTACTGACCAGGATTGTTACTGACAACAATATCAGTGCAAGAATTCAGTTGAGTCTCTTCTGGAGTTGCTTCTGGAGGAGGATCTTGCCAGACTACTTCAGTATCTTCATCTGAGTCATTTAAATCACGATTTGTATCATGAAATTCTTCATTTGAAGGCATTTCCTGAAGTACTGGTTCAGTTTGGAATTCTTCATAAGAAGACATTTCTGGTACATTCTCAACTGACACTGATACTGGGGGAGTAGTACGAACATCTGAACCAATATTAATTTCAGAGGGTAGTTTGAAAATAATAGAAGGATAGAATGGAGTACTACTGGAGTGTTTCTTTTTCTGAACAGGTTCCAGATCAGGATGACTGGAAACTGTGTCTTCTGAATCTTCTTTATTGTCGTTTATAGGATCAGATTCACAAAAGACAATTGGAGTTACTGGGGGAGTGTCAAGGGCTGGCTTCTTGTTGATTGCAGCATTTGATTCGTCAAATGTGACATGAATTGACTCATGGACCTTCTCCAGTCTCTTGTTGTAGACTCTGAAGGCCTTGCGAATGGCTGAATAGCCTAAGAAATACCCTTCATCATCTTTGGCATCAAATTTGCCTAACTGACTGGAGTCGTTCAGGATGTAAACTGGACATCCAAAAACGTGAAAATAACCAATATTTGGTTTTCTATTTTTTAAGACTTCATAGGCTGTCTTTTTGTGTCGCTTCACATACACTGACCGGTTCTGGGTGTGGCAAGCAGTAGCAATTGCTTCAGCCCAGAAACTGGTAGACAGACCAGATTCAGCAAGCATACTCCTGGCAGCTTCTATCAGCGTTCGATTCTTCCTTTCCACCACTCCATTCTGTTCTGGAGAGCGGGCTGATGAGAAATTCTGGGAGATGCCAGTGTCAGTACAGAATGACTCCAGAGTTGCATTCTGGAATTCTGTTCCATTGTCACTTCTTAACTGACACACTTTTCGACTGTACTTGAGCTCAATTTGCTTGATAAGACTGATGATTTCAGCAGCAGCTTCACTTTTAGACCTCAGAAAGATCACCCAACAATATCTGGAGAACTCATCTACAATCACCAGGGTGTATCTTTTACCAGCACGAGTCTGAACATTCACTAGACCAAAGAGGTCCATATGAAGCATATGAAGAGGTTCAGATATGCTGAAATTCTGTCTGGTCTTGAAACTGGTACGTTTTTGCTTACCCATCTCACATCCTGGACATGGCCTTTCCTTTTTGAAGGAAACTGAAGGTATCCCATCTGCAAGTTGTTTTCTGGACAACTTATTAATATTCTTGAAATTTAAATGGGATAACCTTTTGTGCCATAACCAGTTTGTGTCTTCATCAGCTTGAGTATAGAAACACTGCTCTGAAGGAGAGCTTTCCATATCCATCACGTACACATTCCCTTTTCTGGTAGCAATCAACACTACCTTCCAGTCCTTGTTGAATACGATACCCTGAGCAATATTGAATAGAAATTGATAGCCATCATCACACAGTTGGCTTACACTGATCAGGTTATATTTCAAACCATTCACAAATGCAACACGTCTGAACTTGACTTGTCCATTGTTCAGAACACCGTATCCCTCAGTATTTCCACAACCATCATTTCCAAAAGTAATGGAGGGTCTATCAGAAATGGTGAACTCCTCCAGCAGGGTCTTACATCCGGTCATCGTCCTGCCAGCAGCACTGTCAAGATACCAGATATATTTCTTTCGATCGCCCTGCACATACACCAGATATTATTAGTTAGATTTGGGAACCCATCGACTGATGGGTTCACTGGACCCTCCCTTATAGGTCCCTGGGGCAATCTGGTTTAGTTCACTTTCTTCAACAGTGGTCTTAGTTGAAAAGACCACTGGGGTTGATAGTTTTGAAACCTTTTTCTTTTTCTCAACTGGAGAAATAGATTTAACTTTCTTAGCAAAAGGTTTTGTATTTTGTCTAGGGCCAGATGAAGTACCCTCAATAAAGTTTAATCTTGCATTAAAACTTTGAGATTGACGAGTCAGTGTTTGAATCTGGCTCTCTAACCTGGACAAAATATTTTCTTCAGATGACACCTTAGCCTTTCCAGTCCTAGGCTTAGGTAGGGGATTGGTCTGAGGCAAAGGTTTATTCCGATAAACCTCTTTAACTGGAGCAGTCATCTAGAATGCTCCAGTCTTGACCTCTGGGGATTGAACTGGGTAAATATTAGTCTTGGGAGTTACAGGCTCATCATAAACAGTGGTGGGCCTGAACCCCTCTGGTAATCGATCGATTACTGGTATTAATGATGCTACATGAGTATTTCCATCTAAGTATGCACGTTTTTGAGCAGGAAATTGATTTACTCCAGCATCATATGGCTTTTGGTTTCTAGCCATGATTTAATTACCAGTTTTTCTTTCTCTAAAATGACTTCAAGATCTTGTTTTTCTTGAATCAATTGTTCAGTTACCAGAACCTGGGCTTGAAATGCCAGTTCAATGTCTTGAAGTTCTTTTAATTTTGATTTTAAGACGGTTATTTCAGAAAAATCTGTTTCTAGACCATTTACACAATCAGATCTAACAGTTTCTACAAATATCAAATCAGAATTAAGAGCTTCAGCAATGTCCAGTTTTAATTCTTGGTCAGTTGCACAATCATAATCACTAACCTTTTTAATAACAATGTCTACCCATCGTCCAGATGTGATATCTTCCTTCACCAGGTGCTCATCGTCTGCCAGAGCCATGTAACAGCAATCTCTTTCTTCTTCTTCATCAGCAGATGATTCATCAGAAGGAACCCACTTCTCTTCAGTTGTTGCAATCATGCACTTATTATTGTTTTCAATTTGTTGTGCCATGAGAGCAATCTGGGCCTTAAGCTTTTTATATTTCAGTTTATAGCTATCATCAGGCTTATTACTTGAAGAGAATGGACCAGGCTTGGATACAAACTGGTTGGACCTACAATCTTTCATGAAATGACCCTTTTTGCCACACTTAAAGCATGTCAAATTGGTCTTATCAGTTGAAGAACTGGATGCAAATTGTCCAGATGGCCTATTTGCTCTTGCTTTGAAACGGTTAAACGTTTTAGCAATCATTGCAATAAGGTCATCATCTTCAGTTTCATCACAACAGTCTGGAGAGATTTGACTGGACTCTCCAGAATCCATGAGTTCAGACACCATCTTCTTCATAGAAAATACATTCTCAGAAGATATCAGTGCTGTACTTTGTGGTTCAGTATAACTAACCACATTAGGACTACTGGAGGCATGGTTAAAAGCATCTTGTTCTGCCACCACTCTCTGGGCTTGATTTTCTTCAGTGTACCTGAAAGCTCCATATAAAGTTGAGAGAGTGTGTGTGTGCAGAGTTTTACCTTGTCGTAAGACCAGGATCATGTGAGACCATTTGGTGGGTAGAATATCACAAAATTTCTCCAGAAGTATATCCTTGTCCTTCTCAACCCCAAGACCTCTCAACTGGTTTATGATACTCATAAATCTAGTGTAAGTACCAGTGAGAGACTCATTAGGCTGAGCAAAAAATGACTCATACCTCTTGTTTAAGGAGACCTTTCTGGTGACAATGGTGTCATCTCCTCCTTCATGCTGGTTTAAAAGTTCATCCCACATGGTTTTAGCACTAGGAAAAAGAACTAGTGTGGGGATTAGGGTTTCTGGAACGGCCCCGAGGATCATGTTTTTGAGAAGGGTGTCTAGATTCACCAATCTCCTCTCCTCTTCAGACCAATGTTCCTCCCTCTTTTCCCTTCCTCTTCTAGATCCAGAAGGATCAAGAAGGGGATTCAGATGTGATGTAGGGACATAAGGACCTTCATTTAAAATTTTCATCATGTTCCTCTCAATACCAGTGATATGCAAAACCATCCTAGCCTTCCACGTACCAAATTCATCACTGTTCCCACTGAATTTAGGAACAGGATTATTTAAGTAGTGCACATGCACGTGTGGAGAAGCAGGAGTATGAGGAGGAGGTGGATTAGTGTTATTAACAATAGGTGGTTCATTTTGATCATTAATATTAGCATTAGGATCGGGACCAAGATTAAAACTTCCTTGTGTATTTTCTTGGTTAGCCATCAAAGAAACAGATCTAGGCAATGTTTAGCCTTCTGCTCTGATACCAAATGTGAGTCCCTTAAGTTCGATGGTTAACCAGGAAAGTGTAAAATACAACAAGTCTAATAATCACTAGAATGGACTAGTATTACTTGTAAATAAATGCAAGAATATATAAACAAAGTAATACAAGACTTAAATCAATAAACAAGTAAAGTGGAACATTATGTATTTTTCAATTGTGTATTTTATTTATGATGTTAAATAAAATACAAGGTTGTGCGGAATCAAGATAATACAAATAAGTATGTATCCTAACAACCTATGAATTACAAATGATCTATATTTGTCAAATAACTCTTTTGGATCGAGATACTTAAAGTTGTGAAGTATCCCAGTTTAAGATCGAGAGTATTTGGACAAATTCACTTAAATGCAAAATGTATGCTTAAAAGTATTTTTCTCAAGGAAATGACTTTGTATTTATAGGCAACAAAATTCACCAGTGAATTTTGTGCCGTACAAATATGGTTGCATGCATTTAATGATCCGACAAGAACATTAAATGTATTGGATAAGGAATAAGGATAAAGTCACATCAAATGACTTTGTATCCTTTTATCCAACCACCTTTACACACGTATACTTTGGTAAAGAACAAGTGGAATGTTCTTTGGAAAGTGTGTAAAGGCAAAAGTCAATTACTCGATATCAGTGTTCAGACTTGTAGGGTCTAGAACACTAACAATCCTCCAGTGTACAGATCTGGTAAGACTTCCAGTGGACTCCGCCATTTGTAAGTCTTCTTTATTCTGACTTCAGTCTTTGACTTCAGTGAGAATGTCTTCAGTAGAGTTGATCAGGACTGGGGTGAAGTCCAGTGAGCTAATCTGGAGAATACTCCAGATTTCCTATACAAGTATTTGCTCACTGGTCTTCCATTATTTCTGGACAAATCTTCAGAGGTACTCCAGATTCCAAGTCTGGAGTAGGTCCAGTAGAACACGTTTCTGGACAGATCTTCAGTAAGGCTCCAGTAGTCGAGTCTGGAGCGAGTCCAGTACATCTGGACTAAATCTGGACCTAACAGGTTATTTGTTGGCGGTTCCCCGAAGGTAGGGTTCGTGCCTCTTTACGCCAATCAAATGTATGTGAGTTATAGCCGATTGTGATCGTGCTAATGAATGAGTTTTCCTTCTCCTTTTATAGGAGAGCAATTCAAGCCTCTTTAGGGATTCCCTAAGTCTTCGACATTAAGAGTCCGAGAGGATTCTTTCCTCCTTTATCGTATATAAGGGATATGATCAAGTCCTAATATTTCAGGGATGTGTATCTTGCTTCTGCTTGGTCATTGCAGGTTGTGAGAGGCTTCGGGACGAGAGAGTCACTGTCCCGCAGTATATTGGAATGTTATCAATATGTGAGTATATTGTTGTAGGGCGGTGGAGCATCTCTCAGAGAGAGGAGATTTGGTGTTCGACGTTCCGTTACCGTGTCTGAATGAGGATCCTACTCCATCTGCTCAAGGTAATCCAGGGGTAAGAAGAAGGTGGGAAGTGAAGATTCAAGTCGCAGTTCAGTGCGTGATACGTTGTCAAGTTACACGGCCGAAAAGGCGAGTCTACTGAAGGAGCGATTTGAGGTCCAAAAGAAGAAAGACGAAGAGTATTTCAAGTTTCTTGAAGGCGAGGACCTCAACCGGGATATGAAGTTTGTTATGGATCCACACGATAATATCCCCGGCCCGGCATTCAAAGAATTCATCAACAAAAAACGCGAGATATGCGCGAAACACGGTTGGCCGCGTAGTTTGTAGGATTTAATTTAATAATTTGTCAACGAACTTGTTTAATTTGTGTAATGTTTTTAATTTCTTTAATAATTTATGTAATGGGTTTGGTTTAATTTTAAGTTTTTAAATAAAAGGGCTAATTGGTTGTAAAGGTACCATACTCGTCGACTTTTCCTATGTAAAGTATCAGCCATAAAAACCGTCTAATCTAATGATAAACAGTGTAATATATTCTTAATTAGGGGATTAAAAATACCACCTGCCACATATGGCTGTTTTCTCCTACCTGGCTTGCCACATAACCCTCACAATCACATTATTTTATTGTTATATGTATAAAAGAATATATTGTCGACGATCTAAAAAATATTGTCGATGATCTCAAACATAAAAAGAAATCTCAAACATAAAAAGAAATGTATATGAACATGCTACTCAAATTCATCATCCTTATCATGTATTCTCACTATATCAAAGCAACTCAATTATATGTAACTTCAACATCAGCATATCCATGTAACACCCGTTTCGTAAAAATATGGATTTCCAAAATTTTCGCCTAACGGCGTCAATAAAGCGGAAACAGTTTATTAAAAACCTCAACCAATGAAAACAGTTGAGAAACATAGTGGTGTTACTAATAGCATCAAATCAGTAATAAAAGAAATCCATAAGATTGCCCAACATAAAGAAACCATAACATAGTCATTACAATAGTTCCATAAAGGAAATCATTAACATTAAGTCTATGCGAAGTTATTGGGTAAACTAAAGCCATCTTGATCATCTACCATCTCTCGCCAAAGCTTCACACGACATCTCACTGCTTAACCTGAGGGGTGTCAACACATAGAAGAAACAAGTGTTAGCTATAAAGCTAAGTAAGATAACACCAGGTTTAAGCAAAACATTTCATCCATTAAACACGTCACTTTAAAACATTACGTCATTTGATTTAGGCATTTATATCACCACATAACGTATCCATATCACATATAAGCATAGAGTCTATGACCCTAAGTGTGCCTAATCAATTTCGTCATTTCATCTCATCTCATTAGGTTGTGACTAGGTCACCGTTAAGTTGTAACCGAAGTTACCGTTAAGGAAAGACAATGTCGATCCATGAGTAGCACGTTATGTTCATAACATTAGGTGGGTCATCAGGCCACCCGAACTACTCGCCACATATGACTTGTTGCAAGGAGCCACCCGAGCAACCATTTTAACGTACCCTCCCACATACGGGCACTACGTACTCTCCCACATGCGAGCACGACGTACTCTCCCACATACGAGCACAGTTTATACGTACCTATTACCACAGCCAGGCACGGGTTATGCATAACTCTTACGTCTAATTAGCTCGAGCATTTACCACGTTTAGTTTAGGTTTCCACATTAATCCTAAACTAATCCACATCTATCATCTTTTCACGTTAGGGCCCTTAAAACGTGCACGTGTCATGGCAACCTAAAAAGGTCTAGTGTTCTAGATGAACAAGCCACATATACATGCACATATCATCATTACACCATATCATTAACCACCATTCATCATAACACATCATATCGTTAAACATATCATCACATATCATATCATAAACGTATTTACGGGGAAGCATTTTAGGCATAGGCATCGTCATCTTTAATCCCCGAATACCTCCCATATCAACCCAACCACAATATAGGTTATACATTACCGTTATGGAGGTTATAGTTTACAAACCATTTTCGTTGCACCCTCAGCGTGACAAAAGTAGTGTATCTTACCTGATAGTAGTATGTGCGCGCAAACAAAAGCTAACAGTGCTTAATAGTAATCCCCGACACCTATCGTTCATTAACATATGAAATATAAGTCATTTGGGACCTTAAATGGACTTTAAAAACAAACTTAGTTTTGTTCTTACGAACTTAATTCCAGAAAACGAACTTAACTCTTCAAAAACGAATTTAGAAGTCCAAAACGAATTTAAACCCCATTCTGTATAAAACGAACTTAAGACTTGCTTAGACCAAACGAACTTAGCTTTAATTTAAATCCTTCAAACGAATTTAGAAGACCATAAACGAATTTAACTCAAACGAATTTAGCTCAAACGAATTTAACTCAAACGAATTTAGCTCAAACGAATTTAGCTCAAACGAATTTAACTCAAACGAATTTAGCTCAAACGAATTTAACTCAAACGAATTTAACTCAAACGAATTTAGCAGTCCAAAACGAATTTAGAAGTCCAAAACGAATTTAGAAGTCCAAAACGAATTTAGAAGTCCAAAACGAATTTAGAAGTCCAAAACGAATTTAGAAGTCCAAAACGAATTTAGAAGTCCAAAACGAATTTATGCCAAAACGAATTTAGCTAAGGCAAAACGATTTTAAGCTATGTTTCAAGCCAAACGAATTTAGAAGTCCAAAACGAATTTAAACCCCATTCTGTATAAAACGAACTTAAGACTTGCTTAGACCAAACGAACTTAGCTTTAATTTAAATCCTTCAAACGAATTTAGAAGACCATAAACGAATTTAACTCAAACGAATTTAGCTCAAACGAATTTAACTCAAACGAATTTAGCTCAAACGAATTTAGCTCAAACGAATTTAACTCAAACGAATTTAGCTCAAACGAATTTAACTCAAACGAATTTAACTCAAACGGTTTTAAGCAACATCAAACGAATTTAGCTAAGGCAAAACGATTTTAAGCTATGTTTCAAGCCAAACGAATTTAGAAGTCCAAAACGAATTTAAACCCCATTCTGTATAAAACGAACTTAAGACTTGCTTAGACCAAACGAACTTAGCTTTAATTTAAACATCAAACGAATTTAGTTTCATTTTATGTCAAACGAACATAACCTTCTTTGAACTTCAAACGAAATTCTCCTTCTTTATTTGACAAACGAATTTGGGCTTCTAAAAGACATCAAACTTCGTATACCAAACGAATTTAGCTAAGGCAAAACGATTTTAAGCTATGTTTCAAGCCAAACGAATTTAGAAGTCCAAAACGAATTTAAACCCCATTCTGTATAAAACGAACTTAAGACTTGCTTAGACCAAACGAACTTAGCTTTAATTTAAATCCTTCAAACGAATTTAGGCTGGGCAAAACGAACTTTAAGTTCGTTCGAACCATAGCTGAAAACAGGAACGAATTTGAGATCATATTTTGACCAGAACTTACAAAACGACTTTGTTCTTCGATTTTCCAGAAATCAATCGTCTTAGGCTTCACCCGAAACATGTTTTTTTGACATATATAAACCACTTTTGATCATAATAATCGATTACAAACTCGTTTGATGTCGTTTTGATCGTTAATTTGCTTAAACATAATATAAACCCTAATTTATTAAAAGTCTCTTTCAAAATCAGATTTAATCCTTTATAAAACATCATTAGATCTGAAAATATAGCCAATAAAACATTGATTACCTGTAGAAACGATAGCCAATTCAATTCAATACAAAAACACTTGATTTGATTAACCAAAACTTGGAGATCTTGCTTTAGAAATCAAAAGAGAATTAGAGAGGCTGATGAATGTGTTCTAATTAAGTTTGAGGCTGCCAAATTAACCTAGATTAGGCTAATCCCTTTCTTAACCCGTTTTTAACTTTTCACCATTGGCAAAACTAGTCCCTGGACTTCATATTGACTTTATTTCACTTAAAACACCTATTGGGGATACATATAACACACCAAAGCACTTTCGCACACTACAAAGGCCTTTTACACATCATTTAATCCACTTTATTGTCACTCATTAAAGATAAATAAATCTCACATATAGGGCACATAAACATATAAGCACACATTTTATCACATATCAAATCACGGACTTAGAATTTGACCTAACGACGTTAGTCAACATAAACGATTAAGTTTTGGGATGTTACATCAGATTCACAAAATTTGACTAAACAATTTCTTTATCACAAATAACATCACTATTTGGAGGTAAGAATGGAAAGAAACTAAATACCCAAATCATCATCACCGTCATCATATCTGGATTTGGTTCCATACAAGTGTATTGTGTAATATCAATCAAACACACTAGACACACTACTAATACATACATACAATCAATCAAATATAAAAATAATATCTATATTTCATCGGAATCTGAAGGTGATGGGGGCGGTACCGGACATCCACCGGATTCTGGAGGTGATTGGGTGGCGCCGGTTAGTTCTTTGAAGAACTTTTAATGAAAAAAAAAATACATTACCCAGATCTGCCGCCGTTGCTGCTTCTTTCGCCGTCGTTGATTTCGCCGTCACCAGAATCATGATGGTGGTGGGGAATGAGATGGTTGGATCTCTATGGTGGCGATGGGGGTGGCTGTATCACACCGCCTTCCTCGGCTACGCTGCCGCCGCAGACAACAACGACAACAAAGCCACCGGATATTTTGCATCAAAAATTTGATTCTTGATTCTTGATGATTGTTGATGGCGGTGAGTGGAAACGCCTCGGGAACGGATTGTTAGAAAAAATTCCGGCGTAGTATGGGCGGCACCTGGCGGCGCGTGGAGAAATTAGGGTGGTCGATTTTTAGGGGTTGAGTCGGATGTGTTTTCCGACAATGATGGTGATGGCGGTGAGCACACCTTAAAGATTGTGGTTGCAGTTATTGTTGGATAGAACTCGCCGGAATTGTTGCCGGGAAAATCAGATCTTGGATCTGATACATGTATAGATAGATAGAAGATATATACATTTGAAAGCAGACATATACAATCTTATAACCTTTACGTACTTATTCTGATATAGATAGAGATATACATAGAATTGTATATATAAATTAAGATTGAAGTTGCTTTTGGACTATAGAGATACATACATACATGAATAAATGAATATGATATAGCAGAATATTAGAAATTAGGATTTAATAAAATATATAAATAAAAATAGAGGTGATATGGGTACCTACATGGCAATATAGTCAATGGTCAAATAAAAAACACATACAATACTGCTGCCACATGTGTTTTGAAAAACCAGATGGTGGTTTTTGACTTTTTGTCATCACAATAGGTGGAATTTACACACACTGGTATTATATTAGAGGGAGTTTTTGGTTTGTACTTATAATAGTAAAAGTTGACGAGTATGGTACTTTTAGAACTAATTAGCCCTAAATAAAATAAAAATAAAATTGTAGTGAGTGGTGGCAATGCTAACAAAATTTAGGTGAGTGGTGAATTTGAGGTGACATAAGAGGATTAGTTGGAAGTGAGTGGCGGATAAAGGTGATGCCAACACCCTTAAGATGGTGTAGGTGTAGTGACAAATTGTACATGATGTCTCATCGAAAATCGTTTGTCAACTGAAAGTCAATTTGGGTTTATAAAGGAGTTGGTGGACCATAATGAATACCCTCAAGTAATTAACGAGTCATTGTCAATAGGGATTGCTTTTCAATCGAAATATCAACATTATTATGAGGTGAAAAGCGCATTAGATTTTATAAAAAACACACTTTTTTACGTCCACAACACTTTATATAGACCTCATCACCTCAGCGATGATGAAAGAGATATGTACAAGTGTACAACCCCAGAGAAGTGAACTTAAAAAAACTATGGAGATAATCATTAGGATGGTGGCGGAGTCAATAAGAAATGATTAGCTGGTGGTCGCTTTTGAGAGAGTCTTCAGGTTTAATGGCGCTATAATTTGGGACATGTATCAGCACTATGTAATGCTCTATTTTTGGAGTTGGGGCGAGTATTCCAATCAAAGCAGACTTGCACAAGGCCACTGGGGCTGACGCTTGAGTCCAAGTGGCCAGGGAATTATGGCGTGATCAAGAATGCTATCTTTTAAGTACTCGGCAATGATTCGCTAACTTTGATCATCTAGGCAGAGAACGTTTCCACTATATATACCTAGCCAAAATGGAACTAGTTTTTGATTTTCTCAAATCATTGTAATTGGTATATTGTTGACCAACCAAAGTTTCACATGTATGCGAAATCTGAGATTATAACTTTTCTTGATTAATGAAAAATAGTTAAATGCATAGGTTTAGATCCCTATAACGCACTGCTACAGATATAAATTGAAATATACGGAGTATGTTGTTTTGACATTAGTTTTTACAGAATTTGTCTATAAAACAAGAAAAGAAAATGTAGTTGTGTTAAATGTAATATGATGAGAAACGCATAGAAAAGTGAGAAAACTTTTTTCTTTTACATGGTTAGACTGTATGGAGTGGGGGGATAAACCACCCGGCGCCGCCCCTTGCCGCCTCACCGCCGCCCGTTACACCGCCTCGAGGGGCGGCAAACGTAAAAAAAAAAAGCCTCCCGATCAATATTCATCGCCTCTTTGCCACGCGAATTTCAAAATTTTTTGAACGTTACTAGCCGTTTCATGGCTTTTGTTTTTTTTTTTATTTTTTAATTAAACCTTTATAAATACTACATACTTACCCCTCATTTTTATACTTCTATCTTCCTTTTTTCTCTCTATATTTCTCAAATTCACTCATTTTACCTCTCTACAATCAAATGGCTTGGACTCGGTCCGAAGAAATAAGTTTGGCACGAGCTTGGGTCGAGGTGTCAGACGACCCGTTGTGCACTAACTATCAAAAGGAACGTACGTTCTGGTCGAGAGTGACCCATCTTTTCCTCGCTTATGAAAACCAATCGTCGACATATCGAAATTCAGATGCGGTGGCCGCTAAATGGCACCGCATGCGCAAAAACATTTACGATTTCGATACGATGTTCTACCGTGTGAACGCGGGTCACAACGATCAACATGGTGCAATGGTTGACAAAACTATGGCCGAGTACGCGAAGGTATCTCCAACCAGTTTTCATCACGTAGAGGAGTGGGAAATGGTCCGCTACAATATGAAGTTTAGAAAAATTTAATCATTTATGTCAGAGGCGGTAGCAGGAAAAAATCTCGGAGGGGGCAAAATTAAAAAATTAATGAAATATAAATCTAAAAGGGGGCAAAATGTTGAAAACCTATAGAAATTTTTTTGAAATCCATGAAAAATTTAAAATTACATAACAAAATTTAAATTTTGAAGGGGGCATTAGCCCCCCTTGCCCCCACTTTGGGCACGCCCCTGGTTTATGTTGTAATGTTTGGAATAATTGATTAGTTGTATTGTGTGATGTTTGAAATAATTTTTAGTTGTATTGTGTGATGTTTTATAAGTTTGTAATGTTTGGAATAAGTTTTATTTTATAAAAGTTGTTAAAAATAAATAAATAAATATATTCAAAGTTGCCCCAAGGGAGCCCCAAAGAGGTGCCTCACTCCAAGAAAAAGGAGGGGCATCTCCTTGGGAGGGGCACCGCCACATGGGGGAAGTCGCCCCCATGTAAGGTGCCCCAATGCCCCCTCACTCCTCATAGTCTTATAAAATCATTTAACCACTATCTTCCTCTTTCACGACAAAAACTTACGTACTTACAAACTTTTTTTTAAAGTTAGTTTCGATTTAGACGTGCTGGAGACAATTTTAACCAGCGATTTGCTGGACCTCCAACCTCCTCCTCATGGAAAATACCTTGAGATGAGAAACTCAAGACTCGAACCCGAGACCTTGGGAAAACTCACCTCCGGGGCCCACATAGTGGATTTTAGAAGATACCTCTGGCCAACCCACCTAAGTGAAGTTGTTAAATAATATGTTACAAATTTGCGTTAATTAGAGTTGAATATAATCGATATATATAACTTGATCAATTATAATTTATAAATCATGTTATACGCTTTCATACTACATTATCTCGTCCTTAAACTTGGTTATAGTTACTGGTTTACGTTGTTATTTTAATGTGTTGTGTTCTTATGAGAGCCCGATTATAACTTTAACAAAGAGAATGGAAATAAAGCTTAACTTGAAATCCCTTCTATGTCGGATGAATCTGATCGATTTTTTGTGATTGAGTAACTATAAGAAGACTTAATGAAGGTTTTTGCTAAACTAACAAAAACATATATACCAAATTATAATCATACCCAACTCTTTTACTTGCACAAACACTACATCACAAGCAGTAAATTTGCCCAAACTTTTGACCTCCGTATAAAAGGCTACAGCAGTGAAAAAACTAACAATGGTGAAAAAGTAAATGGGCATGATTTAATTTGCAAGATCCGAGAATGTACGAACTGGGGTCTTTATAGCTATGGACAACAGCTTCATTGCTACGTTTTGAGATCTGGGTTCACTTTGGATGTCTATGTTTCAGCTGCATTGATCAATTTTTATGTTAAATTTGATCTAGTAGAAAATGCACATCAGCTGTTGATGAAATTTCTGAACCAGGATTAGTTGCTTGGAACTCGTTGATTTTCGGGTATATTCATTCGGGTATTTTTGGTAAGGCTGTAAGTTTGTTTGTTAAGCTAGAAAGTTCGAGTCTTTGTTTGGATTCGTACATGTTTACTGTTATTAATACACATTTTTGGCAGGGGTATCTCGACTATATACAAGCTAAGCTTAAGCCGTGGAGCTTAGACCTTTGGAGCCCTAACCTAGTACAAAACCAACATCACCACCACCACGTCCCAAAAAATCGACAAGCTAATGTTGATAGAGTGTTGCTCAATTAGCAGATTTGATTTGGTCATCATACTCTTTTTGCGGCAGACTCAGTATCTAGTTTTCCAGAATCCAGTTGATCAAATGTTAGGGGGGGAGGGGAGTGGGGTCGGTAAACCTCATCACCGATCGACGACGGGCGGTAACACCGCCGCCGCCCAAACATCGATAGAGATAATGGGTTTTACGGTAAAGTTCACCGAAGGGAAAGAAAAGGGGGAAGAGAGGTGATTGGCTTGAGAAAACACGTGGGGCCCTATTTCGACCGCTTCCCATTAAAAAACAAAAAAAAAATTGCATGTATTCACAAGAATGAATAGAACAGTAACAACATATTTAATATATAGAGTAAATTACACTTTTCGTCCCTAAACTTTACACGTTTTTCACTTTTTGTTCCTAAAGTTTAGAAATTACAATTTTGACCCTAAACTTGTCCAATTTTTTCAATAAACGTCCTTTTGTCATACGGTGTTAAAATTTGGCCGTTAACCAGCCCTCGTGCCATACACGTGAGGGTACATCCGTCTTTTCCTCTTTCCCGCCCACTAAAAAAACCCAACCCCCAATATCCCTCCCTTTATTCCATTTATTTATCACATTTCATCCCTTTTCTTCACAAAACACACACACACACACAAAGAAACATACACAGGCGATTACACACACAAACACACTCTATTGAAATCGTAAAAAATGGCGGGAGATGAAGATAATCCACACCATATACGTCAACCAGATTTCGATATTGTTCTTCACAAGCAGCTTTATGGTAATTTTATTTAATTTTTTTTAAAAATAAAGTTAGGGTTTTGAAATTATATATATATATAACAATTAGTGTAATTTTTCTTTTCTTTTCTTTGTCAGATATGTACCCCGAATTTTTCTCCATGGAAATTAATCATGGGGGCTGTTTTACTGATTATCCTCAAAGAAGATACGTGGATGGACACAAGGTAATAGCTGATTGGCAAAAATACGAAACTTATACAATTTCAAATATTAGAGAAGTTATTGATAGCCTTGGTTATGATCCTATGAGTTTTATGTATTACCATTTTAAGAAACCTGGTGAGACTTTAGATTCAGGGTTAGTTTAATTAGCCAGGATGATATGGATTTAATGATGAAGCATGCAAAAAGAACTAGGTTCATAGAAGTTTATGTTGAACATGGTAAAAGTACTTTGAATGAACCCAGAACCCCTATTCATACTGGTGGTATAGTGTATGAGAAAGGTGAGTCAAGTAGAAAGTTGTTTGAGCAGAATGATGATTTGGTTGAGCATCCTAGTTGGATAGAATTAGAATGTCATGTGAATGATGTAATGGGTAATGAGGATGACTTGCATGGTAATGGGGATGAATTACAGGGTAATGAGGATGAATTAGAGGTAATGGGGATGAACTAGAGGGTAATGGCAGTAAAGGTAAAGGTAAAGCTAATGCTAATGAAACAGATGAACCAACAATAGAAGAGTTGTTTGATGTAGACATGGGTGACAAGGTGCATGATGTAGAAGTTGATATGTCTCACTTCAAGGGAAAATTTGATAGGTATGATGTGAATTGGGTTGGGAAAGGAGTAGAGTCTGCTGTTGGTGAGCTACATGTGGGTGATGAGGTTCTAGGTATAGATTTTGATGAGTATGATAGTGGTGTGGGTTCTGGTGAAGATGAGGTTATAAGGAAGCAGAAAATTAGAAACTTGAAACTAGAGTATAATTCAACAAGTGAGAGATATATCACACCTCCTTTTCATCGTGGGCAGTCTTTTAAAGATAGAAAGGAAATCAAAACCTTGCTGAAAAATCTTGTAGTTGAGACTAGAAGGGTCAACAGAAGAGGGGGTCCAATCAAAAGAGGGGGTCAAAGGGTCAACAGAAGGTGATACAAGTGAGGACAAAAAAGTAAAAAAACTCACATGCCCATGGACCCTACTTGTCTCCAAACCAGATAAAGATACCAACTGGGTGGTTAGAACAATGAATGAGGAGCACAAATGCCTAAGAACCAGAGATCTCACACAAGCCAATTCTACCTTTTTATCAGAGCATGTGAGTGACATAGTTAGATTAAATCCAGAAATTTCTGGTGAAGCACTTCAAGATCTTTTACAACAGAGATTTCAAATTAGCATTAGCAGGATGTCAGCATACAGAGCTAAAGAAAAGGCACAGAATAAGTTAAGGGGGGATTTTCATGAGCAGTATGGTTTGTTGAGGGATTACATAATGGAATTGAAGCAAAAGAATCCAAATACAACTGTCAAATTAGCATTTGCATACCAATCTGTGAATCCTGCTTCTACAACTAGAGTGTTTCAGAGGATTTATGTTTGTCTGGGGTCATTAAAAAAAGGATTTAAGGAATTAGGGAGGGAAATAATTGGTTTAGATGGGGCATTCATGAAAGGTCCATATCCTGGTCAGCTTTTGACTGCAGTTAGTGTGGATGGAAACAATGGGATATACCCTGTGGCATATGCACTTGTTGAAAGTGAATGCAGAAATTCATGGGAATGGTTCTTGGAATGTCTTGGAGATGATCTAGAATTGCCACACAATGCCAATTTCACCTTCATTTCTGATAGACAGAAGGTACATTGGTTATATCTTTTGCAATTTTATTAATTATTTAATTGTTATTTTATTATTTTAATTAATCAATTATTGGTTATTGTTAAAGGGGATCCTGCAAGCTATCAACAATTTGTTCCCTAGTGCTGAACACAGATTATGTTTGAAGCATATCCATGAGAATTTGAAGACAAGGTTTAGAGGATGTGGGTTAAGGGATCATCTCTGGTTTGCAGCAACCAGGACAACAGTTGTGGAATTTGAGAGGGCAATGGAGGAAATTAGGCAGCAAGATTCAGGGGTTTATGAGTGGTTAAGAGCAATTCCAACATCCTCATGGTCAAGAGCTCACTTTTCAGGTATGCATTTTAACTTAATTAGTGTTCAAAGTATGATATTGATAGTTTATATGCACATATTCATGCATTTTAACTTAATTAGTGGTCAAAGTATGATATTGATAGTTTATATGCAGATTTTCATGCATTTTAACTTAATTATATTCTATGAGTCAAAATTAGTGGTCAAAGTATGATATTGATAGTTTATATGCACATATTCATGCATTTTAACTTAATTAGTGGTCAAAGTATGATATTGATAGTTTATATGCACATATTCATGCATTTTAACTTAATTAGTGGTCAAAGTATGATATTGATAGTTTATATGCAGATTTTCATGCATTTTAACTTAATTAGTGGTCAAAGTATCTTATTGCTAGTTTATATACACAGGTAGAGCAAAATGTGAAATACTTTTGAACAACATATGTGAGTCATTCAATAGTAAGCTGGTCAAAGGTAGAGACAAACCTATAATAAGTTGTTTGGAGTTTGTAAGGGAATATTTAATGAAAAGGATATGTGTGGTTCAAGGAGTCATAGATGTTTGTAAGGGTCCACTTACCCCAACTGCAACCCAAATTCTTGAGGTAAATAAGGAAGCAGCTGAAAAGTACACAGTCATTTTCAATGGCACAGATAAGTATCAAGTGACAGGCCCATGGAATGATCAGTGTGTGGTAAATATGGGTACAAGAACATGTTCTTGTAGGAAGTGGGAATTGACAGGCATACCTTGTAAGCATGCAGTGGCAGCCATGAACAACATGCACAAGTATGGGTTTGATGTAGGAATACCTGAGGACTGGGTACACACTGCATACACTCTTGAGACTTGGAACCAAGTTTATTCAAACAAGATTGAACCCATTGTTGGTGCAACTTACTGGCCTGTTAGTGACTCCACCATCAAAATATTGCCTCCTTACCACCACACTCAAGTTGGGAGGCCAAAGAAGAAGAGAAAGAGAGGAGCATTTGAGAATAACCAACCAATTGTCAAGGGATGTAAGCTGTCCAAGAAAGGAAGAAGCATTACTTGTGGAAAATGCAAACAAAAGGGTCATAATGCCAGGAATTGCAAAGGTCAATCAATTTCTAATTCTGTATTGTTAATATTGATCAAAGTTTGCAAAGGTCAATCATTTATAATTCTGTATTTTTGTTTCCTAAAGGCCAAGAACTAGTCAACCAACTGAGCCACATCAAAGGCACATCAACCAAGTCAACCAAGGTAGGGACTTTTGTGTTAATAATGTACAACTTATGCAATATTTAATCCTGTATTTTTGTTTCTCAAAGGCCAAAACCTAGTCAAGCAAGTGAGCCACATCAAACAAATCAAACAAGTCAACCAACTGAGCCTACACATTCAAGCCAGCCTGGCAGTCCACCAAGGAGGCACCAGACTGAATCAGTTAGGGGTCCAAGTCCAGTTGTTAGCCCAGAAGGAAAGAGGTACATGGTCACAAAATGTTTCTCAGGGAAGAAAGTTTCAAAAAAGGCAGCCAACTATGGTTCTGCATCTATGGTTCTGCATCTATGGTTCTGCATCTATGGTTCTGCATCTATGGTTCTGCATCTATGGTTCTGCATCTATGGTTCTGCATCTATGGTTCTGCATCTATGGTTCTGCATCTATGGTTCTGCATCTATGGTTCTGCATCTATGGTTCTGCATCTATGGTTCTGCATCTATGGTTCTGCATCTATGGTTCTGCATCTATGGTTCTGCATCTATGGTTCTGCATCTATGGTTCTGCATCTATGGTTCTGCATCTATGGTTCTGCATCTATGGTTCTGCATCTATGGTTCTGCATCTATGGTTCTGCATCTATGGTTCTGCATCTATGGTTCTGCATCTATGGTTCTGCATCTATGGTTCTGCATCTATGGTTCTGCATCTATGGTTCTGCATCTATGGTTCTGCATCTATGGTTCTGCATCTATGGTTCTGCATCTATGGTTCTGCATCTATGGTTCTGCATCTATGGTTCTGCATCTATGGTTCTGCATCTATGGTTCTGCATCTATGGTTCTGCATCTATGGTTCTGCATCTATGGTTCTGCATCTATGGTTCTGCATCTATGGTTCTGCATCTATGGTTCTGCATCTATGGTTCTGCATCTATGGTTCTGCATCTATGGTTCTGCATCTATGGTTCTGCATCTATGGTTCTGCATCTATGGTTCTGCATCTATGGTTCTGCATCTATGGTTCTGCATCTATGGTTCTGCATCTATGGTTCTGCATCTATGGTTCTGCATCTATGGTTCTGCATCTATGGTTCTGCATCTATGGTTCTGCATCTATGGTTCTGCATCTATGGTTCTGCATCTATGGTTCTGCATCTATGGTTCTGCATCTATGGTTCTGCATCTATGGTTCTGCATCTATGGTTCTGCATCTATGGTTCTGCATCTATGGTTCTGCATCTATGGTTCTGCATCTATGGTTCTGCATCTATGGTTCTGCATCTATGGTTCTGCATCTATGGTTCTGCATCTATGGTTCTGCATCTATGGTTCTGCATCTATGGTTCTGCATCTATGGTTCTGCATCTATGGTTCTGCATCTATGGTTCTGCATCTATGGTTCTGCATCTATGGTTCTGCATCTATGGTTCTGCATCTATGGTTCTGCATCTATGGTTCTGCATCTATGGTTCTGCATCTATGGTTCTGCATCTATGGTTCTGCATCTATGGT